>CM021100.1:765081707-765464488 GCA_007115665.2 Sequoiadendron giganteum
CCACTATCTCTTTCTCCCCCTCTCCCTCTCCCTCCCACTCTCCCCCTCTCTCCCTCCCTCTCTATCTCCATCTCTCCCACTATCTCTTTATCCTTCTCTCCCTCTCCCTCCCTCTCTCCCTCTTTCTCTCCCACTCTCCCTTTCTCCCACTTTGCCCTTCTCTCCCTCCCTCTCTACCTCTTTCTCTCCCACTCACTCTCCCTCCCTCTTTCTCTCCCACTCTCTTTTTCTCCCACTCTCCCCCTCTCTCCTTCCCGCTCTATCTTTCTCCCACTCTCCCCTTTTCCCACTCTCCCAATCTCTCTTTCTCCCACTCTCCCTCCCACTCTATCTTTCTCCTACTCTCTTCTTCTCCCACTCTCTTTCTCCCACTCTCCCCCTCTCTCCCTCCCTATCTATCTCCATCTCTCCCAATATCTCTTTCTAACCCTCTCCCTCTTCACCCCTCTCTCCCTTCCCCCCTCCCTCTCTCTCCCTCCCTCCCCCCTCTCTCTCCCTCTTTCTCTCCCACTCTCTCTTTCTCTCCCTCTCCCTCCCTTCCTCCCTCTCTCTCCCTCCCTCGCTCCCTCTCCCTATTTCTCTCCCACTCTCTCTTTCTCTCCCACTCTCCCTCTACCTCTCTCTCTCTCACACACACATGCACACACACACACACACACACTCATCTCTATCTCCTCTACTATAAGGGTGCAAGGGAGAGATATAGAATTAGGATAGAGGGTATAGACAAAGAGGGAGAAAAAAAATATATTAAGAAAACCATATTTCATATAATGCGTGCGCGTTTTGAATAAGTAGAGATGTTACTGTTTAGGAAGAAATAACACGCTCGTGTTATAACATGAGCGCATTTTTTATTCTATGAAAAACGGTAAAAAAACTCAATATACACATGATGTCAAGGCCCACAGTCTGCATATTCTCCTAGTTTTGCGAATGCTTCGACAAAAAAGTAGCTTTTTGGTGATGTTATGAAGTGTGCAAGCATGTTTTTCACATTCCATCACCTTTTCCATGATATTTCTACCACCTTTGCATGAAATATCAGATTTTCCACGTTGAAAGACATATAATATTAATTGAAGTTTGAATTCCATTGAAAACTGATATACAATTGAAGTTTGGAGGGGAACAAGCTTTTGAACAAGTCAAATTGTTGTGAATTTTGAAGAAAAAAGAAGCTAAGGATACATAATTGGGTTGAACTCCTCCACTTGAAAGTCTAGTTTTTTAGGTATTTGAAGTCTTTACACATTTTCTTTCATTCTATTATGGCTTGCTTTCATTTTTGTTTGTCATTATAACCTTATGTTGTCAATGCACATTTTAAATTACACAATTATATACACTTGTCAATTACCATTTTAAAATTGATGCACATCATCTACCAGGATCCACAAATCATCAAGGGTACTTTTAACCCTAACTTAAATTGAAGAAGATCAACGAACAAAACTCAATCATATTTTCATCAAAATCCTTCAATTTCACTTGATTTCATATTTCCATAAAACATTAGAACTTGGTTTCAACTCTTTGCCAGACTCAAAAAAAAAATTAACCATCATAAAATTGATTTTAACATAACATAAAGCTGATTAGAAACTTAGAACCATTCAATTTGTTCATGATTCACTAATTCAAGAACTCAATGTTGCAACTTACATGGAAAAATAACAACAAATCATGGAAGCTAACTACCAACATTTATCCATACATCCAAGACACTATAATCAACATGTTATTGATTGAAATAAACCTAATACACATTCCAAATATCTCACCAAAATTCATCCTTTGAGCATGCTTCCCCTTGCAGTATTCGAAACTCGTGGTGTAGGGGCACCTACAACCATGTTTCAAAATCTACTT
Source organism: Sequoiadendron giganteum (assembly GCA_007115665.2). Taxonomy (NCBI): domain Eukaryota; kingdom Viridiplantae; phylum Streptophyta; class Pinopsida; order Cupressales; family Cupressaceae; genus Sequoiadendron; species Sequoiadendron giganteum. Next base: position 765,083,580 of record CM021100.1, read on the forward strand.
TGGTGACAATATGTCTTAAGGTCTTTGGGTGAGTTCAAGATTTTTTAGATTCTTTTTCATATATTTTATTGAAAATAAGGTCTACATAGACCAATCTTTCATGTATTTAGGGATTTTGTGAGTTTGGTGATCAAATGTGCAAGTATGCACTCTTGCTTCAAAAAATTGTCAATTTTGCCATATAATCTTTGAAGGCAAATTATTCAAATTGTAAATGGAAGTGCAAGAAAGAGTTTATAAGTTGTATTAGGGATAAAATAAATGTGTCTGAGTGGTCTTAGGTGTCTTGGACAACAAAGTTGCATAATGTTTCTTATCTAGCAAAAGTTGTCAATGTTAGCAATTTTTAAGACAAATGAAGGTCTTGGTAGTTAACAGGTGGTTATAGGTTGGCTATAGGGTGGTTATAGGTTGGACCTTCAAAACACCTTGAAAATCTTGAAAATAACTGATTATAATCAACTAGGTTCCTCAAAACATCAACCAATGATTATGTCATTCACAAGTTGTCTTAAATCTTCCATAATGGCACCATTGTTTACAAACACAAACTATAATTATTAAGGCACAACCAAACCATTATTTTCTTAAGAAATATTTTTTTGAGTTATTACAACAAAAATGAAACCTTTCAAAAGTTTTCCCTTACACACAAACTCAGATCCTTTGTTGATTGTCCACGCTACTAGTAGCCAAGCATCTGCAAATTGTCACATATATCTCCCAAACCATGCACACACTTCAGAGTGTGATACTCATTTTGGACACCCATTTCCCTCATACAAAAAATATTACAAGATGGATATTAAGTCCTTCAGAGCTTCAGTTTGAGAATAAGCCTAACTAAGCCTTAGTGCAAACAGGGGTTATTGGTTTTGCTACCCCCAACACCAAACCTTCATAATCAATACATAAAATACCTTTAATTTTACCTGCACAAGCTTATAAGTCCATTAGAAGTTCATTTCCAAACACATTTCCATAAACCCTAAGCTCTAAGCTTCACAATTCCCTGTTTTACCAGTCTGAACACAATTTTACAGTCAAGAAAAAATATTTTCTTCACACCTTAGTCCTCACAATATGATTAGTAAACTTTGAAATATTAAATTGCATTCCACAAGGATTTTTTACACAAAAATTGAGAACTTTCACTGAGTAGAATAGGAGAAACACAATTTCTCAAGTTCGTTGTTTACCCTAATAGAGGGTTTGACAGTTTTAGAGAAAAATTGCAATATCTGACTCAAACGTTAAGAAAAATGCATGAAACAAATTTTATGTGGGAGGTGATTGAGTGTGAAAAAACTTACAAACATCCAACCAAGCATTCCTTCCCGTACAAATTTGTACAAGAGCCTAAAACAGTGAAATTCTGAAGAAAATACAAAAAAATAGTGTGTTTATTCATTCAAAATCAGATATTCAATCACCCACAACTTTCCAAACGTACATGACACCTTATAAATGCATTAAATACATGTCTTATCAACTTCCAAGTGCCTCCAAGTGACAATAATCCCATATGACCTTTCACCTTCCCTATTTCACAGTTTTTGTAACTTTTCACAATTTTGTATTTGTGCAACTTTTACAAATAGTGACAACTTTACAAAATACACATAGGACTTAAACATTAAACCTCCTAATTATTCCCATAGATGTAAAATGTCTTCAATGACTCTCTTACAACATGGAGATACCCAAAATTGAATCTTTTTTCAAAATGGAAGCATAGATTGTCAAGGTGCTCTTGCACCACAAACTTATCAAACACTCACAATGCCATTACACTCATTATGATTGTAACTTACATGATATTTATCTTATTTCCCTTCAAAATTAACTCCCCCAATGTATCTAACTATTTTTGTAACTTCTTAACTAACTTATCTCTTCACAACTTTGCCAAAAAATACAATTTTTTGTAAATGTCCATGCTTCCATTTTGAGCCTATCTTTCAATCATGGCATGCCACGTTACCATTTTTCTTTAAGGAATTTTGTATTGAAAAAAATCATGTCACATTTGTCTATGCTAGGTTAACTTTTTTACAGGATGATTGTAAGTATTATTTAAATGAAGCCTTGAATGACATACATTTTTCAATTAACTTGAATGGATACATTTTTTAGGAACTAATATTTGTCTCATTACCATGGTATAGATAAAATTATCCACCATGCCGAAGAAAAAGACAAAGGGGAAACTAACAAAAGAAGAGAACGAAAACTTCAAAGAAAAGGAGAGAGTTTAAGTGGTGGCATATTGTGAAAAGAAAAAATTGGAAATGATTGACGAAAATAAGCCAATTGAAGAGGAACCTTAATTGTCAAAAAGAGAACAGGAATTGGCAGCACAAAAGGCATGAATGTGAAAGCATTGTCGTAAGACAGATTCAGATACCGTAGTTGGAGACACACCCTCTACGTCAAGTGAATATGAAGGGACACCATTAAGCACAAGCGAATATGGAGGGACACCATCTAGCACAAGTGAATATGGACGAACACCATCTACTGCAAGTGAATATGGAGGGACACCATCTACCTCAAGTGAATATTGTTGGAAACCATCCAACACATCTCAAGTTGAGAGTACATCATCACTCATATTTGACAAAGAAGGTATACCATCATTCCCATGTGAACCTCATGGTATGTCTTCTTCTCCACCCTCAATCGAAGGTACACAATCTAGCCCACCTCAATTAAATATTGATGAAATTCCTAATGTTGAGATGTATGTACCTAGGAGAACACCACCTAGAATTTTGCATAGAAAGGCAAAGTATTTGAATAATATTGATGATGATATTTTGCAGCACATGGAAGGTAAGATTTCAATACGCACTTGTAGAAGATATGCTGATAAGATTTGGGAACGATTCTTTGAAAGGCTAAATGAGATTGCAAGATGTCAACTATTTGTTGAAATGATGTGGGGTGTAAAATATAGGAACATCATGAAGACTCTTTGGTTGAGAACATCAAATGCATCGAGTGAAGACACTATTGTGAAGAATCTAATGGATGCTTATGAGAGTGTGGGTAAGACCTCACGCTCAAAGGATAGTAATGTTACCCGACGTGTCATTACATCGACTTTGGTAAGTTGTCAAACAAAGAGAGCTCGTCTCATTAGAAAGATGAGTGAACAAATGGGAATTAGTAGAAAAACTTTATCAAGAGCCATTCAAAGGCGACAAAGAATTGAGGGCAATTATTCAAATGAATTATGCGCATTCTCAGGGAGACTGTCATGAAAAGATAAAGAAGTTGTCAAAGCCTTGAAAACACTAATTGAAGAGTATTGGGAGAATAACATAAGGCCATCTCGGAATCAAAGGGATGTGGTAAGAAGGAGAATTGGTAGTCGGAATCGTGAGCCACATCCAAAGCATTTTTTGGATATGACTCAAACCAATTTTTTTTGAAAATTTGAAAATGATTATCCTCAAATTAGTATTTCTCAAAGATTTTTTGAAATGCTTAAACCTTTTTATGTCAAGATAAATCACACACACACTACTTATTGTTGTAGACTATATATTGAATTTTCTAACCATTATGATGTTTATCGTTCTATATGTGTAGATTTGCATACTAACGATGTTTTGCAGGATTGTGGCATAGAAGCCCCACCAAAATCTTCAACCTAGTTCTTATCAAAAAAAATATGTGAAATAGAGGATGGCCAAATATTCTACAGGAAAACATGCTTGGATGGTTCATGCGAGCGTTGCGGTGGCTTCTAGCGTATGCCAGTATGTCAACATATGGAAAGCACAGATGAGGTGGGACATAAACTAGTAGAGTTCGAGAAGTATAAAAAAATGGCATATGCTACAAAAGATGGGTCTCAAGCAAAAAGTTGTGAGTTGGTTATTGAGAAGATTCCAGTGTACCAGTTTATGTCCATGTTTTGTGACAATAAACTATGTGAGTATGTAATGCATACCCATAGAGCCCGATGGTTGGACACACAATTCAAGCTATGCAAGGACACCTTTCCAATTGGAAGCATAGTATCAGTGGTTGACTTTGTAGAAAATTACACTCTATAGCCACAACATGAGGTGCAGTCACAATATTACAACTCCACACAGGTTCTGATATTTGTGCACATAGCATTCATTCATGCATCTAATAGTATAGATGACCAAAGGAAGGTATTGAGGGAGTACCACTTTTACATTAGTGATGATCACACACATTCTCCAGAGCTCGTGCAAGGTTGCTTCCAGATGTTCTATAGTGGTTTGGCTCAGAGGGACATAGAATACGACCGATATATAATATGGTTTGATAACTGTACAAAATAGTACAAGAACTCGCGCATGTTCTACTGGTTGTGCAGGATGCATGTCATTACAAGTGTTCAATGTATGTGGAACTTTTGTGAGGATGGACATGGAAAGGGGGAGCATGATGGTGCAGGAGTATGCATGAAAAGAGCATTAGCACGAGAAGAGTTAAAGTATAAAGACAATGCAAAGTTGACATATGCAAAATCAATCTTCGAGTGGTGTAATGCTTCGATGGGTCTAGGTAATGAAGGTAGATCTTCAATTCATAGATTTTTTTGGTTGATGAACGATAATAACATTGCACCATATGAAGACTGTTGTACAGTAACAGGATCGAGTGAGGTACACTCTTTCTTTAGCTCAAATGCAAGTTCATGGAGTATCGATACATGAATGATGGAATTCTTTTGTTCTTCATGTACAATGCAAGCCTGGAATGATTGTAAGTCAGGGGAGTGGGTTGAAAAATGGTTGAAAATTTATCTTAGCCCACTTCACACGTATCGCCCTTCGACGACATTGGAATTGACACAGATGGAATCATCAGTTGACTTTCACCGCTTATCAGATCTATTTCAACCAGGTGATATATCTACTTGCTTAGTTGTTGAAATTCCATATCGTTATCTTGCTTTGTACTTTATTCGTAATGTTGAAAAATTTCAAGATATTTTCAACACATATCAATGCAGGGCATGTTTATGCAGTTATTGTAGATGAAGACAATGAATAGGGAACAAACTACTACTTGTGTCATTATGTTGAGGCCAAAAATAAATTGGAGGCCCCAGTTATAGATGGAGAAAACATTGAATACCTTACAGACTCAGTTATGGTTACTGGAACATGGATTAGAAGGTACCCAGATTCGAATGTTAGACATTGGCTATTTTAGGACTTTTACACACATCGTAATATTATTCATTACTTGAACCTTGTCATTGCATCGAATGTTTGTTTGACCAAATATGGGGGTAGACCTTTGAACAAGACCTTGTGGAAGGTCCATGAGTCTGACCATGAGGCAATACTTGACACAATAAAGAGTAGAGAAAACCCAGATGGTTCGTTGGATTAATTTGTAAGTATATGCATATTGGTTCTTATTAATTTATACTTGTATGCACATTAATTTGTTTGATGCCATTGATATCATCTTCTTTTACTTTGTGTATTTTTAAGTAACATACTAAATAGTGATTGGTGTCCCCTTGAAAAAATGCAAATAAATGAGTCATCCAAGAGAATGTTAGCCAAAAAAGCAATGCAACATCCTTATTTTGATGATCTTGACAAATATCAATCTTGATTTTAAGCCATTAGAAAAGTGTGTGCAAAGCTTGGTGAGGGAATTTCAAGTTATTCATTTGACGTTAACCTTATCATGAGTAGCTATGATGTAGACATTATAAGAGCATCTAAAATTTCAACTTACTCTATTTATGAGAGGTGTTGTGTGCAATAGGTATGTTGGAATTCCCAGTGAAGATGTATGACTAGGAGTGACTAAGTTGTGAGACCTGCATGCCTATCTGTAAGTGCCTTCCATCTATTTTTATTTCATTTCCATTTTGGATTCTCTTTCTTTTTCTCTTTTACTTTGTGTATTTGTAAGTAAACTACTAAAAATTGATTGATCTCTCGTTGCAGAAAATGTTGATTTATGAGCCATCAAAGAGAATCCCAGCCAAAAAAGTAATGCAACATCCTTATTTTGATGATCTTGAAAAATCTCAATTTTGATTTCAAGCCATTATAAAAGAGCGTGTGAAGCTTAGTGAGGGAATCTCAAGTTACTCAATTGAATTTAACCTCATAATGAGCACCTATGATGTAGACATTTAAAGAGAATCTTGAGTGACATTGTAAAATATCTGTGAGAATGAAGTACCTAAGGCATTGTAATGAGATTTACTTACATAATGAGATTTACTCAAATATTGTAATTTTGGAGTTCATGTTTGGTGCAATAGCACCTCATTCTGTAAATGCCTTCAATAGGCAAATTTGCAAAATTTGAATTTTGAAATGTAAACAATGTGAAAAAGGTCATGTAAAGGTCATATGTAATGTATTCAAAGTCTCAAAGAGGTCATTAGGTGATTAGAGAAGTGATATAAAGCATGTAAGGTCGAATTAGAATGTTTTAGGTGTGTGTGTGTTTATTTGTGCAGGGGAATTCAAGAAACAAAGGTGGAGTTGCTGCTAAAGGGTTTTATGATGAATTTTCAAGTGAAAATAGTGGCTCCAAGTGGTGTTTTGAGGAAATATTCTTCAATGACTTCACAAAAAAATGACTGATCTAGGTATCTATTATTGAGTTACAACACATACTTCAAAATCAACAGTGACTATCTTGGAACATGTGCATCAAAAATGACCTCCTTCATTGTCCTCATTAGGCTAGCTAGGCCTAATTTACAAAGGAACATACCTTTAAACATTCAAGAACCCCCTTAACTTGTTGGGGAATAAATTATCATGTATCCAAACCCTCAGATCCACAATTTTTCTCAGGACAAACTCACTCCACCATGTCAAACCAAAACCCTTATTTTATGCTATTATAAGGAGGGTTTATTGAAAGGAATGGTTCCACACCTTATCAAAACATGCCACCACCTCAGACCTTCTTAAAATCACCTGCAAAAACTCAAAATACAATCAACCGACCTCTACATGCAATATTTTATCAAACCCTAGGGTGAAACCTCATTTTTCATGCCCTTTTCCATCAAAATCTACAGGGGCAGCAACACAAACCCCATAAAACTTATTCTCTTTCACTTAGAAATTTATCGTCTGATCCTACAGGATCACGTTGGGCCCCTCTAGAAAAACCTCTCTCAGTATTGGCTATCTCAGCGTGGTTTTCCCGTGGCGGTGGATTTTCACTTGATGGAAAAAGTGTCAAATTCAAGTTGTGCAAAGTTGCAAAGTGGTGCAACTTTTGCTCTACAACTCATGTGACCAAACTAACTGCTCCAATGCATCCGAATAGGTATGTTTACTCTAGGAATGGTATTTTTTCACACTAAAACACGAGGAATCGCTTTGAGCTACCTTCCACAAGATCGATCCCTTAAGGGTCCAAAGTGCAAAATGGTTGCAAACTTTAGTATGCTATTATTCATGATGCTTAGAAAATTTTTGTCTGATCCTACAAGATTGCGTTTGAACCCTCTACAAAAACCTCTCTCGATTTTGGCTATCTCGGAGTGGTTTTTTCATGGCGACGGATTTTCACTTGATGGAAAAAGCATCAAATGCAAGCAATGCAAAGTTGCAAAGTGGTGCAACTTTAATTTTGCAACTTGTGTGACCAAGCAGACTGTTCCAAAACATCTAAATAGGTATGTTTATGCTATGCATGGTCCTCTTTCACATTGAAAGACGTGGAATCGCTTTGAGCTTCATTCCACTGGATTGATCCCTTAAGAGTCCAAAGTGCAAAATGGCTACAAACTTCATCATGCTATTACTCGGATATCACGATGCTTAGAAATTTCTTGTCTGATCCTACAAGATTGCGTTGGGCCCGTCTACAAAAACCTCCCTTGGTTTTTGCTATCTTGGAGTGGTTTTCCTGTGGCAGCGGATTTTCACTTGATGGAAAAAGTGTCAAATTCAAGTTGTGCAAAGTTGCAAAGTGGTGCAACTTTCGCTCTGCAACTTGTGTGACCAAGCAGACCATTCCAACACATCTGAATAGGTATGTTTATGCTAATAATTATCCTCTTTCACACCGAAACACGCATAATTGCTCTGAGCAATGTTCCACTGGATCGATCCCTTAACGGTCCAAAGTGCAAAATGGCTGCAAATTTTAGCATGTTATTACTCGGATACCGTGACGCTTAGAAACTTCTTGTCTGATCTTAGAAGATCATGTTGGGCCCCTCTACAAAAACCTCTCTCGATTTTGGATATCTCGGAGTTGTTTTCCCGTGGTGGCGGATTTTCACTTGATGGAAAAAGTGTCAAATTCAAGCTGTGCAAAGTTGCAAAGTGGTGTAATTTTCGCTCTGCAACTCGTGTGACCAAACTAACTGATCCAACGCATCCAGATAGGTATTTTATGCTAGGAATGGTCTTGTTTCACACCGAAACACGCAGAATTGATCTGACTTGCATTCAATCGGCTTGATCCCTTATGGTGGCATGCAAAACACTGGAAAAAAGAAACATACAAACGATGGTTGAGAAGTCTAAGTATTCCACACAAAAAGCGTATGATCATTGGTGCAGAGCACCTTGTTCCTCCATTTCATGAAGAAGGTCTAATTAAGTGGTTTTAGTGATTATCTGATGGTGAATAGGTTGGTGTGGGTATTTTGAGCATGCTTTGTCTTGAATAAGGTCAATTAAGACCATTAGGCATGTTTTAGGGTGACTTTTGTGTCTAGTGATAAAAAATGTGAAAATTTCAATCTTGCACTAGAAGTTGTCTTTGTAGCCTTTGAAGGCAAATTTGTGAATTTGTATATGATTGTGAAAGAATGGAGTTTTTTCGATGTAATAAGGCTATTTGTAAGCCATTTGTGTGGGTTTAGAGTTCATTAGATGTACTCATTAGGTTGGAGGAGTCTAAAGTTGCAAATTTGTAAGTTGCTTAAAGCAACAAATTTGAAATGCAACGGTTACTTGTTTTGAAAGTTGGTTTTTAGTTATTTGAGGGTGTGGAATAGTTAAAGAAGGGTGTAAAACACTATGTAAAGCTTTGAGAGGCTCGAATGGAGGTTGTTGATGAACTTTTGGAGAATATCTAATAAGAATTATTCACATTGTTCTCTGTTTTTTAGATTTTTGATACAAAATTGTTGATCTCGTACTTGGTATGACCTCCAGCTTTCCTGTACGGTCCCAAGGCTGAAATGGATTGAAAGAGGTTTGAGTTGGCTTTATTTTGGCTGTGGTTTGGTGCAAACCCATAAAGGAATAGGAGAGTTCTTATCATTGAGTCAAGTGAATGTTGAAGTCTTAGTGGGCATATTTGAGAGAAGTTGTGTCAAATCACAACTTGGTTGAGCCACTCTGCATCACCAATGGTGCTTTGTAATTCAAAGAGTGATTGAGAGCATGTTGCTTTGTTAAATAGACCTATTCGGGGGTCTATGACAACATTGAGTCCATTTCTTATTTGTATTATAAATTATAACTTTCTTTCTCCCGAGTCCATTTCGTATACAAGAAATAATATTGCAAAAATTTGACATATAAATCTTTCGATAGTGATGCATCAAGAACATATTGGAATCTTTTTATGAATCATTTCATGGAATGTCAATTGTAAACGTGTTTTTTTCTTTTAGATAAAGTTTTTTAGCATCAATTAATTAATATTCAAGAAAAATCATGAAGGAAAACAATGATCAATGCTAGGGCTAACCAATTAATAATTATACACATGAATAATTCAAGCATGTACATTTCAATAAGGGAAGCACAAGTACTAAAAAATACGTAAGCCTCAAAAATTATACACACGAATACATAATATACACAAATTAATACACAGTATATGCACAAATACAAGGTATACACATGAAAACATGTAAGCCACAAAGTATACATTCAAACACACGTAAATCACAAAGTATACATGTAAGTTGTAAAGTATAAACTTGAATACACGTAACTCATATCTATTGAACCATCAATTTAGAATGAAAATATGGACATGCATCGATAAAATATATTTGTATTAACTAAATAGCCATGTAGGCATACATCAACATATGTCGATATGAGTATGAAATATATGTAAAAAATAGCCATATAGGCTTACGAGAATCCCATATAGGCATACAGTGTCAAATATGTCTAATAAAAAATATGTACAAAACTGCCATGTAGGCATACAACAAAGGCCTCTAGATTCAAAAGTCATTGCTCTCCATGCCCTGGAAATAAATTATTTCCATTTCCTTTTCGATCGGATGGCGATAGGTTTGTCACTCATTTTTGCTACGCTTGAGGAGTGCTCTTGTTGCTCCTCCTAGGATTTAGTTCATGGTGAAGTTCTAACTATTACAATAAGAAGTACGAACATTAATATATAGAAATTAAATTATAAAAAATGATATATTTGACAAAATAATCACTTACCGCCATCTCATGATCTCTCTCCATGAGGGGAATATTCTCATGCCCATGCTTAGGCGTGCTCAAGCCCTGTATAAACCATACAAATAGAAATTAAACTACGTGAATCAATAATGGTTTGATTTTTCACTAACATCTATAACAACAAATGTAAATGTAAATTTACTAATTTGCCTCATACCTCTCCTATCAGAGCCATCGAGGATTGTATAGCAGATGAAACACCAATCTCCATTTCCCTTGTCACATTCGTAGGTGTTTCGGCTTGCAACATCTGAAAATAAAACAACAAATTATTCAACGTAATCAACAATGTGCATATAAACTACACAAATCTATTAAGTACTTGATTCATTAGTTAAACTTTGTATTCTATTACCTCTGTGTAGGTTTGAGTAAATCCACCGCCACTAGGAAGTGTTCCATCAAAACCTCCAATATTAGTCTGTTCAACATCCAAAATCGCATATTAAATTACCATTCGTAAAACAATGCTATTAACATGCAATAAATTTATAATTGTTTACTAGTTACATACCCCAGGGACAGGTGTACTGTAGAAATAAGTTGGTGGGGGACCGGTGTATCCAATCTCAACACTGTGACCCTGCAATTTTATTAAAATCATAAAACATTTTTAGTTAATCTTGCATTTCAAAATCAAAATTTAATAAATTATATTCAATGAACATGCACTAACTTTTATCTGACTATCAATGCCATATGCCTCATGCAAAATGCCAGCTGCCCTCTCCATCTCCATAGCTGCAGACGGATCCTGAGTACCAATATTTTGAGTGTCTGTGGGGTCATATGAACAAGTAGCCCCGCAAGATTGACACACATGTGTTCGAAGGCCACCACTCGAAGACTCCCTTGGATGGTGCTATAGAATAGGGCTAGTATGATGGATGACACTCTGGGTCAAAGTGTTGATCGCCTGCAATGTCTCTACGTCAGCACTTTCCTTCGCGATGGAAGGCATAACAACGTGCTCATGAGGTAGCCTAGCGAGAGCTCATCTACCTTGCCGTGTAGGATCTGACTGTACACCGGGTCTACCCTGAGCTGACCCCCCACCTATCCCCTGGAAATCCCTCATATCAAAATAATTTGGGATTTTGTTCAATATGAACTCACTGTATAGTTTCTTAAGGAAATATTGTGGGACCTCGCAATTGTTGCACGATGGGTAATCGAAGACCATATACCACCTATCATAAAACTGGTCCCTAATCTGTTGGTGGTGGCACCAATGGATAGGAAACCTCTTCGCATTGAGGGTAAGATTTTGATTTGTGCTTGGGTCGGTGAATAATAAGCACAAATCACCTTTTGTAATTTTTAAATCCTTTACATCTTTGTATGATAGTTTATTTGCATAATAATCCCTAGCCGCCTGCCTCCTATCTTGCCATCCAGTTATTTGTTTGCTAATTGAATCTACATTTTTTAACATATCTTTCAATGAATTTTCTAGGTCATTCTTTCTGCGGTTGAACCATTTGGATCACTCAACCTACTGATCAAATCCTTAATTTTATTTTTGTTGTTCTCAATTTCACTCATTAAATTTTGTTGAGTGCTAGGAGGGGGTTGAGTGATTGGTGGAGGAGGTTGTTGTTGTAGTTGATTTTGATCTTGAAGATTTGGTTGGTCTTCCTATTGAGGATCTTGAGGGTTTGTAGGTTTATTTGCATCTCCTAATAATTCATAAAATAATATATATCAAATCCAACCTAAAAGTAACTAATTCAAAACAAAAACCACATAATCCTTACCTCTCACACCTCCTCGTCGTGGCACCATCGTTGCAAAGAAATAACAATTGTTGGTGAATAAATTTGTTGAATTTCTCCTCCTAGTACGCGAGCACGAAAATATGGGGATTTTGGCCGCAGCTACAAGAAAAAAACAATTGAAATAACAATGATAGGTTTTCACTTTTTATTTTCTTTCAACAAGCAATAACGCGAGCACATTATAACGCGCTTGCATTATGGATTTTCAAAAGTTTTTTTGAAAGGTGTCCATGAAATGGCTACCCATTTCCATGCACCTGCCCATTTATTTTTTCCTATTTTGTTAGTTTTTTAAAATCTTTTTGTTTTTTTTGTCCTTCTTAGTTTTTTTGTATTTTTGTTTTCTCCTTCATTTTTTGCCCTTCCTTATCCTCTATTCCGTCCTTTTTTATTCTCATTTAATTTGATTATTTCTTTTTGGGTATTCGTCTTTTATATTTATGTTTATGTTTGGTTGTGGTTTGTAATTTTTAAAAAATCTAATTTTTCATTTGGGCTTTTGGTTTTGGTGAGGTTAGCTTGTTCTTGTGTTTTCTTGGTTTGGTTGGTTGTTTATGTAGTCTTTTATTTTTGTTTGTTCATTTTTGTTTGGGTCTTTGTGTAGTTTTTCTTTTGATTGGTTTTGGTTGTTGGTTTTTATGTGTAAGATTTTGTTTATAATTTTTTATGTGCTCATTTTTGTCTAGGTAACTGGTTTGTATGTTGTTCTTGTTTCCTCTTTAATTTTCCTTTTTGTCTTTCCTTATCCTCTCTTTCCATCCTTTCTCCTTTTTCATTTATTTGGTTCTATTTGGGTTGTTCTGGTTTGTATGTTTTTGGCTTTGTTTGTGTTGCTTCTTAAATTTTATTTAATTCTTTGGTTTTTTGTTTGTAAGTTTTTGTTTGGTTAGTTATATTTGTGTGTAATTGTACTTTTTTTGTATTTCCTTGATTTATATTCAATTACTTGTTTTCCTTTGTTTGTTTTGTTGTTTGATTTTGTAGGGTTTTGTGCTTGTTTGTAAGTATTTATAGGTTCTCCTTTGTTTAATTTTTTTTCCTTTAGCTTTCTTTTGTTTGTTTTTGTAGGTTTCGGTATAGTTTTGGTGTAGGTTTAGGTTTTCTTATGTTTTTGGTTTATTTTGTTCATAGGTTTCTTTTATAAATGTTTTTTTACTTGTTCTCTTTTGGTTGATTTTGATGATTGTATTTTTTTAAGTAGTTAATTTTGTTAGTGTGTTTAAGTTTTTTTGTAAGTTTGTTAGTTATATGTGTGGAAGTATGTATTAGGCTTAATTTTTTAATTTTTATTTTTTGTCTTGTCTTCCTTCATCCTTGTGCTTCTTTATTTCCCCCTCCCCCTCTGGTCTATTTAGGATGCGCTTGGTCTACAACTATCAATTTCTCCTTAAGCTCTTTGTTTTTCATCCTGATGATGGATCATAGAGTGTGATCTGAAACATTCATGCAAAAATTATTACGCAATCGAATCCAAAAACCTGTGAAAATTACTTTCATCTTGTTTGAAGGATGGTATTTTCTTCACCTAAGCTCCTTCAAATTCCCTCTCTTTTTTTCCTCTAATTTACTTTTTAGCTTGTTGATATTGTTAAGAAATTATCTTAGTTCCTAGTTTAGGTTTCTATTATATGCTACTCATAGAAATTTGTCTATTTTGGATTCATTTTGATTTATTTGTTTTGAATTTAATAATTTTAGTGTATAAGTAATGTTATTTTATGTTTTATGTCACTTTCATCTCTTTTGAGGGATGGTATTTTCTTCACGAGAGCTCCTTTGAAGCCCCTCTCTCTTTTTCTTCTCTAATTTACTTTTTAGCTTATTGTTGTACCCAAACCAATTTTTTTGCTTCATCAAGGCATTTTGCTTAAAATGGTCTAAACCTTGTTAAAATGATGTCAAAACACAGTTTTTGGGCAATTCAAGTATGGAATTTGAGTCAGTGTGATGCCACAAAGATATTGGGAAAATTTGAAAAAAAATTAAAATTAGGGTTTCTGGACCCCTGTTTTTAGGTCAAAAACCCTAAAAATAGAAACTTGTTAGAATTGGCTGAAATTTGTTTTGATTGGATTATTTTGTTTCACGATCACAATGGTGAAGTTAGTTTTAGTTAAAACTCAGTTTAAGCATAGTGGGTAGTTTTTGTTTTTCAAGTGAGAAGTTAGGTTTTCTAAACTCATCAATGGCAGATGGCCAAGTGCTCGGTGTCGAAAGCTAAGCTCAAAACACTTCGGTGATGTTTCTATGGCAAGTTTTTTCCAAAAAGTTACTTTGTCTCAAAGGGATTTTTCGACGAGGTGAAGATGTTGTAAAATGGCTAACTCTGGAGTGAAAAAGCGCAACTCTAAGCTAGGGGCGCCCTTCATTCTGGAGGCCTAAATCAACTTTTTGTGACTTGTCTCCTCCAAGATGTCTTCTCTAGATTCCTGTCAGCTTCACGATGAGCCAACCAACCAGTTCAACGGATCAATATATCACCTGAAACTAAAGATTGAATGCAAAATGAGGGAAATTGAAAATGACTTAGTCTGGAGTGAAAAAGCACGCCTCTCAGCCAGGGGCGCCCATCTTTTTGGAGCTCCAGATGAATTTTTCTGATCAAGTGACACCTAGGAGGTTTGTTTCCGTCTTGATCTAGCTCTGCAACGCATCTGTCAGTAGGTGAATCAGAGTCATTGTGTTGTCATGGTCAAAGGTCAAACTTGAGGTTCCAGACTTGATTAGAACTATCCAGAAATGTCAAAAGCGCCCCTGGAGGCCAGGGGCACCCAAGGTTTTGGAGCCTTGGATTCAATTTGTTTGATGATTTTAGATACTTGTCCTATCCATGTCAGCTCCAGCTTTACGTTGCATGTCTCAACTGGGTCAGAGGATGTCTCAACAACCTGCAGCCAGAAGATTAGTGGGTTTTAGCCAGTTGTGAAAATGGCTAACATTGGATGGGAAAAGTGCCCCTGGAGGCTAGGGGCACCCATGTTTTAGAAATGTCAAATGATGTTTTTACGCAAAGTGCTCTCCAGAAGCTCTTGCTCAGAATTCAGTCTGCTCCGCAGTGAGTCAGTTAGCTAACTTTGAAGTTTTGTTGGACACCGGAAAACGTTAAGTGAAATAAGGTCAAATTCTCAGTGAAAATAATGGAAAATGCCTGAAAAATATTGTGAGGTTAGAAAGTGCCCCTAGAGGCCAAGGGGGGCATCTTTTTTAGGCCTCAGATTGATGAATTATGGGTTGTCGCCTCAGGGAGTCTTTTTGTCAAATTTGGTCCTGCTCTTCAACGAAACTATCATCTAGTTGATCCGACATAGCATTCAATTAGAATCAGTGGTCAAACATGAGCTCCGGTGAGGTTTTAGATTTAAATTTTCAAAAAAATGTCTAAGTATGGAAAAAGGTCTAAAGTCAAAGGTTGACTTTTGAAGTCAAGAATAAAAGTGTGCATGAGAGGTGAAGCAATTAAATGAAAATTGATCTTTAGTTCAACTCTTTCCAAGTTGACTTCTTCTAGAACCTATTTTTAGTCTGTAACTAGCTAAAATTAGTTTGCATGCACAGTTAACTGAACTTTTCAAGGTGGCACCCTAATTAGGGTTTGTTCTTCTTTCAGTTAACTGATTTTAAAGCCAATTATAGGCCATGCATGGGTTTTGGAGGCTCAGATAGACTTCAAGCACATTTTCCAAGACTTAGCATGCATTCAATACGTCTTAGAATATATTTTCTTATATATTTTGCTTGTGGCGTCCATTATTCTTCATCTGAGTTTGAGAAAAATGTCTTTTCTTGAGCATGAAAGTGATATGAAGGTGCTACAAGTGTCAAATTTCAGTATTTTTCGTAGCTACAGATTCAAAGTGTTCGGGAGAAGAATATTTCAGACTTTGTTTTCCATTTGCATGCAGGTTTCATCAGATCTACTTCAAGCATAGGTGAATTTTTATAGAGGAAGAGAGAAAACAAACAAATAAAAACTTTTATTCTTCTGTCTTATTTTCCTCTATTCTCGTCGTAGGTATTCTTCACATGTCAAAGAAATTGACAAATTTTTCAGAAAAGCATCATTTGGGTTCGAGTATTTCAGCATCAATGACAATACCCATGTCTTAGATTATTTTGTGAAAATTGCCCCCCTGCCTCTATTCTAGAGCATTGTGCTTTTTTCCAGAATTTTCTTTGCATGTGGGCCTAAACAACATTTTTTCACAAATTTGTCGATTTGGGTTGTCTTAGGATTCGATTCTACACAAAACCCATGTTCCAGATTTTCGTGGGAAAAATTGCCCCCAGTGCCCCCCTAACTGCCAGTTCAAATCTCAACTGAAAACCTTTTGCATGCAAGCCTAAATCACATTTTTTCGCATTTCTAACGATCTAGGTTGTATTAGAATTTGATTCTGCACAAAACCCATATCTCAAAATTTTCTCCAAAAAATTCACTTCCATTTGTTATTTTTAGCCTATCCCTGAGCTTTTTCAGCCTTTTCCAAAGTTATCCAAACATACCCGACTTTACAATAAAAAATCTAGTTTTTTAGAATGTAGATAATCCCATAGATTATAAGGCCAAGTAGGTCTTTCTTCATAATTTTTTGAAAACTACTGATACTGACTTGAGTCATGTTTATCCCGTCATCAATCTAAATACATTGGAGGCTACCAGCAGTACTACAATCAAGAACCTTGAGCATTCAAGGATACTTGCAGCAGCATCCATTCCCATCTTAGTCTTTGACCTCAAGTTCGTACTTGCTTGTGTTAAGCATTATGACTCGTCTACCAGACAAATCAGGTCGATAGATGGAAGGGTCGTTTGTAGCCTTAAACCGAGGGATGTAGAAAAATGCTTTTCTATTCCTTCACGTTCAGATCATTTTGCAATATCCATTCTAGATTGTGACAGAATATGGGAGGAGGACAAGGACAGATCGCAGAAGAAAGTAGCTCAGTGATGGTTAAAAACTCAGAAAACCAACATGCCAAAGAAAATTGGGCGTGGTGAGTTCAAGGATGAGATCGCCATTTTAATAACTTTACTCAACCGGTTAGCAGGTTTAGAAGACACAAGCATTTTCAGACCATGGATGTTCTACCTCATCTCTCGAGTTATTGATAAGAAAGAAAAATTTGACTGGGCAAGGTTTATCAGTGAGTGCCTTCACCAACAAATTACAGAGTTCCTTAAGATGCACGAATTCCACATGGTGACCTTTCTAGTTTACTTGGTTGTATTTCAAGGAACCTTTAAACTATTGAAGACCAATGGAGTTTTCGGCATTCAACGAGTGCATGAATACTACTCTCAGTTGGAGTTTTCGAAAGATGAACAAGACTTTAGAGCATTGAATGATCACTTTCTTATGAGGACAGTCAGATATTTAGACAATGAGATGCATGTTAGAATTTCCTTAGAGGCACAATCAACAATGGAGAGTTGGGAGGATTGGTTCATCCAATTCCCTACTTTCACATATATCTAGGTGTATGGATATACAAGAGAGCCTCTGATGCTACCGAGGTACCCGTCAGACAAGGTTCTTTTCATGGAGTTTATGAGACAAGCACACGAGGTTCACACTTTCCTTCGCAATCGACACAAGCCAACTTTCACCTTTCCTTTCGGATTGGGTATTTACAAGTGCAAGACAGTTGTCGATTGCAAGCTAATGGCAAACGAGTTAGAGAAAATTTGACTCGAGTGATTTCCTTAGTGGCGTACCTATGATCCATTGGGTCATTATTCAGCAAGGTTGGAGCGAAACATTTCACATTCGGCAACGCTTGAGGATTTTTGGGTCAACTGTGACAATGACTTTGAGGTGCGTCAGCATCATTATTGTAGGCTTGCTCTCCCACAGATTGTTGTTTTTTTGTCAGAGGATGTGGAGCGTTTGTATGATGATGATGGCGAGATACTTCTCAATTCATTCGTTAAAGACCAAGTTGGTCGCCAACCACTTTGCCAACCTTATTGGTATGTCCCAGTGAATACTTCAGTAAAAGACTTGTCCAAGTCAGTTAATAAAACAAGCATGTACTTCCTTGAGAGAAAGCAAAAGTGAAGGGTGATTCCAATTGCAGAGCAGCTAGTAGTGGTGATTTCTTCTTTGCCTTCTACTTCTATGGCGAAGCCTCGAGTCAAGGTTATCTTGAAGCTGTCTGAAGGGTTTAAGATTGGGTTGAATTCAAAAGGGAAGAGCATCACCAAGAGGAAACAGGTTGAGAGAGATCCAGTACTTCTAGTTGTGGAGCCTGTACTTCCAATTGTAGAGGCAGTAGTTCCGTCAGAGCCAACAGTTCCAGTAGAATCGGTAAATCAGGTTGAGGTTGGTTTGTCATCTCTAGGTCCACCTTTCTCACCATAGTCGTCTCCTATAGATATTGATTCAGAACCTAAATCTCCGGTACACGATACTTTCATACCAATGGATCCGCCAGTAGCTGACACAATAGGAGAAAATCCACCTCGAGAGGATATCATTGCTTATTCATCTTGGCTCAAGAGGTCATTGGGAAGAGAGAAGTGTATGCCTTCATATGAGCTTGACTTATCTGAGTTTGGTGAACCTTATCAGAACAGGCTGAATAAGAGGGCCAAAAAGTAGGTGAACATTGAGAAGAATCCTGAATCCGAGATCATCATAGAGGTTGCTACACCTCTAGAAGGAAAGAACTTATATGAAGTTGATGTTGGTGATTTTACCTTCGTCAAGAAAAATCTAGGTAAGAGTACTCGACACACCGACGTGAGCCTATTTAGGGTCATCGCGAGTAATTTGGAGGAACGTGTCATGAAGAATGGTGAAGATAAGGCATCTCTCAAGGCTGGAATCAGGAAACTCCACATGTACATCTTGATTTTGCTTCATGGAAATGAGGGGCAAGCACCTTTACTCCCACAACTTTGAGAGACCATCGCAGATCAACAAAGGATTCACTACTTGATTAATCGAGGAAAGCTATTGGATACCTGGATTGAGGACTTCATTATTGTCAGTCGATGCCTCCTTACATAGCTATATTAGTTGAGGTTTGATGCACATATTCTTCGCCAGAGGATTCAGGAGCTTGAGATCTTCATAGCTGAGCATAAGCTGAAGGATCTAATTCTAATATCACAGCTTACAGGTGCCTATGACACCATTGAAGCAATAGAGGATAAAATGACGGTTTTCACTTGGAGAGAGTTGTATCTTTGTAGGATGGAAAAGTATGAAAATTTTTCCGCTAATATGGGTGTGATTCAGGAGAAGGTTGCTACAACTCTTTGATTTATCAGTGAATACATCACCCAAATCCCATGTCATTATTGGTGTGAGGATGGTACATACGTCGAGTTGGAGGCAGTTTAGGGTGAGTTCGAAGAGCTAGTTCATGGTGACCTAGGTGAAGACCCAGAGGCATCCAAGCTGGAGGATTTCTCAATGTTGACTATCAGTTTCAAGAAGGTGACCATAGAGGTTAGAGACAGTCAGAGGGAAATCCAGGATGGAGATAAGGAGTGGGACAAATAGTTGATCATCGTGGACAGCGTCAGAGTGCCAGATGATGATACCATCAATAAATTCTTAGAGGAGATGGTAAATGGAGAGGACTTAGAGTAGACATCTAATTAGATCCTACAGTTGTTTATGAGGATGAGTCACAAGCAACAGTTAACTCAATGTCAGTTCTTGAGTTTTCCTTGTTGACATCAGGCACGCCTATCTCATTCTTGGAGATATCTTTGCAAGAGGATGGACTCTTAGTTAATGTTATTTAACTGATGGTAGTTATCAGTTAGCTTTCTTTTCAATAAGGACAAGCATGTTTCACATGTCCAGTTAGCATTGTTTGTACCGGTTAACTGATGGTAGCTTTCCAGTTAACTATATAGTTTCCTTTATTAGGTTTTAGCAATAAGATCTTGCATGCATTGCAAGATTGTAGTTGACTCAAGGTGATTTTAGGGTTGCCTACACCTTTGATGTCTATAAATAAGAGCTTTCAACTCATTTGTAAATAAATTTTGCACGAGAGAGTAATATATGTTGTGCCCACCTTGCCTGTAATATTGCCTTTTTGTATCTATTCATGAGTATTTGTTTTGATAATGAATTTTTATGCCACTTGGGTTTCATGCAATTATTATGGTGAATGCTCAACTTAGTTAAATATAGTGGCTAGTTTGATCGTAGATTGTATGTGTGTCTCGCCTATGCAATTTACTATCCTAGTTGGCTATCCTTTGTGTTTTGTGATCAATAATCCTATTCAACCAAGCAAATTGTTGTGCCACCTTGCCTTCATATTGAGAGTTTTTACCCAAAGCTTATCGTGTGATGTGTGTGATAATAATCCTATTCAACCAAGCAAATTGTTGTGCCACCTTTCCTTCACGTTGTGAATATGTACCCGGTTTATCATGTAAAACCATTCCTACTCCTTTTCCTCATGCTCTGTTTACTTGAGGAAATTGGATAGATTAAAGTATTTAGTTTTAGTTGTAGTTAAGACCTGCAAAACCAGAGAAAATCCTTAGCTACAATGTCCTTTGTTTCCTTAACCTTGTGCCTCTCACAGTTGAGTCAAAAAAGATAGTTTTAGATTACTTTACTTTTAGAACGCATACCAGCAAAAGAGGGAGCTTCCCCTCCTAATTTGAAGAGAACTTGTCACGTAGTGTGCATAGCTGTTCGTTTTAACTCACACACCAGAGGTATTAGTTATTATGCCAACACTTATTAATATTGTTAAGAAATTATCTTAGTTCCTAATTTAGGTTTCTATTATATGTTACTCATAGAAATTTGTCCTTGCAAGTTTCAACATGGAACTTTCATTACAAGGAGTGTGGGTGTACTCATAGAAATTTATCCTTGCAAGTTACAACATGGAGCTTTCATTACAATTAGTGTGGGTGGAATCATCATCCATATGTATATCCTTTTAATGTGTATGATTGTTATTTACTTTCATGTTGATTGATTATTGAATTTTGCATGTATCTTCATAATAGTTCACATGCAAGTCAAAGTGGGGGTTGAATGTAAGGGTGAAATATTCACACCTAGCACTCTTTCCATTCATTCAATCTTATCTTGACCATGTGTCATGAATGCAATGAATAGCATACAAATAACATATTTCTATGTAAAAACTAACAAATAAATAGATCTTTGTCTAAATTTGACTTACCACATCCTAAGGATCTAGATTTGATCTATTCCTTTACATTGGTTGATGAGTGCATGTAGAAATAAACCTAGTTTAGATCTATACTACATGGATTTGTCCCCTGAAATTTTAAATTCACAATTCAAATTGGGCCCAATATAACTTCCTTTTGACTATCTATTACTTGTTCACTCAAGTGTGAAATGTGTGATTGGCATTCTATGGTTTTATATAAAATGAAAAATCCCAATTCACTTTTAAGCATTAAATAGATCTAATTATCCAAGGTTAAGATCTAGAGAGCATAATTATAGGACATTACATTGCATCGACAACTTATATCAATGTAGACATCATTAGTGACATGCTAGGCATATTATTTGGTCATTAGTGACCCACTTCTTCAAATTTAAAATTAATCTCAAGTCTAAACTAACTCAATTCCAACTAGTTGTTATGTGTCAACTCTTATGCCAAAACTTTCAAATTGTGTGCCTAAACATATGTGGAGGGATATCAACCCTAGATCATGTTATGGATAATTCAAGTTTCATTCTCCCCATACAAAATCACTCATTGGAACTTGTGGCACTCAAAATCACTTATAACCTTATCATAAATACTATTTTGCATCATCTATTTTTATTGCATAAAATCTTTTATCAACAACTTCCAAAACCCTATTTCTTGCATCGATTCATTGCATCCTAACCCTTTACAATTTGTCAAGTCTCAAGTTACCATAATCACCATAATAAAATTTATATTTGTTGCTTGTTGTCTTCTAACTTTATAAAAATCATTGGATCAATCAATAAGTCTTGATTAAGGTGAAAGATGAGGATAAAGTCACCTCTCATGGTGTTTTTCAACACTATCAACTCTTTCATTACATGTTATACAAGACCATAAAAGATATGAAGAAAACATGTTAATATTTGCAATAAAATCTTTAAAGAACCACTCTGTTTGGGTTGTAGATCGATTTTTTAGGTGAGCATTGACCCAAGTTCACATAGTTATGGTTTTTAAATAATAATTTTTTAAAAATCTATTTTTTTACATAAAAAATAGTTTATTTGGCATACAATTGAAACACAAATATTAAAGTGTCCCAAACATCATTATGGGGAATTGGAATTGTCATTAATGATGAAATTGCAATTAAGTTTTTGAATTTATTAATATTATTTTATTTAAAGTGATGAATATAGTCATTTTTAGAATATTCGGTCAAATATAAATACTTGTTAGATTATTCAATTGTTGTAAACTAATTCTTGAATTAAAAAATTAATCTCATGTATTTTGATTGTTGAAAGCATCTCATTTACCTTTAGGAAGATTTAGATATTTTTAATTAACATTAATAATTAATTAGAGTCAATAAAATTATGTATGATATTGTAATGGCGATTTTTAAGTGTCATTTCCCATTTAGTTATGTACCTATTATGAGGAAGTGTATTGATGCATGTACATATCAACAAATAGTATAATTTATGCAAAGTTAAGCTCATTCCTTGGCCTTTACCTATCTCTATACACACAATCCAATATATTTAGCTCCAACCTTATCCTTGTACATGCATTTGATGAGAAACCCTAGAAAGTATACTCATGTAAACCTAGAAAAGTTTGGATCTAAAATAGTTGTCCTTCTAGGGTTTCTCATTTTATTAGAGGTTTTAGATCCACACTTTTTTAAGTTTGCATATTATTTTTAGATATGAAATTCCCTTTTTACCTTTTTTCTTCATTGATTATCTTTCTTTTAAAATTTGGTGCTTATTTATGATACTTCCCATTTATCACCCACCCTATCCACCCTTGTATTAGCTTTAAGGTTTGCATTTTTCACTTATTTTTAGATTTGATTTACCACTAATTTTTATCTTTATTTTTCTGTCTGAGTTTGATTATTCTCCCAATTTAGTGTTTATGCTAGCATAGCTACTCATGATCCTAATATTTCATCAATAAGGAGTGCTTATGGCTACCTAATTTCATAACGATGATATCTTTGATGGTGACCTATTCAAATCAACATAGTCAACCAAGAAGAATATGATCATGATGCATATAAGGCATGATAAGATGTTCATCTTATAGAGAAAACTATGATTGATGCATTTACACATTGTGGATCCCCTAATCATTTAGGGAGTATATTTATAAGATATAAGTGGGATGTTCTTATATCATATTTAATTCTTATAGTATTTGTTGGAGTAAATAAGTCATTATTTGATAATTAATTAATCAATAATTAATTATTAGAGACTTTTTTACTTTAGTTCACTTAAGCTAAACTTAGGAGTTGCATTTTAATCTTTAGTTTAATTCTTATTATTAGATTAGACTAAATTTAGGACAAGTTGCCTCATTGCATGAGATTTTAATACACTTGTCACTATCTTGTTAATCTGCATGTAGGGTAACTTGCGTGTGCTTTGCTTATATAAGCATGCACATTCATTTGTAAAGTTATCCAGGTTATTTGTATCAATAATAATTACTTAGGTTATTGAGCACAATCTAGTTCTTGATCATTTCTATTGTGATAGGTAATCACTTGCAGGTGTTTCATGGGATCTATGGATTGAGTCAGTCAATTCCAATAGTATCTTGGATCCATAATGAGTATTATAATGGTGTATCCAACCCATCTTCCTCTTCCAAGCATAACCCTACCACTTCCATAGCCACTACACCATTAACCCTGGTGTTGTCTAGATAATACCTCCATTTTTTATACCTCATCCTGTTTTGGTTTGAATACTTGATATGATTTAATTAAATTTTACACTCCACTCTTCATCACCCCACTACTAGTTTTGTTCCTTCTAGTATTCTACATGTTTCCACTCTCGTCACTTCTATAATTACTACTAGTACACCCTCTATTCATGCTATTTTTACTATCTCTCCTTCCCAAACCATATCCAAAACCTCTCATAATGCATCCAAATCATTTGCACCTATGTCCATGTGAATCTTACATTACAACGCATTTTCACCCATTGTACCATCTCCCATACTTCTAATACGACTCTTGTTCCCACTACCATATTGGATTCTCTTGTGCAAGAAATATCAAATGTAAAGAAAACTATAAGGATAACAAGAAATATATTATTATATATAATCCTCTATATCACGCCATTAAATTTTGAGGTTGTTGCATGGCCAAAACCCATAGTATTTATGGATCCTCACTTTGAGATGTACAATGGAAAAGGAGACCCTAATCTTCATTTATTTTTTATTAGACTGCAGGAATCGGGTAGCACGACCCCCTATAAACTATAGTGCGCCTGGTAAAATTTTAAACATGACCAGCAGTGCTGGCACGACACACCCTTTGATACCATGGGGGTGGGGAGACTAGACCTTGTGACCAACCTCCTTCAACAAGAAAGATTTAGCCAACCGAGCTAGGGCCCCTAATCTTCATTTTTAACTATTCATAGTAGAATGTATTAATTTTTCTTATGACAATGTGATCTAAGCTAAGTTATTTCTATGAAGCCTTAAGGATTGTGCCATTTAATGGTTTTATTCATTACCTATGGGTACAATTAAGATTTTTGATGATCTTGCTATTGCATTCTTATAATATTTTTATTTAATTATGGGATTAAAGATCATGATTAATGACCTTACGAGGTGAACACAAAAGAGCAATGAGCCTATCAATGATTATATTCATTTTTTAATTATTTTTAGAAAATTAAAACACTAATTTGACAATGGCAAGTTACAAATCATGTTTCTCAAGCTATTATTTCTAGTGGTAAATAGTTATGTGCACCTAATTAGGTTTCCATATTTTAGGCACATGTGTGCATATTTGAGAAATATTGAGCTTAATCTTAGCATCAAATACTTTGAAATATGGCTTGTCATCATCTCAATCTTATTACCCTTTTAAGTTTCAAAAGTCTAATGATTTTTTGAAGGGTAATGAAATGAAGGAAATTGTGAATCAATTTACTTCTACTTATTCCTTTCCTTCATTTAAACCTAATTATTTTGAGAAGTTTACTAGGATTCAATAATTGGTGGATGATGTGTTTCAAAAGTTTGTTAAGTGTTAATCTACTTTCGCCCATTCCTATCCATCCACTAAACCCCAAAAACTCACTTCTTAAAGTATATAATGATCAATTATTTTTAATTGTCATCAAGTTAAAAACCACTACACACAATTGAATAAGTCTTAAGAATAAGGTACACAACCTTATCAATATCAATAAAAACAAATTTGAAGGGTTTAATGATGAAGGAAACTCATTTTTTGCACTCCTTAATAGTAGAATAAAAATTTATACAAATCTATTTCCACATCATTCACAATGTTGAAGCACATAATATGGATAATACTAATGTGGAAAATGAGGACATGTCACATGAGAAAGCTTTTGTGTGAAATATTGATTCTAATGCTTCATTATCATGTCCTCACCATTAATTGTATTTTCTAATGAGGAGATCCCACAATGTAATATTATGGTCCATTACACATACCATATAATTTTAAATAATCATCACTGACAAAGTCTCTTATTGATCAGGAATGACACTATAACATCTATACTTTAAGTAAGAATTTCTAATAGTGGTGTTAAGGCATTGAAAATATGCACATTCCAAAATTACATTAAATACAATTAATGGAATGTTAATAAATACATTGGGATGAATTACTATACAATTAACATTTGAACCTAGATAGTTACTACTTTTGTGTCACATGATCTATCTTCCTTTGATATATTTTATCTATTGCTTGGAAGGATTGAGAAATGTAAAGTCATCCCTTCTATTTTTTGCATCAACGTGTCAACTTTGAACATGAATGAAAAGTAGAGAACATTGAAATGGCTACACTAGACACATTTATGAAGATGCTAAAATATTTACCTTATGAGAGACATGATATTATACATGATTCATACAATATACATAATGAGGAAATGTAAAGGATTCACATGAGATTGGATAAATATTTACCAAAGCCAAAGGAATCTCAAGCTAGAAAACCTACCATTAATAGCATAAGGTAATTGATATACATTCCTTATAATTATCCTTATGAATAAAATATCACTCATGCACTAAGAAAGAAAGAATACATTGAACAAGAACAAAAGAAGTAAAAATAACATATATACCTAAATTCGACACTCAAAATACTAATATTGAAACCAAAGAAAGAGGTTTTGGTACATCAAATGTCTATCATTCCACAACAACCACAATTTAAAAAATAATAATGGGTAAGGAAATATGTGCCTAATTTTACACCTTTTGAAATGTGTTTGCACCCTGCACCCAACACAAAGAAATATCAAACAAAATATGTAATTAAAAAGGCAAGAAAATAAGAGAGACAAAAAAAGAACAAGAAGATAAATTTGATGATGATTTTTAACAAGATGAATTAATCTCCTAGATTATCCACAACATAAGCTAATATCTAAGAATTTTGTTAAATAATTTATGAGCATTCTTATATCATCAAACACATGTACCTATAGCCCAGATATCATTTTTTTTTTCTTGTTTTTTATTGTCATGTCTGTTGTGCCTTTGATACTCATTTCACCTTTAATATTTAATTCCATGCTTGTCCTCCCACACTTGGGGGAGTTTTGGTTTAATTTTTTCTTATTTTACTAACACTTTCTCTTACATATGTTTATATAATTTTTCCATATATTTTATTCATATACCTTTACCTTTTTCCTTTATCTCTCCCCTTAGGTTGATCTTCTTGTCCCTTTTCCACCTTTTTCATTTTTCATCCACTCTTGATTTCTATGGTATTTTTTTACCACTTTATTCACTCTTGTTGTCTTACCTCTTCCATTTTATACTTGTTTCCCCATATTTCATCATCACATTTTTTTACCTATATATTATTTTATCTCCCATTATATCCATGACACTTATTTTACTATAATTTTTACACCTTATCATTGACTATTGATTTTCTTTTTTATCCTAAATTGGAATATTGTGTTTAGTAGAGTGTATACACATTGAGCCTAGATTGATATATTACACTTTTAGTCACTTATTGAATTGTCATATAATGCTTCTAAAGATTTAAATTTTTTGGGGTCATCATGTTCTTATGAATCACATTTAATCTCACCATGTTACATTCTAACATTAGGAGCATCATGTCCCATGCCATGTTTTACCATGTTCCTTATATATTCAATTCATCACTCCTTACTCCATAAATTACCTCTTCTTCTACCTATATTCATTGGGGATTATTCCCTTTCCCTCACCATTATGTGCTCATTCTCTTGGATGCCACACTGAGGGAATATGTCACACTAGTTTCTTATGTTCCTACATGGGTGTTTTTGGCCATTGAGGGCCACATATATATTCAACCTTGATAATACTTTACACAGTAATATACTTCCATGCCTATCTTTAAATTTCATATACTTTCATGTATGACTTTCCCTCTCCTTCAATTGTTTACATCCAATGGATACAATGAATTGAAGGGGGCATATATTGTCACTAATAAATTATATATTGAGATTCTAGGTGGTGATAAGTGCCACAAAGATTCAACATTGTGACTACATAAATCATTATCACATGACATGTATTGAACCTCATACACCTTTTTCATCTCATGGCTACCATGCCACACACTATTATCATTTTTTGGACATGCAATTTTTTCTAATTTTACTTATTTAGAACTATTGTTCCTATTTCCTAGATAATTGGCAAGTTGCTATTTTGTGCCTAATTTTCACTTGTGAGATAGAAGCTACTAATTTTATGTTATTTTCCCCATTTTTCAAGTTCCTACAAAGAGAGTGAATGGAATTTCAAATTTTTTTCCTTTTAGGCCAAATTTTTAATGCACCAAAATTTAACCATTTTTAACAAAAATTTAAATATTCTATCTAAAATAGATTTGGACCATTATTTTTTCAACTAGAAGTGTCTACTAGATATATATGTAACATCCCTTTAGTACCAATTTACAAAAAAAATGTTGTTAAAATTTAATGTTTTTTGCCACTTCTACTCATGTAAATAGCATATTTTGAAAAATTCAAATATGTTTTTGTATATCTAGAAGTGGATTTATTTTTAAAAAATAGTGCTTATGCACATACACACACACACTCACACTCACACTAAAATTAGTTCATTATCACTAAAATATAAGATTTATTATCTTCTCAAGAATGCATACCAATGTTTATTAAAAAATAAAACAATATGATGTATTAGAGAAAACATTTTGTAATGAGATAATATACTCATTTTCTATATTGAATAAATAATATTGATAAAATATATAGGAAATAATCTAGGTGTCCTATATTTCATGAAGGTCTTATTATGTTAATCATGGAGCATGCCAAAAAAAATTCTATATCGACTGAGTTGAAGAAGCCTTCAAAACCTTGTTTGGCCAAGTGTCATCATGTTGAGCATCTCTCAGATTATGAGACAGGAGATGATTCAGAGAATGAGGAGTGGGTGGTTGAGGGTGATAATTGGGATTCTATGCTAATCTACTCCAACCCTCCTTTTGAAGATGTTCCTAAATCAAAGAAAGTCTCGAAGAAATAAAAAACCACAACTTTCCTAGTCTGGTGGTTCCATCACTAGGGATGAGGGTGTGGAGGTTAATGTACCTTCTTATGATGTTAAAAGGAAGAGTTATAAAATGGATAAGGGGATTGGTGAGGGTAATGAGTAAATGGATCCAATTTTTCATTCTTTTGGTGTTAAAAGGAAGAAACCTAATGAGGGAGATGTCGAAGGTGATGTGGTGGGTAAGACTCCCGCTGTGGATAAGGGGAAGAAGAATCCCTCTTCTAAAGGTGTGAAGGAGGGTGCTAAGCCTAAAATTAAACTGATTGAAGATTATGGTAAATCTCAAGATAATGACAAAGGTAAATATATTATGGACGATGAAACTCAATATGAGAAACTGATGCAGGAGCACCCTTGGTTATAAAGAAATCTTGTATCAACCAAAAACATTTCTTTTATTGCATTAAAATATGTAGTTGTCTCAAATGTTTATTCCATATTTTACTGTTGTATCATTTCTTAACTCATGTAGTAAGATATTGATTCTAAATGAAGTCATCTACATCATATTTAGATTTTAAGAGATTTACATTCATTTGTAGAAAGTGATCACTCTCAGAATTTTGTTGTGATTCTCAATCACAAGCATTTAGGGCCGACCTGGTCCAAGTTTATTGTGAAAACCTTTTTTGGAGCATGCAGAGTGTAATGGAACATCATACAAGGCTTATAGGTCCAAGGGGAACTTTATTGGAGATCCACAATTCATTGCATTTACCAATGGGTTATCTTTTCATGTTGAGTCCAACCTACACACTTAATCATATATTGGGGGTTGTAAATCATTGAGGCTGACACAAACTATATTTGGACTAGATATTTTTATTTAAGATCAATTATAATTCATAGAAAGTTATTTAGTTAAGATTTCATGATTAGATTTTAGATATTTCAAGATGCCTAGTTATGGGACTGTAATAAGGCTTTTCTACCAGTTGTAGTATCTTGAATGCCTTTGTGGCAGCCTATGATCCCTAATCATTCCACATATGAGACATATGATGCATGTAAGATTATAAATTATTGAATCAATTATCATTCATGTTTTTTGAGAATTTCTCATATTAATTCCATTGTGTTGAACTCTAAGTTGCATGGTTGGATAGTTCTTTCAAGACCCTCCATTTGTGACTGCACCAAGTGGTATCAAAGTGAGTTTGTGAATCTTGAGAAGGCATTCCTTGTGGTGAACAGATCATTGACCTGACGAAAACTATATGTTTTTTCAATTGATCACCAACTATGAGGCAGTTAAGACCTTGCAACCAAATCATCGAATTGAGGTAGTTGCATTGCACCCAATGGGAGAGATGTTGCAAAGGAGAGAAATTTCTATGGTGATTTTTTTTGGATGAATGGATGAAATGGTATAAATGATAAGAGCAATGAGAGATTAGTTGGATGTTGTAGAAGAAGATAGAAGGAGAGGTTTAAACCTTAGACATGTAGATGAAAGTGATGATGATGAATTAGATCATGTTGCGAATCACAATGAAGAAAACCTAGAAGAAGAAGAAGATTCAAATCAGGTAAAGATGTTGAAATCTATTTCCAATATTGGTAAGCAACCTAGAATTAGAATTCAAAATTACATGAGAAATTTAAACCTTGAGGAATTGATTGATCGGATCAATGATTGGAAGAATATTTTGAATATGAAGAAATTGAAGATCCAAAAAGAGTGAGATTTGTAAAAACTAAGTTGAAAGGACATGTTGATATATGGTGGAAAGAAGCTCAATTGGATTAGAATAGAAGAGGAAAAGAGAAAATCACAAAGTGGGATAGGATGGTGGCAAAATTGAAGAATCAATTTATACATGTTGATTATGAGCTTGAATTACTGAAAAGATTGCAAAACCTAAGGCAAAAGGAGAAATCTATGAAGGAGTATATTGAAGAATTCTACAAGATGATCATCAGAGCAGGACATAGTGAAGAAAGCAAAGAGAAGGTTGTGTGGTGCATCAATAGACTAAGAACAAACATCCAAGAAGAATTGAGCCTGGCAAAGATGACAATAGTTGAAGAAGCATACCACTTTGTTCTAAAGGTAGAGGAAAAGTTAAACAATAATTTTGAACAAAGAAAAATAAGTGTAAGAGGAAGATTCC
Organism: Sequoiadendron giganteum; assembly: GCA_007115665.2. NCBI lineage: Eukaryota > Viridiplantae > Streptophyta > Pinopsida > Cupressales > Cupressaceae > Sequoiadendron > Sequoiadendron giganteum. The sequence goes on from CM021100.1 coordinate 765,114,717, forward strand.
AAAGGAGTGGATCACAATCTAGAGAAAGAAGGCCTTATGCAAAGAAAAACAAGGATGGAAAACCATACCACAATGAAGAGAAGGACAATAATTTGTACTGCAGAGGAAGAGAAGATCTAAATTTCTACCATAGTGATAGAGGAGGTCATAATTCCTACCATAATGATGGATATAGGAGAGATGAAGGAAGGTCTCAGAAGAGACTGTTCAAAGGAACCTGTTTCAAGTGTGGAGGTGAAGGACATAGATCATTTGAATGTCATCAAGGAAGTACTAGCAAGATAATTGGTCATACAGGAAGAACAAATTATGTGGAGGAAGTACCCATTGGATCCCCTAATTCAGTTAAGAAACTTGAGAAAGGCAAGTCATTGGTAATGAGAAGAGATTTGATGCATGAAAAAGTGACTAAGAAACCATTGCAAAGAAAGAATTTATTAAGGACAAGATGTAAGTCTGGAGAAAATTTATATAAAGTTATCATTGATAGTGGTAGTACATATAATTTAGTTTCAGAAGAGATGGTAACCAAGTTGAACTTGAAGAGATTGAAACATCCAGAGCCCTATAAGATAGCATGGATTCAAGATGAACATAAGATCTTGGTGAATGAGAAATGTTTGGTGAAATTTCATATAGGATCATATAATGATGAAGTATTGTGGGATATTATGCCCATGGATGCATGCCATTTATTGTAAGGAAGACCATGACAATATGATAGAAAATCAATTCATGATGGAAGAATAAATTCCTATATTATGATTTCAAATGGCAAGAGAATTAAATTGATACATTTGGAGGAAGAGGACAAAAGTGAAGTTTGTAGCACTTCCAGACTATGTTTGGTATATGGAAGAAAGTTTCTAGAAAGTTTGATGCATGAGAACATGTGTTTTGTATTGATTCCAAGGAAGGGTGGTAAACTAGAGACCAAGTATGGAGAAGATCCACAATAGACAAAAGTTACAAAAATGTTGATAGAGAATGAAGACATCATATCAGAGAATGTACCAAATGGACTATCACTGATCTAAAGCATCAACCATCATATAGATCTAATACCTAGAGTAAGTCTTCCTAACAAAGAAACACATAGGATGACACCTACAAAGAATGTAGAATTGAACCAACCAATATAAGAGTTGTTGAAGAAAGGATTGATCAGAGAAAGCTTGAGTCCATGTGTGGTACTTGTTATACTGACACCAAAGAAAGATGGAGAGTGGAAAATGTGTACAAAATCAAGAGCAATAAATAGGATCATTATCAAGTATATATTCCCATTGCCAAGGATGGATGATATTATGGACTGTTTGAGTGGAGCAAATTATTTCACATAGATTTACCTAAAGAGTAGATATCATCATATCAGAATCAGAGAAGGAGATGAATGGAAGACTACATTTAAGACTAATGAAGGGTTGTATGAGTGTTTAGTGATTCCTTTTGGATTGACCAATGCACCTATCACTTTCATGAGGTTGATGAATGAATTACTAAAGTAATTCTTAGATAAGTTTGTTATTTTTATTTGGATTATATTCTAATTTTCAATAAGACTAGAGAAGAAAATTTGTGTCACATCAGACAAGTATTGTAGAGACTGAGAGAAGAGAAGTTGTTGATAAGTGTCAAGAAGTGTAGCTTTATGAGGACAAAGTTGGTATACTTGGGTTTTTTTCATTTCTACTAAATAATTGAAGATGGACCCTGAGAAGGTTAGAGAAATTTTTGATAGCCTACACTTGTGAATATTGGAGAGGTGAGATCATTCCATGGACTAGCATGTTTCTACCAAAAATTCATAAGGAGCTTTGGTAGCATTTGCACACCTATGATAGAAACAATGAGAGGAGATGGGAAGGATTTTAGGTGGACATCTGGAGCACAAAATAAGCTTTTAATTGTTGAAGCAAAAGGTGATAGAGAAACCGGTGTTAGCATTAAACCTAATTTTGATAAAGTATTTCAAGTTGATCATGATTCCAGTGGAAATACAATAGGAGCAATATTGAGCCAAGAAAGAAGATCAATAGCTTATTTCAGTGAGAAGTTGAATGATGCCAAAAAAAGATACTCAATTTATGATCAAGAAGTTTATGCTATAATTCAAGCTTTAAAGAAGTAGATTATTTTTTTCCTAAGGAGTTTGTGTTGTACATTGACCATCAAGCATTTGTAGCATTTGAATAATTAGGGTGAGTTGAACTAGAGACATATGAGATGGGTTGAGTTCTTACAGAGTTAACATTTTTATTGAAGCATAGGAGTGGCAAGTCAAATAAAGTTGCAGATGCATTGAGCAGAAGAAGGAATTTTCTAATAGAGATGAAGGTAGTAGTATTGGGTTTTGAGGAATTGAAACATATGTATTACGATGATCCAGATTTCACTGAAGCTTCAAGAGCATGCAAGGAATTAGTTGTTATAGATAGGAGTCAATGTTTGGATTATTTCATTCAAGAAGGTATGTTGTTCAAAGGAAAATAGTTGTGTATTCCAAGGAGTTCAATGAGGGAGAGTTTGATTAAGGAGAAGTATAGTGGAAGACTAGTAGGACATTTTGGAGTGGATAAGATAGTAGCTTTGGTGAGTGAATACTATTTTTGGCTGCACATATATAAGGATGTCAGAAAGCATGTTCAAAATTGCAAAATTTGTTAGGTAGAAAAAGGGAATAGTCAGAACACTGAATTGTATAAACCTTTGACAATATTGGAGAGACCTTGGGAAGATATAAGTATGGATTTCATATTAGGATTTTTAAGAACACAAAGATGATATGATTCTATAATGGTGGTAGTGGACAAATTTTCTAAGATGACAAATTTCATTCCTTGCAAGAATACTAATGATGTTGTGCATGTTGTTGACTTATTTTTTAAGGATATTGTGAGACTACATGGATTACTAAAAATTATAGTTTCAAACAAGGACACCAATGGATACCTTTGGAGGACATTGTGGAAGAGGATGAAGATAGACTTGAAGTTAAACTCAACATATCACCCACAAACATATGGAAAAATATAGGTAGTAAATAGGATTTTGGGTAACTTATTGAGATGTTTGGTTGGAGATAAGGAAGGAAATCAGGACATAGTTCTACTACAAGTAGAGTGCATATAATAATTCAATAAACTAGAGCACAGGGAAGACACCATTTGAGATTGTGATAGGGATACATCCTAGAGGAGTTGTGGAGCTAAGAGACATCAATATGGAGGATAAGAGGAGTGCAGAAGAAGAAGAATTTGTAGGATTCATGGAAACATTACATAATTAGGTTCAAAAGAACTTGGAGGACATGAATAACAAGTACAAGGAGCATGCAGATGAGAAAAGCAGACATAAGGAACTTACTATTGGGGATGAAGTTATGGTATATATCAGGAAGGAAAGGTTTCTAATAGGATCATACAATAAGATAAAGATGAGGGATATTGGACCATGTAAGATTCTCAGGAAGTTTGATTCGATAAATTTATATGAAGTAGAGTTATTGGAGACACTTGGTATATCACCTATTTTCAATATTACAGACATCTGAGTATCATGAAGGATAGAAAAGTGGTAGTAACAAGGAAGTTGGATTGTGATGCAGGAGCATTCGGGTATGCCTGCAATCCACATCAACCTTCATATGTATTTTATTTTTGTTTTCTTCAAACTTTTGTTTTGGTGTTCATGTATTTGTTTGCCAACATTCATTCTACATGATGGCATTTACCTGTCTGACTAGAAAATCAATATGAAAGCTATTTAATTAATATCAAATTCCCAAATTCCAAGTAATTCAATATTGGGGACTATTTAAAAAGGGAATATTTTAAAAACATAATATAATGCCAAATTATGGCATTCAAACTAGGCAATGCAATTTGTTTGGGCACGGGACTTTGGAAAGTCTGCATTCCTTTTTTTTTGGTAGGAAAAGACAAAAATATTGCTGCCTCTTGGTACGCACTAAACAAGGTGAATAAAATGAGTCATACATGGTTGAGAAGAGGAAGTTTAACCACCCAAGGTGAGGAAAAGATGACAGGGTAAAAATCTAGAAATGATCAGGCGATTCGACCTCTTTTGGAAAGGAAAAAAATCTGCCAAAAAAAAAACTCAATATGTGGTGTAGTCAAGAGATGAAAAGAGGCGTTAAAGGGTGTGAAAAGAGAGGGCCTCGATCCATTGTTTAGCTGAAAATAATTTCTAGAAATAAAACCCAACTAGAGGTGTGGTGCTGAAGATTATGGAGGAGTAAGAATGGGTTAAAATCAAACAAAATAATAGAGAAAATTATTAGAGTGTATGCAGATTTTTCCAGGACAATTTCCATGTGTAATTTTAGACAAAGATAAATAAATAATTGTCGCATATTCTTTGGAAAACAACTAGATTAAATTGATTCTTGAAACCTCTTTTGAATTTGTACATTGATTCAAATTTGACTCTCAACTAAGGTTTATAGTTTTTGATCTACATCATTTGGTATCAGAGTATGAGATATTGAAAGTGGAGAGAATCCACCAAAATCTGTAGGTAGAGTAGAGGATAGAAGGCAATAAAGAAAAGCTCATGTGAGGATTGTTGCAGGTAGAGAGAAGCCCAGGAAATCAAGAGCTAGGGAGCCACAAAAAGAAGTGTGAGAGTTGTGAAAGATTGCAACAGATGAGATGGGTATAGTCATAAGGAAGAGGCCTGTGATTTGGGAAGCATGGAGATGGTATGAAGAAACCAAGACATGGAGCCTGATCAAAAATATAAAAAAGCAATTGAAAAAAGTGGAAAAAGACATGAGAAAAGAATACAAGGATAGAGTGAACAACGAAGATCCTACGGTAAAGATAGTCGAAGAGGAGAAAAATGAAGATGTAGCAATGAAATACAAATAAGTTGTAGTGAAGACATGCCATGAGGAAGGCATGGAGAAAGAAGAAGAAAAGAATGAGGTGAGAAGTGAAGAGGTTGGAGCAAATGAAAAAGATGAGTATTTATTAGCACAAATTTTGGTGATTGAAGAATGGATTTTGAAGCTTGTTGTTGCAGTGAAGGGAAAAGAACAAAAATTTGCAGCTGACGAGTATGTGGAAGATATTGCAGTGAAAATTAATATTGTAGCTAAGGAAAATTTGCTTATGATGATGATATTTTTTTTTCAGATAAGATGGTAGAAGGAGAGATGGTTAGAGAACAAAATCATGTAGAGAAAATGGAGAATGTTGTAGATGCATATTGGTGTCTAGATGCTGCGATTTTGTGCATAGAAATTTTGTGCATAGAAATTTTAAACTTGGATATTGTAGGATTTTGGTAGAGGTAGTTAGTCTATGGTGGGATTGATCCTGTGAATGAGGAGCCAAGAGAAGGAATAATTTGGTAGAGGAGGATGGTACATAGTGGATGTGAACCCACGAGAGGAGAGAAGGGTGGTGAATGGAGTTGTGAAAGGAGGATGGTGCTTGTGTTGACAAAGTGTTGGAAAAAGAGAAAGAAGAAATAAACCTATGCACATTTCACAGGGATGGAGTTCGTTGTAGATTGCTTGCAATCTAAAAGAATGGTTTTACCATTCAACTCCACTTTTGTGAGCCTATGCTCACAAACTTCCTACCTAGCATGTCTAATGCAGGAGAATCCGAGTATAGGTGCAATTGACATCGCACAAAAATAATTGTTTAGGGATATCTATGAAAATTGGCTACAAATCAAACAAAATTTTCAATGCATACAAGAATAAATGTTGAAGGTTTCAGAGGTAGACCTATTAAGATTTTTCATATTTAATTATTTTCCAACTTGTATTGGAAATTTTGTGAACCATTAATATTTTGAATTGTGTGAAGACTGTGGCAAAATGATTCTATGAGAATGTTTGTGGCATCATTATGGGTGTGCTCACCAATTTTCATGTAAATTGAAGCACTTTGCATTTTTTCGCCTGCCAACACCCATGACACTGGTATTTTAATTATTTAATTATTTGATCTTTACAATGCTAATGGGATACCATGTTTTGGTAAAAATTAAAATATAAAAACAAATGTATGGCACTGGGGAAGAATAAAATAGTTTCAATTAATTTTCTTTATTTTGATTATTTAAAAAGAAGAAATTATGGGAATGAATAGGTGCAACAATAAGGAAAATAAACTGTGCAAATTTCCAAAGAATTGTGAAATAAAATCAATGCAAAAAGAAACCAAAAAGAATTTGAATTAGAGAGAATGCCAAGGAGTTCTCAACAATAAAAAAACTTAAGTGCAGATTATGAAAATAGGCCATGCCCTTGTGGAATACAACTAGGAGAAAAATCTACACCAAAGTAGAGAAGAACCTAAAATTTAATATATACAGAACAAAAAGAGTTGCGCTGAAGTGAAGGGGATAGATTGGTGGTTGTTTGGATAGTAAAATGGTGCACCCAAATTGATGACATTTAAACAATTTAGAACATCAGACAAGGAGAAAATAATACAAAGTGGAAGAGAGATGGGGTGCAGAGAAATTAGAAGCATGAACAAATCAAAGAATGGTAATTGAAATTAGTTCAAATACAAACTCAAATGTAATAAACTACGAATAGAGGATGCGTGCATTTAATTGCATTTGGCTGGCAAAGTTGTAAGCTAGAACTTTAATGAAGAGAAGCTATTAAAATAAGTGTATTGTTGTCTTTAATGAAGTTAAATGTTAATTAAATCTAAATGTGAGTTAGATGTAAAGATACTTGTGGTTGAAGAATTTTTAATAAAATTGACAAATGAAATTGTCAATTGGATTTGTTATTGGCTGAAGTGTGTAATTTTCAATTTGAGTATCTAGTTGTTGCAATTGTTGAGACAGAGTATTATCTATTTTGTGAGTTGTGTTTAAGTTGTTTGAGTAACAAAAGGGATTGTATTTTTCCTCATGCATCATATTAGAGGAGAAATTACGACATCAACCATCAGAGTAGATTGAGAAAAGCTTGGATACCAGAATCAGAAGGAGCACCAGGAACAAACAATACAAGGAGTATCTAGTAAAGTGGAAAGGAAGACCAGTGGATGATTCATCATGGATTTCATAGGTTGAGGTGTATCACTTTGGTTTTCCTCTAGCCCTTGGAAATTGAGGAACTCACTTTTCTTCCAACCTTGGGTGTCTGATGTAGGAGCACCCCTAATTGTAGAGTAATCATGTATCAACCAAAAATATTTATTTTCTTGCATTCCAATCTGTAGTTGTCTTGGAGCAACAATTTATTTTGTATTTTATCACCTTGCAAAGAAGGATATTGGTTCTACACGAAGTCATCTACAACATATCCAAATTTCGGGAGATGTGTATTCGTTTGTAGAAAGTTATCGCTCTAGGAATTTCACTATCATTCTTAATCAAGACTATTTAGAGCCAACCTACTCTAGGTTTGTTGTGTGAAACTTTTTTGAAGCATGTAGAGTATAATGAAACATCATACAAGGCTTTTAGGTCCAAGGGAAACTATCTTGGAGATCCACATTTCATTCCATTTACCGATGGGTTATCTTTTCATGTTGAGGCTAACCTACACACTCGATCATACATTGGAGTTTGTAAACCCTTGAGGCCAACACATACCATATTTAGAACTAGAGATTCATATTTAAGATCAATCATAATTCATAGGAAAGCAATTAGTTAGAATTTCATGCTTAAAGTTTAGATATTTCGAGTTTCCCAGTTGTGGGACTATAATAAGGCCTTTGTGTCAGTTGTAATAACCTTGTGAGCTCTAATCATTTTGTATATGATGCATATGATGCATGTAAGACTGGAAATTATCAAATCAATGATCATTCATGTTTGCTAAGTATTTCTCATGTTAATTCCACTGTGTTGAACTCTAAGTTGCATAGTTGGACAGTCCTTTCAGGACCCTCCATCCATGATTGCACTAGAAATAGGGCACTCCCCCACTTGATTTTTTTGAAGGCCTTAGTGTCTTTAATTACAACAGGGAGAAGATTTATAATGTTTTAGGTTTGGTGAAAGATGGAGTTGTGAATTATTTCAAAATGTTCAAATGATTTTCAATGGAGATTAACCAAATTAATGTCAAAGTTCGATCTCTGCATAATAGGGCCAAAAAGAAGAATTCCAATGAGGATGTGTCAAGAAATTTAGTTGAGAACAACAAAATGTTGGCAATTCTCCAAGAGGTGGCTAAAGATGCAGGCTTAATGAAGAACAACTACAAGTCCTAGATTATTGTGTTAGATTAGAAAATTTTGAAAGTGCACCAAAACCTTCAGAAGGTGGTAAAGGTTAGTGAAACTGCAATCCAAAACAATGTTGAGGGGCTTCGCCTCCTTAATGAGAAAGTTAGAAATTGGAAAGATGAGGAGTTGGTTGGACCATTGAAGGATGTTGATGGTGAAAATTTGGGCTTGGTTAAAGGTAAACAAGGTTCTCAACCTGCTGGAGTGGGGTTGAGTACTCGTACTCGCAACCACTCAAATAAACCTATGGATATTAAAAAAAAGAGCTCTTAGAGGTGGTTGATCTTTATAACTGCACGATCACACGGGACTTAGAAGCAACTAAGATACTCAAAGACTTACAATATAATTTTTGTTTGTTGTATGGATTTTTGATAGTTTGTTGATAGTTGGCTACTTGTTTATTTTGGTTCTATCTTTGGCGGCATCTTTTTTGTAAAGAGTTTCAAGTCCCTTCAAACCTTGTTTTACCTTTAATCAAAAACTATTATTGATAAAAAGTGGAGGACCCCTTTATGTCATTTTTCAAAATTTTACAAATAATTAAATTATAGTGTCAATTTTATAAAAAAATACATCAAAAAAAAAAAACATAAACATTTAAAATACAACATTAAACATTTACATTTTATTAGTTCGCAATATCTCAAAATTCAAAGCATACATTTTAGCTTCAGGTGATTCAAGTTAAAATGTTAGATCAATGTTAGCCACTTCTTTTGTACAAAGGTGACATGATTTTGAACTTTCACCTTATGACACCTTGTATGATCTAGCACTTTATACGATCCTCTCTTGTACCCTTTGATATTTGAATATTTACTTTATACGCATGTTTGTTAGTGTTACATATTTTTACATACATGATCATTTTAGGATTCATGTATGCACCTCAAAGTGGGGCCAACATGTAATGATAATAGTTGCATATCTTTGTCATTTCCCATTTAGTTTTGTGCTCATCTTGGGGAAATGTTTGGATACATGCAGATATCAACAAATGAGGAAATTTGTATGGAATTGGGTTCATTCTTATTGACTATACCTTTCTCTATACACACACATATTTAGCCACCACCTTATCCTTATACATGTGTGCATACTTTGATACATTCACCTAAACCCACATTTATTACACTTATTTGTGCACCTACCCTAATATAGCTATTGTGTACCCGCGTTGGAAAGTTTGCTCACTTAGGGTCATTTCCATGATCATGAAGTTGACTTTGCAAACATGGACTTGCCTCCTTCCTTTCTAAGATTTAAATTCAATATTTGGCTAACTAGCCTGCTTTATTTTCTCATTTGGTGCAATTTGATGCTATATGCTAATAATTAAAAGTATTATATTCATTCATTATACTGCATCCAAAATTCACAAGTCCGCTTCCATTTTAGAGCATTAAAGGAGAAATCAATGACAACACATTTCAATTTGGTACACTAAAAGTAAGAAATCTACATACATCATTCTAGGGTTAATACTTGTTGTCTTCAAATGTTTGTACAAACTTTTAGGGGTTGGCCTAAGCGAATATGTCTCCATGTGATACAATGATAATTTTTTCTAGATATTTATTAATACTACTCGCTATCATATATTAGAAAGGAGCATAGTAGAAGAAGATCATTCAAGCAAATAACAAAGCAAAAGTAAACATTGCATTCGATCAAATTTGAATCTAGAAAATGAATCAATTTATAATTATAACTTGACTTAAACCCGTAAACTTGATCCCAAATAAAATATAAATCTAAAAGATGAATCAATCTATAATTATACTTAACTAAATACAAATACTTAATTAAACTAACCTTTATTTTCATTTACATATATATTTATTTTATTTACGATTATATTAATATATTATATTAATTTTTAAAATTAAAATACACATTTACAATTTTTTATATTTATGACCTTAATAAATTATAAAATAATATCTTCATTTTTTAGACCAATCTTTTATTTACCTAGAACTTAAATTGAAAGGTGGTTAATTGACCAATTGTCTTTAAAATTTTAAATGACAAGCCATGGTCACCGTCAAATTAAAGGCAGACGGCCCTTCTCAATCATGTTCCCGTCAATCGTCATGGGCAAAAATATTATTCTATATATTCCTTATTAAATATGGTCAAACGTATGCCTAGTTTCAATGATACAACATTAAAGGATTTCAAGTCAAACGAGTTTTAAAGCAAAACCCTTCTTTCTAACTTTTCCTTTAATTAATATTTAAGCTAGATGTACAATTTAATATTTTATTTTGTTAATTATTAGTTTTATATATAGATATTTAATATGACAAATTGATTATGAGATATATCTCTTCACATTTTAGATAGAATTTTTAAGAAAGGAATATACTAGTTTTATTTTACTTCAAACTATTTAAAATATATTTTATTTTATTTATGAGTTATTTATTTTTTATTTTTTATTCTTAAGATTTATTTTAAAATTATTTTATTTATTTAATAGTTATTTTTATGCTGAAAGCGTTATACAGTGAAAGTAACAAAGGAATATTCGTAAATTTTTTGAAGCTTCATTGAAAAGGACAGGCAGGTGGAAGTATGTGCTGCTTAAGAATAACAAACACATAAAATAATTCTTTTTTTCCTATTTTTCAAAAAAAAATTAAATTAAAAACTTCCCAATAAATAGTTTTTAATTTAAATACTTTTCGATTAAAATTACAAACTAAGATATGTATCTTAAATAGTTTTTTATATATATTATTAATTAATAGATATATAAAAATAGTAAAAAAAGTTTTTTATATATATTATTAGTTTTTAATATATTTTATTAATTAATATTATAATAAACAATGTTAAGTATTGATAACTTTTAGCGTTCTTTATATATGTTATTAATTAATTACGCTGAAAGGCATTATACAGTGAAAGTATTGTGTAAACATTTTGAAGCTGTATTGAAAATGACAGGCAGGTGGAAGTATTTGCCGTTAGGTTTTTCTTTTTCGCGGCTCGTAACTGTTTTCTTAGGGTTTTCTTTGGTTTCATTCAGTTTTTGTTTTAGGGTTTGCTTTATTTGAAAAATTTAGAGTCATATTCGATTCCTGTGAGTTGCAGCAGTGGAAGAAATGACATCCTTCAATACAGGGGCCATGAAGATTTGCATAATCAATTTCAGTTGATTTTAAAGTAGTTTTAAAACTGTTTTATTCACAACTTTCTTTTGTTTTTCTTCTCATCATTTTTTTCAGTTCGTTTGATCTTCCAAACTCGAATGCATTGTATTTTTGTAACAGTTTTTAATCGCTTTACTTTAATTGCTTTACCTCTGCTCTAGAGAAGAGATGCCTTGTTGTGGGTATTTGTAGAAATATGTTCCAATAAATTTGTCTTGTCTTTTAGATGAGATTTAACAGCAATGGACAAGAACAAAATGCTTGAATTCAAGAATGCCTGTAAAAAGTTGGAAATATTAAGATCAATTTGTATCTCCAATAAAAAAGAATGCATGAAAAAAGAATATATCCAAAGAAAAAAATCCGAAATTGGACACACACAAATTTTCGAAATTGAAAAGAGGCAGAAAATATTCATTGTTTACTTGATCTTGAGTAATTTAACAAGAAGAAGAGAGATTTACTGACAGAGGGAGACACCCATGCAACAAAGAAGGTTTGACAGGCAACAAGGAGCTTCTTTCACCTGTTGTGCAGCCTTTAAGGCTTTCCTAATCCCATGCAAGGACAAGGACTAAGGAGAGGGTGTGGCCAGGGAGAAGGCACACATAGCCTTCCCTCCCCTCCTCTCTCTCACACAACAACAAGGGATAGATTCCCTTCACCCCACGTGCCCAAGGAAACAGAGAGGGAAATGCGGTCTGGTTGGGGAGATACGCAGAAGTGAGGACACCTCACAGCTTCAAAGGCCAACGTAGCAAACAGGGAAGTCTCCCTTTCCCACCAAACAACAGGAGTCTGGTACATGCGCAGGGAGAAGGTAGCAGTGGAAGAGAAAGGAGAGAGAGAAGAAGAAGATAGGAGGATAGGAAAATAGATCTTGAAAATAAAATAAAGAAGAGGATACAAACAGTAAATTCTAGATTACCAGGTAAGAATTCCATTGAATTTTTCTTTTTGTTAAATCACAGATAACATGAAAATAGGAAAACAGGAAAACAAATAGAATAGATTATTTCCTGTTTCTGATTTCTTTGTAACCATACACAAAAGGTATTTATGTTTTCTTCAGATTTCTGAGTAAATACTTGATCAATAGAATTTGAATTATTGAGAAACAACCGATCAATTATAAGTAGATTAAGTTGGAATGCAATTTAATTGATTCATAAATCTTGAAAACTATTGAAGAATCTTTTGTTCTTTTAAATTTTGTGTCAACTTTTAAACCAATTTAGCTAAAAATTAGTGTTTTACACTTTCATGGGTTTGAATTTAGAATAACTTGCTTATTGGATCATTGTTCGAAAGGTTAATACAATTTCCAACCTATGATACTTTCAATAAACTTTTTGATATAAGGACTGGGCTTTTATAGAGATGTGAAGGCAAGATGGATTTATAGTTGGAACATGTACTTGGTATTCATATCTTTGGAAGTGTGTTTTATCTTAATTATAGATTAAAAATTAATACTCCTTGCAGGAATATATTGAGCTGAAAAGTTATAAACTATATAACGTTTCAAACATTTTACAAAACCTCATTGGATTGTAATTACAAATTTTATGCTTTGTTACTTGTAATTGGGCCTCTGGAATCAAGATAGTATAACTGAAGAAATTCACAATAACATTCACATGGTTCCATTTTCGAGAGATTTATTTAAATATTTTCATTGTTCTTTTAAAGGATCAAATTTTATAGCTCTGAAAATCCTAACTGTTCTATAAAAACTAATTGTAGTTTTACTATAATAAAATAGTTGAAATCAAGAAACACATCAAATCAATTGAGATGACTGGAGATCTATGTTCAAATCACTAAGATACAAATTACCTGTTTAAATGCACAAATGTACATATTACCTATTTAAATGCACAAATGTTTCAATGTTTAACTGAGTGAACTACCACATCCAATTGTGAGTGTGGCATATCTTAATGAATGAAATCAAATGTAAGTCTTAATTAAATTTGAGGCAAAAGGTACCCATTAATCATGGTATCTAAGTCAAACGATACAATGTATAAATAATTTTCCAATAAAAAAGGTACAATTCCTCCTTTGTAGCATCTTAGCCAAAAGACATTCCATGTGGATTTACCAATCAAAAAGGTACAATTCCTAGGTGAATATGACATAAGAGATATGGTCCCTTGATTGTGGCATCTAATTGTAGGACACTATGCAAGTAGAGTTTACCAATAAAAAATGTGTGGACAAATTTGGTTGTTCTTTCATCGCTTCCATGAGACCTTGCCATCTCACATTTATGATTATGTCCAACCATGTCCTCAATTTTGAAATTTCTTATTATCTCTTTAAATATTTTCTATGCACCAAATAATATCAAATTCAAAAAATGTGTTATTTTATTTGATTAAATCGATAATAGTGCATACAGTCCATGTGTTATTTTATCTGATTAAATTGATAATTATATATACGCTTAAAGGTCTCAAATATTAAAAAGTGGTTGGTAATACTTTGAATGTCTATTTACATATTAAATAGTTGAATGGTGAAATAGTTATTATTTTATTAGCTGCAATTTAATTTTGATTATTGAACTATTTCATAATTAAAAATAACTCTCTTACCACATTTTTATTCTTTATTTAATTATCTTGATTTTACATGCCATGGAATCCTCAATATATTCATCACTCTAGCTTATCTCAACTGACATATTAGAGGGAGAGGGGGAGGGAGAGATAGAGGCTGATATAGAGAGATAGACAGGGATAGGAAAATAGACAAAGAGATAGGGAGATAGATAGATAGGGAGATATACATAGAGAAGGATATGTATAGAAAAAGATAGAGCGATGATCGAGAGGGAGATTGAGTGAAAAATAAAGATAAAGATATGGAGTAGAAAAGATGGAGGGAGATGAGTGAATAAGATAGAGGAAGAGATTTCTAGAGATAGGGAGAGAGATGGATGGGTAGAGAGAGACATTTTTAGAGATGGAGGGAGAGAGATAAATATAGAGGTAGATATAGAGATGCATATAGAGCGATTGAGGAAGAGTGAGACAAATAGATACTGGTAGAGATGAACATAGAATGAGAGAGGAAGAGGGAGAAAAATAAATAGAGATATAGAGGGAGATAGAGAGAGATACAAAGATATCAGGGGAGAGATAGAGAGCGATAGATAGAGAGGAAGAGATAAAGAGAAAAATAGAGAGTAGAGAAAGACAAATAGATGGAGGGAGAGATGGAGTAAATAAAATCGAGAATAAAGAAGGGGGAGAGAGGGAAATGATATATATGTATAGGGATAGAGATAGAGAAATAGATGTAGAGAGATATCGATAGACAGAGCTAGAGGAGTGAGGGAGAGAGAAAGAGATAGAGGTAGACATAATGAGGTATAGATAGAGAGGGGGGAGAGAGAGAGGGAGATAGAGATGGAGGAGGCAAGAGTGAGAGAGAAAGAAGGTGACAGAGATACGTAATAGAGAGGTATAGATAGGTGAAAAGATAAAGAGATAGAAATAGAGAGAGAGAGAGAGAGAGAGAGAGAGAGAGAGAGAGAGAGAGAGAGAGAGAGAGAGAGAGAGAGAGAGATGAACAAAATATAGAATGAAGAAGGACTATGAAATATTTGTTATATTTTGATAGTGGACATATACATTATATAATATGAAATAAATATGTTTGTAAACAATAATAAATAAAATCATTTGAAATTAACAGTTGGGAATAATTCAAAAAGTGCCACTAATGAAAAATGTAACATTTCAATATGTACAAAACAAGGTATGGAAAACACATTTTTAATGTTTATTGTGTCATTGATCTCAATAATAATTTAATCACTTGGTAGTTAATGTAAAAAAGGTTATAGATTTTATTTTAGAAATAGAATTTGCATAATTATTGATAAAAATAGAAGTAATAAACTAATTGTGAATGTGTCAATTATGAAGAATATAATTTTTTGATTAAAGATACAAAACAGTAATGGCAATTACATGTTGGAGAATATCTTACAATTAGAGCATGTTTCAATAGTTGTGATAGTAGTTGTTTGTATAATGCTCAATAGTTGTTTCAAATAGCTTTATGGTTACGGTTAAGCTTCAATTTGGGTTAAGGTTCAATTGATGAAAAATAGGTGCCTTGAGAAGGATATCTCTCAACGTACTTTACATATATTTTTAAAATATAGGTATGCTAGTATAACGAAGGAATATTCTGTAAACTTTTTGAAACTGCATTGAAAATGACACACAGGTGGAAGTATGCACTACATTGAAAATTGATTACCAAAATTCATGGGAGATTGTTATCCTAACAACCCCACCATTTTTTGAGTTTTGGAAAAAAATAAATTGTAAAGTAAAAATTTATATAAAATATTTTTAAAAATATATGTGTGTTTTAATGTAATTTAAGATCTAATCAATATCAAATTTTTACAAAATTGTATGAAAAATTTTAAATATATTTCAAAAAGAGTATATTTTTTATTTAAATATTTGTATTTATAATTAAATAATAAATTTTGATAGATATGATTGTTAATTATATAATTTAATATATTAACATAAAATTTAAATATATTTCAAAAAGAGTATATATTTTTATTTAAATATTTGTATTTATAATTAAATAATAAATTTTGATAGATATGATTGTTAATTATATAATTTAATATGTTACAATTTCTTAATTTATTATGAGAAGGAGCATTTGATATCATATACATATAAGTATAATATAATATATAAAATAAATACATAAATAATTTATATGTAGTATATCATTATAAATTTATGTATTATCAAATTTTAATATAAATATAATAAATAACAACATAATATATATATTGTATAATAAATCATATGTAAATAATAATTTATAATATGTAATCTAGAAATAATAATATATAATAATAATAATTTGTATAATATGTTAAATGTTTTATTTTTGGTATTTTTAGATCTTGTATATTTAATCAAAAAGATGAAAATTATTATATAATCCTCTGAAATCTTGGAATAAAATTGAAACAAAACCACTGAATATTAAGATTAGGATGGTTAACAAAATTAACAAGAGATGGTTATCATAACCACCCCGTACCCAACCATTTTTTTAGTTTTGGAAAAAAAAATCATTCATTTGGTGGTGGTGAAGAAAGGAGAAGGAACGTTGGAGGAGAAGATTAATCAATTTGAGCTGAGAGAACAAGAAAATAAAAGATTTGGGAATTTGAATTGTGAGGAGAAGAATTGTATTCTGAAAATAGATAAGCCTTCTTGAATGCTCGAATAGCATATATAGGAATAGTAGTGGGGACGTCTTGAACATGAGTTGAATGAGCTAAGGAATTGCTAGCCGCACTCTCTTCTATTGTTCATAACCAACCCTTTCAAACTTCAAAATTTAATTCAGGCACGTTTTACTATACAACTCTTTCATTTTGGTTGATCTGCTGGTATTATTTGTACTGTCAACTTTGTAATTCCTTCTATTCCCTCATTGCATGCTTTCAGTCTTCTCCATTTCAGTTAACTTTATGTCTTTCCTTTAGAATATTGTATCCCTGTGATGTAAACGGAGCCTGGGTTGTCCACATGCTCTTTTGCAACAAGGTTATCTTTTTTGTATATACAAGATTTGAGTGTATGTAGTCTGCATTAAGTTTTAGCTCAGTTAGTTTTAGTTGGTGGATGAAGGCTTTCAATGTATTGAACAAGAAAATTCTATAGTTGAATTAGAAAGTGTTTGCCTTTTTCTTATAAAAAGGAGATTTTGTTTCACTTATTATGCTCCTCAAATAATATGTTTCAGAAGGAAAATGTTAGCAGGAATTGAACCTTGGCTAAGTCAATGATAGCTGACTGTAGTATATTTACGGTGGCTTATAATGAAACTGTGTATTTGTCTGAGTTCTTTGCAGTGATTGTAGTTGGATTTTATTTTTAATTCGTGCAAGTACAACTTTTCCAGCCATCTTTACTCAAGTACTTCATTTGTTTTGAGGTTTTATATTGCAAGTTTATTTTTATTTTTTGTATTTAGTTTTGCTTTGTCAGCATGTGCTATTCTTGATGAGATGTACAAGCAAGAGTAAAAACAAAGGAATTGCAAAACTTGGCTAAGTCAATGATAGCTGACTGATAGCACACACAACGGCTTGTAATGAAACTATGTATTTTTCTCAGCTCTTTGCAGTGATTGCAGTTAGATTTTATTTTTAATTCGTGCAAGTACAACTTTTCCAGCCATCTTTACTTAGGTACTTCATTTATTTTGAGGTTTTATATTGCAATTTTATTTTTATTTTTTGTATTCAGCTTTGCTTTGTTAGCATGTGCTATTCTTGATGAGATGTACAAGCAAGAGTAAAAAAAAATAATTGCAAAACTTGGAAGAATCTTCTTCTTCTATCTCCTCTTTCATTTTTTCTTGTGGTGATCTGTTGTTTAGGCTGTAAATCTAGCATGAAGGGAATTATGTTGTTTAAGAGATAAAAGTAGCAAAGGGCCAACTTGAAAAATAGGCATGGAACTCTACATATAGCCAAAAATAAATACCATCATTCATCAAATTAAGGTCATGGTATGAGGTTCATTCATATAGTAGATCAACACAACACCAACTATAAACATGCACAAACTCTCATATTCAAATTCAATAATAATAAGTTGGCATCATTGACAATGGTTTGAACAACGTTCAAATAATTAGTTTTGCTAATTTTTCAAACCATCAAGAGAACATCTAAAATTGGTTAGATTTATTGGAGAACTTTGTAGTGATGTCCTCTAACTTGACTTCCAAGATTTGAATCCACACTTATAAGTGGCTACCTTATCTTTGAAGGACTTGTTTTACCTTCAACAGCTCCACAAGAACTATTCTTACTACTCCCTCCCTTTCCAAAACAAAGATCCTCACCATCACCCTTCTTCTTCTCCCATTACATTCCCCATGTGGTTGTGGGTCCTTTGAATAAGGCACATTATCATCTATCCATTATATGGTTAGTTCATAGTGTCATCATGACAATCATTGAATCATTTCCTCCATTGCATATATGTCAGGATTGTCATGGCTAATACATAGTGTACAGTCCTGGTTGTCCATTGACTGATTGTCTCCATTACATATATGTCAAGACTGTCAATAAAAGTTGATGTGGATCAAGGGTTTTGATCATTTTAGTTTGGTTGAATAGACAACATTAGAATGACATGTTTTATGGCCCACAACGAGGTACTTTGTGTGATGTCCCTGGTCAAGCAGTTCCCTTGTTTTCTTCTTCCTCAAGTCAACGATAAAAAAGGAAATTTCCTTGCCAATCCGGAGAACCTTTGATTCAATTTCAATCTCCACTTGAGTTAAAAGAAAAAACCTCAATAATCAAAATCAACGTAAAATTTCTTCATCATGCAAAAAAAAAAATGGAATCTAGGCCACCCATAAAATATGTATAATGAAAATGTTCAAGATTTACCCCCAACTTTGTAGCATTAAGCTATGAGACATTGATTGTCTGATATAACCTTCAAACACATTTTTAAAATAGATTGCCTTGAAATGTACTAAAATCTTGGGTGATGTTACTGAACAGATACTTTGAACACGGTGGTAGATGAACTTGAATTAAAATTTAAGCAAAACAATGAAATTTACCATTACATGTGGCTGGTGTGAAAGAAGCTTGAACCACATCTTGAAAATACGTAGCCCTAGAATGCACCCCATAATTATAAATTCTTAGCTAGAACTGTAGCCAAATTATTAGAATGAAAAGATTTGATTTTGACTTGCAATCTTGGGCCCAAAATTATAATCTAAGAAAATAATTGCCATCTATGAAAAACAAGTAAATGAATATTTGCATACTGTGGAAAGTATTATCTTCTTACCAAGACCAAGTTCATGACATTTTTTAACTATTTCTTCTTGTTCATGTTCAGTGAGCCATTTCTTTAGCAAAAACATACCAAGCATCAAGTTAGAAATCTTCTTGTAAGTTTCATTAATCTGTAAAGGAGGGGATAATTCTATTGATGCAAAACAATTGGGCTTGCTGCAAATCAAATGGTTCTTCATATCTTTCTGCTCTCCTGATTGTTACTATTGAAGGCCTAATTTTTTAAAATTCATAATCTCGTTGTACCCTTCCACTCCTAAAGTTTCTTTCATTTGTAAATACATTTCTATTTCTTTTGTTTCTTCTAGCATAGGGACCATACCTATTGGATCTTAAACTTGAATGGTGGTATTTACCTTGTCCTTTCGTTAGAGCATACCAATTAAGATTTAGTTTATAGGTGGTTTACAATGAGACCTATAAAAATTAATTACATGGACACTCTAATATTTAAGCACCCAGAATGAGGACAATTCCTTCGTTGGGAATTTTAACAATGCTCATGTTATTCCTGATAAGTCTAACTATGAAAGAATAGAATGAATAGACAAAGGTATAGATTATACTTAGTTTGTCTTTATTAAACCATTACACTTTGAAGTGTTGAAAGGAAAATCTCGTCTCTGTTTGAAATTTATGGGCAATATTTTAAAACCTCCAAATCAATGGAAGATGGTCTCCCCTCTGATTCAATTAACTTCTCAAGTTTTTCGATATCCAATCATAGGAAAACAATAGTTTAGGAGGACTGCAAACATTCAAGGCCGTGACCTTAGCACATCAATGAATTTAGTCTTCTTTTAGTTGTCCTCATGAATTCTCGGCTTGATATGTAGGGTTGCCATGCTATTTGGTATATTCACAACTTTGTTATATCGGGTGATCTTTGTGATGAAATTGCGGGGATCATTCAGGTCTCATGAGATAGGCATTTGAACCCGAAGAGTACAAATATTCTCATAATTTTACAAGAGATCTTCTACCTGAATCCAAAAACAAAGATTGACTTGTGAGCAATGGATATATCTTTTGACTCAACTCAAATGGAAAAAGATGAATACACTCACAAAATCTGATCAGATAGGTAAAAAATAGTCTAATGAACAATGCAATAAAAAAAAAATAGACCATGAATAGTGCTAATAGACATTCTGATATACTACTATGCTCCACAAATTTAACACAAAACTATTCACCAGATATGCCGAGCATAAAAAATCATGTTTAATCGTCTCAATGAAATTACCTACATTGCAACTACCTGAAATTATTTTTCTCTATACGACTTTGTATTTGGCCCCCAGTTCAGTGCCTTATTAGAGGATCACAAAAATCCCTTTCCCTACTTTACAATTGTACCTTTATATTTACTCCTTAGAACCTTTCAATTTCTTTCAAATTTGCTAGATTGCTTTCTCAATTTGAAGCAGTGATCCGCATTAGCACTTAAACTCATGTTTTGCGGTGCTTATATAATTATGAAGATGAACACAGTGCATATATTATCTCATCAGCTTTTTAGTGCTTAGAAATGAATTAACTTTTATTAGAAGACATAATGACATCATTAGTTTTCACTGAGGAAATTTTTCTGAGACAAATTTCACATGATTAAAATTCAAGAGGAAAGTATTAGGCTCATTGTCACGTTCACAAATTAGGGTTATTCTCATATATTTTTGAAATACATAATGGTCAACCTCCCATCTACCGCTATGATATGGTGAAAAATATGTTTCAAATTAGGCAATATATTTTTGTTTTATTGGATTAATTAGTTAGATTTTTTTTTTATAACATTTATGCACATCTAAAATCAATTGAAAAGTTGGTAATTAAATACAACAAAAAATATAATAACTTTATTATTACATATAAAATAATTTTTTAAATTAATATAGTTAGAACTAGCATATCTATCTTTAAAAAAAATAATGTGATTAAGAATTACATTTACACATAAGTTTATCATATGAAAAAACAATTATATAACATTATTATTTACTATTATGATTATGATTATGAGTTAGTTAGGATTATGAGTACAGTTGGGTTATGATTATGGTTATGGGTTAGAATTAGGCTCGTCATTAGAATTAAGGTTACTATTATACTTATAATCATGAATAGAGTTAGAATTAGGGCTAGGGTTAGAATTATAATTAGTGTTAGCTTTAAGGCTAAGATTAAAACTCAATTAGGGTCAATTCAAATTAGGGTTCAATTAGGGTTCTAAGATGAATCTTGGGGTCAATATGAGGTTCAAGGTTGGTGTTAGGCTTAGGGTTACAGTAGGGTTAGAATTATAGTTTTCATTGAACCATTAAGACACCCCTTGACATTACACAATAAACCACTTAGCAATTTGTTTGGTTTACTGCTTTTCCTTGTAAATGTGCAATTTGACAAATTCCATGTTTATAAGAAAATTTATTTTTTTAAAGCTTGCTTGGTTTCTTCAGTTGTTTTCATTAGTTGTTTTCATCTTTCTTCTGGGTCTTCCTCATAGTCTGTTGATTACCATATTATATAAGATAACCACATGTGATAACCACATTATATAATGCGGTTGTGACATGTGGTATATAACCCACACATCCCATGTTGCATGCTAGGTTCTATGAGTCCCGTATGCAGATATAGAATCATTCTTGTGCAACTAACGTGAACCTTTCTATGCAAGACATGGTGTGCTTGAAGCATACCGCACGTAAGTCCATAGCTGGAAATGCCTGTTACTTACAATGCAAAAAGGAGCGAGCCACATTGACTAGAACCATAGAAGGAACAAACGTAGAAGGCAAAGGTTGGCTCAAGGATGATGAGACCTTCACTCATGCTATGGAGAGAATTCGGGATGTTAGGGTAGAAATTAAATGGTCAGAGAAAGCAAGAGCTTCTATCCAAGAAGATTTGGACAAGAATTTACCCGCTAACCATCGTGTACCAAGTGAAAATAGTTCTAATAATCCTCCTAAGAAACAAAAATAATAATGAGGAGCACCTACCGGTACAACCTCCCCCCAAAATAATTGTGATAAATTTTGATGAGTCTGAGGATTATACTCCTCTCGCACCTTGAATAAGTGAAACCTAATTTATCTATGTAATGTATGCCTTGATGTGGAAAATAAATAAAACATTATTCAAAGGTTGTTGAAATGATCACTTCTGTGTATATGGAATTCATCTTGTGTTGGGAAATACTCATAGATTGCAATTTAAGTGGTAAAGCTATGTTGACATTGCAATCCCGTGCAAAATTTCTATGACTATTAATTAACTTATGAAGCTTTCATAACATTAGTACCACTACTACCATCTCTATTGATAACTCACCAAACCCCTACATTAAAATAAATTTGATAACAAAAACTTTCTTACACTTCTCTTTGTAGTCTTGGTAGCTTTGAAAATTCTATTGAAAATCATATATGTAAGATTCTACAACTGACAATCATACCTATCTTTATAACCTATTATTTATTTATGAGTTTCATTTATTGTTTAGATAATGGCTACCCACAACAAATCTCCTTCTAGCGAACCATCAGTCCACCAACTAGAAGCCCATGAGGAGTCAACAAATTCAAACACACATGTGCCAAGTCCAATAGACAAGTTTTACACATCAATTGAAGACCACTCAAAACAAATCATTAGCGAAATCCATGATGTTGCACTACTTGCATGTGCAATAGAATGACAAGAGATTGATGCCATGGAATACATTGGTCGTAAATTACATGCAACATGCAAGAAAGTTGCACGGTTCTCTAGTTTTTTAAGAGAAGTTTATTATGTTGAGCAATACGAGGAACCAAGAGTTGCAAAAAGCGTTATTGAAAAAATTATTTTGTACTTGTATCATAATTAGGTTAGGCACATATGAAGCATATAGAGGGTTGTTCAATGGTTGGGTCACTCTTATGAAAAATATTTTTACAAAATGGACATGTGAAGGGAAAAACATGCTTGGATCTAGAGACCCAACAGTGCGGAATACATTCCCTTAACACTAATACAACACAGGAGTAAAGCATAAACAACTATCTATAGCTTCTAAAACTATTTGAGATGAATCCATGCAAGTAAAATAAAACACACCAATTGAGCATTCACAGTTTGACACTAGATATACATGGGAAAACCTTTTCAGGTAAAAAACCCACCACACAAAGTCAAGTCTATTTTGTATTACAGTAACAAAATCAGTTACATACAAATCATAGACTTTTCTGTTCAACTCACAGCAACAAAAAATCCGAAAATATGTTCTCACACTCAACTCCTGTATTCTTTCTATTACAATGTTCTTATATCAAAAACATACAGATCGAACCATCATAGTCAACCGCCAATCTTAGGTACAAAATCATGTCAGATTCCATTCGAACCACAAATTTTCCCATACCGATTTCATTGCATCGAGCCACCTAGGCATTAAAGCCATTACCCAAATCGGGTCCTGTTCGCCACCTTGAATTGACCTACACCTGTTGCATTTACTTCATTTACCTTGAGCCAATTATCGCATGACACTGAGCCACGTGTCCATACCTTATTCGCTTTCAAGCTCTGACCCGAGTCCAACTCGGCCAAACCTGGTCGCCGAGCTTGCTGAGCTCTCAAATAGTCTTTACTGTGGTCCACTTGAGCTCGCCCTGCGGTATGGCGGTAACCGGCCGAGCAGACCGCATGCGGTCTTACCACAACCACCGCGGTCAGGCCTTTGGCCGGCTGTGGTACCGTGGTAACCGCCAGCCAGTCGCTGGTGGTCTTACCAAGGCCACCGCGGTCAGGCCTTTGGCCAGCTGCGGTACCACGGTAACTGCCAACCAGTTGCTGGCGGTCTTACCACGAACACCGCGGTCAGAACTTTGGCCGGCTGCAGTACCGCAGTAATTGCTAGCCAATCGCTGGCAGTCTTATCGCGGCCATCGCGGTCAGGCCTTTGGCCAGCTGCGGTACTGTGGTAACTGCCAGCCAGTCACTGGCGGTCTTATAGCGGCCATCACGGTCAGGCCTTTGGCTGGCCACGGTACCGCAGTAACCGCCAGGAACATAACCCCTGAGGTCAAAGGCAAAAGGCCGAAATAACAAATTTTTACGCCAAGACTTTAAGGGTGGGGCTTCAAGCTGGAAGTTGAGACATTAATTCTCAACAAGCTCCCAATTGGCGAACACTTCCAGCTAACCCCAAGGCATTGAAAAATCACTGTCTTTCATAGGCCCCAAGGCCATCGATTTTGAGCACCATCTGAACTTGTCTGTACTCACAGGCTTTGTCAAAGCGTCTGCAACATTCTTCAAGGTGTCTACCTTATCCAAAATGAACCTTCCATCTTCAACCATATCCCTCACAAAGTGATACTGCACATCGATGTGCTTGGTCCTGGCATGAAAAGTCGGATTCTTTTCCAAACAAATGGCACTTTAACTATCACAACAAATTATAATCTACCCAGCATCAAAACCAATGTCTGAACACAAATGCCTCAGCCAAAAAACTTCTTTGCAGGCATGAGTTGTAGCCATGTACTCTGCCTCTATTGTGGATAAAGCAACTACTGCTTGTCACTTGCTCATCCAACTGATAGCTCCACCATTGAGCATGAAAGTAAATCCACTGGTGGATCGCCTGCTATCTATGTCCCCTACCCAATCTGAATCAATATATCCTTGGATGCTGAGAGATTTATGTGATATAACCATGTTTCCATGGTAACACAATGCATAATCTGAAGTCCCCTTCAAATACCTGAAAACTCTCTTCACAGCATCCCAATGTGATCTTCCCGGATTTGCCATAAATCAGCTTAGAACTCCCACTGCTTGGGCAATGTTTGGTCTTGTACAGACCATGGCATACATCAAACTACCAACAACACTTGCATAAGACACACTGGTCATGTCCTCCATCTCTATAGCAGACTTTGGACAGTCATCAACTGACAGCTTAGTTCCATGCAAGATAGGAACAACAAGCTGCTTGCAGTCATCCATGCTAACCCTCTCCAGAATAGTCTTCACATACTTACTCTGACTGAGCCAAAGCTTTCTGCTTTTTCTATCTCTTGTAATCTCCATTCCAAGAATGTACCTAGCTGCACCAAGATCTTTCATCTCGAACTTTGTAGACAACTGAGATTTAAGGTCAAAAATCATAGTCTTGCTATTTCCAATAAATAACATATCATCCACATACAAGGTGATAACAAGCACATGATCATTCTCAGATTTGAAATAAATACAATGATCAGATTTTGATCTCACAAAACCAATTGAAAAAACAAATGTGTCAAATTTTTGGTACCACATTCTAGGAGATTGCTTTAAACCATAGAGAGATTTGTTTAACTTACAGACCAGATTTTGTTTACTTCTTTCAACAAAATGCTCAGGCTGGGACATGTAGATTTCTTCTTCCAGCCCACCATGGAGAAACGTTGTCTTCACATCCATCTATTCAATTTCAAAATCATATACAACTGCTAAAGACAAAAGAAATCTGATGGATGTCAGCTTTGCTACAGGGGAAAAGATCTCTCCATAATATATTCCCTTTATTTGGGAAAAACCTTTTGCAACCAGTCTAGCCTTATACTTCTCAACACTGCCATCAAGACCTGTCTTCTTTTTGAATATTCACTTACAGCCAATAGGCTTTTTCCCCTTAGGTAGTGGCACCAAGTTCCAGGTGTCATTCCTTTTCAAAAAATCCATTTCTTCATTCATGGCTTCCAGCCAAGACTTAGGATCAGCCATGTTGATTGCTTCTTTAATAGTCCTAGGCTCATTATTGCTAGTAATTAAAGCATAGGCACAGTTTGAATCTAGCATAGAAAAACCATACCTATCAGGTTGCCTTCTTTCTCATGTAGATCTTCTCATAGTTTGAGGTTGTTCTTCATCATCAAAACTTCCAAACTTTCTTGAGCTCTCCTCAGTCTCAGGTACACCATGCAGCTCTTCCCTTTCTGGAGTTTGGGGAATCTCAACTGCATCCTTCTTCTTGTCACTCTGATTTGTCCCAAGCTACTGATCACTAACTGAAGGTTTTAGCTCACGAAATATCACGCTTTTGTTGTACAAAACCTTCTCAGTATCAGGATTCCAAAGCTTGTATCCTTCCACACCAATTCCATAGCCGATGAGGATAGACTTGATAGCCTTGTTATCCAATTTAGATCTCTTTTCATTTGGCACATAAACATATGCCTCACATCCAAACACATAGACATGCCTCAGAGAGGGCTTCTTCCCAGACCATGCTTCCAAAGGTTTCTTATCAACAACAGTTGAACAGGGAGATCTATTTATCAAATAACATGTTGTAGCCATAGCTTCAGCCCAGAACTTCTGCTCCAGACCAGCATCACTCAGCATACTCCTTGCCTTTTCCATCAGTGTCTTGTTTAACCTTTCAACAACTCCATTTTGTTGTGGAGTGTAAGGCGTGGTCTTGTGCCTTTTAATTCCATGATCAGTACAATACCTTTCAAAATCTATAGAACAAAACTCACCTCCATTGTCTGTCCTTAAACACTTTATTTTTCTTCCAGTCTGATTTTCTACCAAAGATTTAAATTCTTTAAATCGACTGAACACTTCTGATTTACTTTTCATGAAGTATACAAATTCCCTTCTCGAACAGTCATCAATGAAAGAAACATAATATCTAGACTTCGATAACGAAGGAACATTAACTAGACCCAATACATCAGAATGTACATAATCCAGTATACCAGAAGATTTGTGAGGACTAGAATAAAAAGAAACACGGTGTTGCTTTTCATAGATGCAATGTTTGCAGAAATCGAACTCAAGGTTACAATCATCAAGCCCTTCTACAAGTTTTTTATTCTTCAAGGTTTTTAAACCTTTCTCACCAATGTGACCAAGTCTGTGATGCCACAACATAGTCTTCTCAGCTGGGAGTTTTACCTCCATAGCATTTGCAGCCTGAGAAGAGTCTTCATCTTTCTCTATAGGTGCAGTATTACATGTCTTTACAGAGGAACTGTTACAAAGGACAGGACGTGCATCTAGCTTGTACAGAGTGCCAGTACAAACACCCTTAGCTAGTACCATTGCACCTCTAGCCATTTTACACCCCTTACTAGAAAAAGAAACTTCTACACCAGCATCATTTAACTTACTGATAGAAAGAAGATTTCGAGCCAAACCTGGTATGTGAAGTACACCACCAATACCTTTGACTCTCCCGTCAGGAAACTAAATTATGACTTTCCCTTTGCCAACTATCTCCAATGTTGAATCACTTGCCAAGTACACCTTTCCACCATCATACTCTTCGTATTTAGAGAACCATTCTCTATTGGATGTCATGTGAAAAGATGCGCCTAAGTCAACTAACAAGACATCATCAAATGCCTGAGTTGTCAAGGCTACTGCAATGAAGGCATCTGCATCACTTTGAGAAGATTCGTTGTTAGAGTTCTTCTTCTTCTTCTTCTCCTTGCAGTCCTTCCTGATATGACCGGGTTGCCCACAGTTCCAGCACCTTACCTTGAACTTTTTACTAGGAGACTTTGATCTCCTTGCAGATTTGGATTTTGACTTCTTGTCCTTCTTCTTGCCTTTCTCCTTTGGTCTTCCTCGAACAACAAGAGCCTCTTTGGCCATCTCTGAAGACTTCCTCTGCATCTCTTCAGATAGCAATGAGGCAACAACGTTTTCCATCTTGAAAGCATCAGTAGTGCTTCCAATGGCCATCACAAGATGATCCCAACTGTCAGGTAACGAACACAACAGGAGCATGCAATGATCCTCCTCCTCTATCTTTACACCTATAGATGCCAGCTGAGTAACACTCATATTAAATGAGTTCAGATGGTCTGCAATAGATGCACCTTCGTCCATCTTCAAGGAGTACAACTTCTTCCTCAGGAATAACTTATTTACCAGGGACTTTCCCTGATAAATATCACCAAGCTTCTTCCATAATGAAGTTGCAGACTGCTCCTCATGAATGTTCAGGAGAACAAAATCAGCTAGACTCAGTTTTATCAAACCTCTTGCTTTTCTATCAGCAAGATCCCAAGCTTCTTGCATTGTACTTTGTGGTTTAGTTCCAGAGATAGCTATCCAAAGGTCTCTATCCACAAGAAAGTCTTCTATCTTGAGTTTCCATAACTCAAAGTTACTGCCATTGAATTTTTCAATATCAATCCTACCAGATGTACTTACCATCTCAAACAGAAACAAGTTTTAACAATGCAAGACTCCCATTGAAACAGTATTAGTACAAAAAAGTAATCTTTTCTACAAGGATAACCTAACTGGCCAAGCTCTGATACCACTTGAAGGGAAAAACATGCTTGGATCTAGAGACCCAACAGTGCGGAATACATTCCCTTAACACTAATACAACAAAGGAGTAAAGCATAAACAATTATCTATAGCTTCTAAAACTATTTGAGATGAATCCATGCAAGTAAAATAAAACACACCAATTGAGCATTCACAATTTGACACCAGATATATGTGGGAAAACCTTTTCAGGTAAAAAACCCACCACACAAAAGTCAAGTCTATTTTGTATTACAGTAACAAAATCAGTTACATACAAATCACAAACTTTTCTATTCAGCTCACAGCAGCAAAAAATCCAGAAATATGTTCTCACAGTCAACTCCTGTATTCTTTCTGTTACAATGTTCCTATATCAAAAATATATAGATTGAACCATCACTGTCAACTGTTGATCTTAGGTACAAAATCATGTCAAATTCCATTCGCACCACAAATCTGCCCATATCGATTTCATTGCATCGAGCCACCCAGGCATTAAAGCCATTACCCAAATCAGGTCCTATTCACCACCCTGAATCGACCTGCACCTGTTGCATTTACTTCATTTGCCTTGAGCCAATTATCGCATGACACTGAGCCACGTGTCCATACCTTATTCGCTATCGAGCTCTAATCTGAGTCTGACTTGGTCAAACCTGGTCACTGAGCTTGCCGAGCTCGCCCTACGGTATGGCGGTAACCGGCCGAGCAGACCACAGGCGGTCTTACTACAGTCACTGCAATCAAGCCTTTGGCAGGCTGCAGTACCGCGGTAACCGCCAGCCAGTCGTTGGCGGTCTTATCGCAGCCACTGCGGTCAGGCCTTTGGCCGGCCACGGTACTGCAGTAACTGCCAGCCAGTTGCTGGCGATCTTACCGCGGCAACCGCGGTCAGGCCTTTGGCCGGCTGCAGTACCGCGGTAACCGCCAGCCAGTCACTGGCGGTCTTACCACGGCCACTGCGGTAAAGCCTTTGGCCAGCTATGGTAACCGCTAGCTAGTCATTGGTAGTCTTACCGCGACCACCTCGGTCAGGCCTTTGGCTGGCTACGGTACCGCGGTAACCGCCAGCCAGTCACTGATGGTCTTACCATGGCCACCGTGGTCAGGCCTTTGGCCAGCCGCGGTACCGCAGTAACCTCCAGGAACAGAACCGCCGCGGTCAAAGGCAAAAGGCCGAAATAACAAATTTTTACGCCAAGACTTTAAGGGTGGGGCTTCAAGCTGGAAGTTGAGACATTAATTCTCAACAACATGTACTCCTGTGACACTAAAGTTTACTATTTATTAGGTATTTCTAGCAAAAGTTTTGACATTGCAATTCTGTTCAAAATTACTATGACTATTAATGATCTTATGAAGATTTTTGAACATTAGTACCGCTGCTACGATCTCTGTCTATAACTCACCAACCTCCTACATTAAAAGAAATTTGATACCAACAACTTGCTTACACTTCTCTTTGTAGTCTTCTAAGTTTTGAAAATTCAATTGAAAATCATACAAAAAAAATCTACAACTTAGAATCATACATATCTTGATAACTTGTTACTTATTTATGAGTTTCATTTATTGTTTAGATAATGGCTACCCACAATGAATCTCCTTCTAGCGAACCAAAATTTGAACAACTAGAAGCCCATGAGGAGTCAAAAAATTCAAACACACATGTGCCAAGTCCGATAGACAAGTTGTACATGTCAATTGAAGA
This sequence comes from Sequoiadendron giganteum, assembly GCA_007115665.2. Classification (NCBI taxonomy): domain Eukaryota; kingdom Viridiplantae; phylum Streptophyta; class Pinopsida; order Cupressales; family Cupressaceae; genus Sequoiadendron; species Sequoiadendron giganteum. The sequence goes on from CM021100.1 coordinate 765,145,053, forward strand.
CCACTCAAAACAAATCATTAGAGAACTCCATGATGTTGCATTGCTTGCATGTGGAATAGAACAACAAGAGAATGATGACATGGAAGATATTTCCCACAAATTGCATGCCACATGCAAGAAAGTTGCAGGATTCTCTAGTTTTTAAGAGAACTTTATTATGTTGAGCAATACGAGGAACCAAGAGTTGCAAAAAGTGTTATTGACAAATTTATTTGGTACTTGTATCATAATTAGGGTAGGCACATGTCAAGCATCTAGAGGGTTGTTCAATGGTTGGGTCACTCTTATGAACAACATTTTGATGTAGACTTTCCTGTCTATTTTGTAAAATAATTGTTCATATGTGTTGTATGTAGGTGGCAACCATGATTCACTTAGTCTGATGAACAATATTTTCATATAGAATTTAATGTCGACTTTTGCAAAATACTGTTTAGGTATTTTGGATGTACATGACTTGCTTGATATATAAATAGTCACAAAATCACAATAATGAGTGCATTTATTCAAGGACCAATTTCCAAAACACAATAAAGCTTTCATTTTTTCTTATTTGGGATGAAATCTCTTCATCTAATTATGGTTAACCTATACTTCTTATTTAATATTCATGTAAATTTGTATTCTATTTAGAACCTTTCGATTGCAATATCATGTAGATTTTTATTCTATTTAGAATCAAGAGTTGCAAAAAGCACTATTGACAAATTTATTTGCTACTTGTATCATAATTAGGGTCAGCACATGTCAAGCATCTATAGGGTTGTTAGAACCTTTCGATTGCAATATCATGTAAATTTGTATTCTATTTAGAACCAAGAGTTGCAAAAAAGTGTTATTGATGAATTTATTTGGTACTTCTATCATAATTAGGGTAAACACATGTCAAGCATCTAGAGGGTTGTTCATGTAGAGGGTTGATGAACAATATTTTCATATAGAATTTAGTGTTGACTTTTGTAAAAGATTGTTCAGGTATTTTGGATGTACATGACTTGCTTGATATATAAATAGTCACAAAATCATGATAATGAGTCCATTTATTCAAGGACCAATTTCCAAAACACAATAAAGCTTTCATTTTTTCTTCTTTGTGATGAAATCTCTTCATCTAAGTATTCTTCACCTATACTTCTTATGTAATAGTCATGTAAATTTGTATTCTATTTAGAACCTTGCGATTGTAATATTATTTGATATTAAATGAAATTCATTTAAAAGAAAAGTAGATTAACCATTGAAAATATCAATTTTACAAATCCAACTTCGATGATTTTCTAGATATGGTGCGACCGAGATTGAATTTTGAATCAAAGGAGCAAAGAAAACAATATCAAAGAGAATATCGTAGAGAATATAGAAAACGACGATGAGAACAAATGCCAGATGTTGAAAGGGAAGAACAAAGAAAAAGACACAATGAAATTGACAAAGAAAGCTATGTTACACAAAGGGCAGAAGTCATAGTACAAGATGAGAGAAATGTAGGTGTACAAGGAAACATACAAAACTGAAATGGAATGCTTCACGATGATTTAAAAAAATTCAAACACAATTTCGACATCAATTAGATAACTTGACAATACTAGGCATGTTTTATATCTGTCAATAATGCTACCTAGGAATGAAAGTATTCCACACCTCTCAAGGTCCATTTTGTAATAGATGTCGTCAAGAGAAAGGGAACCATAGATTTTCAGCTTCAAATAATATGGATCCTGGGCAACAACCATAAGAGCTTGCGAAATTAACTCAAGTAGAAGAAATTTTGATTGCACGTGTTAGTCCAATATTACAAGTTACCCATGCAATCAATGGTCAATATAAATACAAAGGACACACAATAATTTTTCCACAAAATGTGGAATATGTTGCAAATGTTTTGCCATGTTCAATAAGAGAGTTGCCAATCATCATTGTTCGAAGAAGAGATCAACGTGGCACAAATTATAACTTCACAGTGAATAGGGATCGTGTCTATAAGGCATTAAAATACAAATTAGACCATGACAAGTTTTATTCAAATGTCAGAATCAATGAAAATTCTCTCAATGATCTCATAGGAAATTTTGATGAAAATATAATTAACAAATTACAAACAATGCATATGGGATTTGATTCTAATTCAAATGAAACTGTATTTATGGGTCCAATCATGGACATGGATCAAGGAAATATAATTGAGCACACTACATCAATGGCTTCTAGACCACCTAATGCTCAAAGAGAAATGGAATTGATTCAGGCATGGGTTAATAACCCTGTAGAAAATTTAGCAACATTGATTGATTGGCCATGAATAGGTTCATCTCCTATCAATGAATATGTCACTCTAGGATTACTTGATATGGCATTCCCAACATTGTTCCCTGATGGTAAATGTGATTGGTTAGAACCACGAATGAGAAGACTGCATCTGCATGAATTTGTTAAGCATTTATTGTGTTATAGGGACCATCGTTTTGGTCGGCATCCAAGATTTTGATATTTTATGAACATGATAATGACACACCATGCACAACATTCTTCAGTTGTATTTTCCAAAAGAAGCTTTCAAGACATGCCAATGACCATCAACGAGTTGTGTCAGCATATGAAAAACATGCCACAATCCCATCTAGCTGACAGGTTAATGCGATTTGGAACAACATTGAGTGGTACACGATCATACTGGACACAATGTCATGCAAAATTGATTGAGATGCTTCATCAAATAGGCTCTCCTACAATATTTTTCACTTTAAGTGCAACAAATCTGCATTGGCCCAATTTGCATGCACTAATTCTAGGAACATCACCAACTACGCCACGAGAGGCTCAAATATGGCAAAAACAAAATGTTATTGACTATCCTCATATAGTCACACAGTACATGCATTTAAGACATTCCATCTTCAAAACAAAAATACTAGAAAAAGGAATGAAAATTTGTGATTTTTGGTCTAGATCTGAGTGGAAACACAGGGGCTCACCACATATGCATGGATTCATTTGGATACATGATGCACCAAATATGAACAACTTGGATTGGTCAAATCAAGAGCAACGAAAAAATGCAGAAAGATATTTCCATTCTATTGTTCAAGCATGGAATACTAGACAAGATCAACATCAACAAAACACCCAGGCATGTTCAAAATTTAAAAATATACGCATATCATATATGTTGTAAATGATTTTTAGTTTAACACATAACTAATCAATTTGTTTGTGTGATCCCTAAAATGTCTACCCTATTCTAAGATGCAAATCTAACTAATATGCAATAATGGAAGAGCACTAAGGTACACCTCAAGATTAGCCTAAGGAATGATAATGCAAAGAAATAAGATGAAATAAAGATTGCAAATGATTATACCTTCTTTGCTATTGAAATCCCTTGGTTGGCCCTTGATATTGTATGTTTTGTATGCTCCTTGGATGGGAAATGAGATTAAAGATGCAAGATGGGATGCAAAATGATTGAAAGTATGATAAATGGAGGATTCAAGTGCTAATGGCTATATGGCTTGGCTAAATGGCTAACATGATGCTTACAAATTGAGTGAGAAATTTGGTAGCATAAGGGTGCAAAATGACTAAGTGTTCTAAATGAGAGAAGAGAGGGGGGGTATTTATAGAGCAATTTGAATTCTCTAGAGAATTCAACGGTTGAGATTAAACCAACAAGGCCGAGATGGAGGGCTATGGTGAGTTGAGGACTCACAAGCCCTCACATCTTGACATGTGGAATGTGATATGTCCTAGGATGAGATGATGTGGAAGAGAGGTGGAAGGAAGGTACATGATGTGGAGGAAGGACAAGTACCTTGGAAAAATGATGATGTGACCTCTCAATGATCATATAGGGAAGAGGAGAATCTTGGGTGAATAAAAATGAATTAAAAATTCACATGATTGGAAGAATCTAGTGGATAAAACAAGGTTCCCAAAAAGGTGGGAACTTGCCACATGTGAGTGATGTGACAAGTCAAAGATTCTAGAAGACTTTGGCACATGCGAAGTGACAAGTCAAAGGTTCTAGAATTTGCATGGGGAAGAGAAGATTCCTTGGAGGAATAAAAGTGAATTAAAAATTCACATGGGGAAGAGAGGAGTCTTGGATGAATAAAAATGAATTAAAAATTCCTTGGGGGATGGGGAGAGCTGACCAAGGTACTGATTAGGCTTAATTGATCAGTAATTAGAAGATAATTAGTGGTTAATAAGGATTAGAATCCAACTTGCAAAAGTTAGAGGGTGTGACACATCCTAATCAAGGATTAGGCATGTGCACATCCCTAATGAAGAGATTAAGAGGTTGATTAAGATTAAGTGAAGGATGTGACTTGTGAAGAATTAAATAAATGTCATATTTATTTAATTCATTTGATGAAAGGGGAATTAAAGGGGTAAGGTATTTAATTACTTAACTAGATACCTTAGGGATTGGAGGAACTTTAGAGGTATTAATTAAATAATAGTGTTATTACTTAATTAATGCGGATAAGGGGATATTTAGACAAAAAAGGGGTAAATTTGGACAAATGAAGTGTCCAAATTTAGGTGTCTACAATAGGTATAAAGCTCATTGGCCATTAAATTTGGAGGGATCCAAATTATATGAAGATGCAGAAACAGGTGACAAAAAATTTGAGGCGGTGAGGATTGATGATAGATTAAACTTACACAATCGTTACATATTGCAATTATTGAGAGAAAATATAGATTGGAAACCTATTCCTTTTAAACATGTTGTAATCAAATATATTGCAAAATATGCAGCAAAAGCAAAAAAAAAGTTTGGAAAAATACCAATAGATGTTAATGCAACTTGCAAACATGGAAAATCCAAATGATTTGGCTGCAAAAGCATATAGAAGACTTTTGACTGAGACTGTCATTGAAAAATACATTGGAGCTCAAGAGGCGTGCCACATGCTACTTGAACTTCCATTGGTAGAGAGCAGTAGGAGGTTTATCAATCTAAATGTGTCACGTCAGGTGTTCAAACCCATAAGTGTAAATGATGAATAAAATAATGAAGAACACACAACATATTTCATCCAAGGATATAAACTAAAGCCTTTGTCTATGGAAGGTGTTACACTAATTGATGCAGCCAGATCATGGATATATAATCCTAAAAGAATGAGAGATAACAAATGGGAGCCAAGACAAAAGGCAACGATTGTTAGAGTATGTCCTAAGTTTTTATCCATTCCTCCAAGTGAGTGAGATAAATGGATTGATTTTTATTATTCAGAATTATTGTTGTACAAACCTTTTTGTGATGTGGATAGAGATATTGGTCATGATGATGAATCAATCAGAAAAATTTGGGAGTCATTCCATTATAACCCTTGACATGTGGAATGAATAGCAATTGAACAACATGACGAAAACGTCACTGATACCGAAATTGAAGACAATGACACTCTTCAAATAAATACTACCGAGCATGAATGGGAAATACTATCTGGACTAAATCATGGTCAAAATATACAAGTTTCTAAAATAGATATGTTGGGAAGGAGATATTTTGATAGAAAAAAAAATTGGTGTAATGAATATCGTGGTGAAATCTATACAAATCAAGCAAGGAACTTCATCAGTGACATGATAGAACATGGATGCCTCATACATGATGAAATACCACAACTTATGGACTACACAAGCCTCAATGACAAACAAAAGAAGGCACTCAACATAATCATGACACACTACCATAATAATCAAAATGCATCACCCTTGTTGATGATAATTCAAGGAACAACAGGGACATGAAAGTCATATCTAGTTGGTGCTATTAGTCAAGCTCTAAAAAATGCAGTATATCTTGGTTCTTCTCCTCTTCTATTACTGGCACCAACTGGAGTTGCAACATTCAACATAAGAACATCCACCATTCATTCAAAACTCTGAATCCCAATCAAATATTTTTCTCAATTGGAAGGATCAAGGCTCACAAGTTTCCAAGAAGAAATAGCAAACATCAAGTACATTCTAATTGATGAAATGAGCTTCATTGGTCAAAACTTGCTACAAAACATTGATTCTCGGCTCTGGAAAGCATTCCCACAAAATGCAAATCATAACTCTGGAGGTAGATATAGATTTGATTATTCAAATTAATTATTTTATATGGTTATACAAAAAAATCATGTAAATGACAATTGTATAACTAGAAAGTTCTATAGTATTCACAATAATTGTTATCAATTTTCTACCAGGCATATCTATCATTTTTGTTGGAGATTTGGGTTAGTTACCTCCTATTAATGATAGACCAGCTTATGAAAGCAACACACGAGCTAAGTTGCTATGGGAAGAATTCAAAATTGTGGTTACTCTAGATAAAATATTCAGACAAGATGGACAAAACATCCATCAACAAAGATTTTGTCAACTTTTGACAAATTTGAGAGATGCAAACCCCACAATACATGATTGGAAATTGCTTATGATAAGAACAACTAGTACATTATATGCAACAAGCAATCATGAGTTCGACAATGGTGTGCATTTATTTTCCACAAATTAAAATGTTAATAACCATAACAATAAAATGTTATACTCATTGAAACATCCTATTGCACATAGTGTTGCAATAAAATCAGGAAGTAGCAATGCATGAAAAGAATTCTCAAATGATGAGCTGAATCTAGAATTATTGATATGTAAAAATGCCAGGGTTATGTTAACCTCAAATCTACTAATACAAGCAGGCCTTGTCAATGGAGCTTTAGGATATATACAAAAAATTGTATACAAACCTAGAACCGGTCCACCAGAACCACCAACATATGTAATGGTTGCATTTGACAGCTATTCAGGAATACCATTTGATGATCATAACCCAAAAAAAAATCCAATTACAACAATACAGAGGGGCAAGACAAGCCAAATTCCATTAAGATTGGCTTGGGCATTGACAATTCACAAATCACAGGGTTTGACTCTATCAAAAGCTACTATTGATATAGGACCAAGAGAAAGAACATGATTGACATTTAAAGCTATATCCCATGAAAAATGCATCGAAGGCTTAAGAATTATTCCACCGTTCACATATGACCGTTATGAAAAAATGAAAAATGGCAGACAACTTGCCAAGAGAAAGGATGAGGAAAACAGATTGAAAATATTAGAAGATACTTGATGTAACATGCTTATTTTATTCAATGTTAATTCCATGAGTCTCAAATTCGAAAATGTAATATATGTGTATGATAATCAGTTTTTTGCTATATGCAATTCATCTGCTATATGAAAAAATCAACAAATTATCAATGTTTCTAATTACTCTTCCATTGCTTTTGCCCTGTTCAAAATCTATTGAATACTATTTTTTCTTATATGATGATGATGCAGGCATGGATCATACCTACAATCCACATAAGCACCCATTTGTTACAAAAAATGAACCTCATACAAGAACCATTCCTATTGCAGCACTCAATCCGAACCAGAATAGATGGTCAATAAAGGCAATAGTTACTAGAAAGGGTCAACTTCATCATTTTAACAATGCAAAAGGAGATGGCCAAGTGTTTACTTTTCACTTGGTTGATTCAGATGGTAGTGAAATAAGAGTAACATATTTTAATGCAGTTGCAGAAAAGTATTATGAACCCATTCAAATTGGGAAAGTGTTTCTCATCTCAAAAGAGAGACTCAAACCTGCACAAAATAATTTCAACCAATTAAAAAATGAATGGGAAATATTCTTAGAAACAAATTCAATTGTTGAGTTGTGTTTGGAGGAGGATAGTTGTATAGAAAAACAACATTTCCATTTTACATCAATAAGAGAAATTGATAACATGAAAAGCAATTCTTTGGTTGATAGCATTGGTGTTGTTCTCTCAATCAACACACCAAACAAACTATTCAAGAAAAATGCCACACCAGTTCAAAAAAATCCCTTCGACTAAAAGACATGTCAAGTTGTATGGTGGAATTAACAATGTGGGGTGATTTCTGCAATAAGGAAGGTCAACAACTCCAAGAAATGTGCAATGTAGGAACTTGTCCCATTCTTGCTATAAAGGTTGCAAGAATTAGTGATTTTGGTGGAAAATATGTGGGAACAATTACTACAACCCAACTCCTTATAAATCCAGATCTTCTTGAATCACACCGATTGAGATTGTGGTTTGATACATAAGGGAAGAATCTCCAATCTCATTCTATTACAAAGGAAATCTCATCTGCAATAGAAGAAAAAATGTTAAAAAATATCTCACAAATACAAGATCATGACATTGGCAACTCAGGTAAACCTTATTGGATAGTGATAAAAGCTACCTTATCTTTCATTAAGGTAGACAAATTTTGTTATACAACTTGCCCCTTGAAAATTGGAGATAGGCACTACAAAAAGAAGGTCAACACTAATGAAAATGGTCAGTGGTATTGTGGAATATGTGATAAAACTTTCCTTGAATGTGATTATAAATATATACTTCAATGCAAAGTGCAAGACCATACTTCATTCACAAGGATTACTTCTTTTGAAGAAGCAACAAAAGAAATTATGGGTGTTACAACAAAATAATTGAACATTTTGAAGCATGAAGAACAAGATGATGTGAAGTTTGCAAACATTATACAAAAGGTCCTATTCAACAGATACATATTTGAAATTCAAGTGAAAAGAGAGACTTATAATGATTAACAGAGGATTAAATGCACAATCATAAAAACAACAAAGTTTGATTATTCATCTGAGAGCAAAGCTTTATTAGATTCAATTGCAAAGCTATAGGTTTCATGACATTCAAATGCTTGAATGTATATAATGCTAACAATGTATTCAAACATTCCAAAAAAAACCAGTGGATATATCTAAGTTAGTGAATGCCATTTTGATGTGATATTGTTCTTTGATGTTGTCAATACTAAATCGAATGATTGATGAAAATTTCTAATTGTAAATTTATTGTTCTTTGTTGATTGTTGTAATATACAAGTTGGTATAATTTCAAATTTGAATGTCTACCCTTATATATGGGGATTGAAATAAATAATGACAAAAACAATTATGAAATCAAATGGATTGATTTTCAAATTCATATTCATGAAAATGTAAGCTTTTTTCCTCTAGACAAAAAACATCTCAATAAAGATAACTCTCGGCGTGTTTTACATATATTAATAATTAATATAGGTATGCTAGTTTTATTTTTATTTGAAGAACTATTTTTGTTCAATTAAGATTTTTTAAATTAATGTCAAGAGGTATTTTACAATGAAGAAATGGGTGAAGTGTAATAACAATTGTTTTAATCTTTTATCTTACATTTGATAGTCATCAAGTTTCCACAATCCATATTGATTATTGGTGAAAATTTTCAGATAGTTGTAGACCAAGAACAACCTAAAAAGATAGGGGTGAGGAAAGGGGGAGAGAGGGGTTGCACTACAACCAAAAAAGAAAACAAGACAATTAAAAATAAATATATAAAACATTAAATTAAATAAAAGAATAAAAATAGTTATATTGGTGCCCCTCTTTATTTATATTTGTATATCTCGTTTTGATTTATATATGCATATAGCAAACTTTTACGTATAAATTTTTCTCTCTTTATAAATAATACTAACTTGTTTAATTATTTAGATCATTTTGATTAAAAGACAATTTTATTTATTTCAAAGGTAAATTGATCCATCTTATTTATTGTATAAATTTAACTTCACTTAAATTAGATTTAGTTCTAAGTTAAATTATATTTGCATTTCCTTTTATTTTTAAAAGTTTATATTTTAATTTAATAATTCTTAGTTATTAATTAGTTATTATTAAGTTGTTTGTGAACCAATTAAAAATTAAGTTTTTTATCATTTTTATGGATGTTATGGACATTTTTTAGGAAATACGAAGGTGAATATTATTTTGCCATTTTTTTGGGAATAGTTTTTACCTTTTGCTTCCATATGCATTAACTTTTATAAATTAAGCTATAAATAAGTAAATTAAATAATAAATATGAACTATGGAATGGTTTTAGTAAGAGTTGGGTTTTGAGAAATTAAAATTTATATTCTTAATTGAAAAGTAATATTTTATATTAATTTTTTTTTTCTGATTTGTAAGATTAGGTATTATATTAAAATAGAAAAAAATTACAGAGTGTCAACTATGGAAGGGAATGCAAGCACTACCCAAGACAAACCAACTAACCAAACCACCCTATAAAATGACCACATAGGGTTAAGTAATAGAGCTATAGCAAAATATGGGAAACAAAAAAAAATTCCCACCAACCCTAAACCATATAAACTAAGAAAAAACTACCAATCATGCCAAAAATATACAACTGATAGGCTTTAATTACTAGAACCAGCCTAACCTAGAAAACCATTAACAACATAAAAAGCTTTGAAAATCGAAATCCCACTGCGACCGAAGGAATGATCGATCTTAAACTCCTATAGTAGATAGTTTGTGCCTACCATCATAACTTGTTTGAGTTCTACTAGAGTCGTCCCCTTCAAGTCGAGTATGAAGGGGTAATATTTCACCACTTCACCGGGCTTGTAGAAGGAAGGAAAGTCACAAGGCCTCGGCAAACCCATCCCCGAGATGGAAATGGTACAATTTTTTTCCAAACCAACCAATCGTTCCACATATAAGAGCCTCTTCACCAAAGCCTCGACGTCCTTCTTATCCATCTTGATCTCCAACAAAATGACCAAGTATTGAAAGGAAGTCGAGTGAGCAAGAACAACTTCCTATACCAATCTAAGTACGAGAGAGTTACAAAATTTCATTTTAACATCTTTTAACAATTACAACAAGAGAAGAACATAGAGAATAGATGAATAGAACAACAACAATGCATAAACAGTGACACCAAAGATACTGTGGGGAAAACCCTTTTGGGTAAAAAACCCCACCCTTCAAAAGCACGGTACTATCTTTATTACTTCAAATAATGGTTACAAGATATCACCAAGTACAAGCTTCTTCAACAAGTGCTTCAACACCAACACCTGTTATGGAGTAATATTGGCAACACTTTGTTACCTGCAAAAAAAACTATGCATTCTACAACTCAAGGCACTCAATAAATAGAGTGTTACAAGCTTCAAGTAGCATCTAGAAGGTAAGGGTCATCCAAATCTAAAATCCACAATATTAAACGCCTTAGACATGCATTTGGACACATGTAACATATTCCCTTAAACCCCTTCCAAGTGTCAAACATGCAAATACTCTTCTTCCAGGATTGGATGCCTAGAATATGCTAAAAATAGGCTATGACATATGCCTTACACATCTTACAACTTTCATAGAATCTTTCATAGCTGACAACACTTACAGTTGTAAGATAATCTATCATAACTAGCTAAAAATAGTCAATTCTCTTAAATCCTATCATAACCTAACATGGACGCCAAATTTGACCCATACATTCAAAGATTCCTCATGAAATGTCATAGAATATGTCATATGTCATAGATTCCAAATTGGTATGCCTATGTCCATTTGGGATGATGATGTGTCATCCAGTCACCTTCAACAGGAATGGCACCCAATCGGTGGGTCCCATTTAGTGACATGACATAGTAGGAAATTAAATAATAAAAATAAATACATTAAAATATATCAATTAAATCAATGTTAGGACTCTAAGGTTGAGACACCTTAATCCCAACATTCTCCCACTTGTCGAATTAGACCTGCCAAGAGTCATACATAATCATCTACTCAGGGCCCCAAGGCCCATGGAATCGGAACACCATTTGAATTTCTCTATGCTCACTAGTTTTGTCAGTGCATCTACAACATTCACCAAAGTGTCAAACTTCTCTAGGTTCACCTTTCCATCTTCTACCATATCATGAAAAAAATGATACTGAACATTGACATGCTTTGTTCTGGCATGGAAGGTAGGATTCCTTGCTAGGAAAATTGCACTTTGAGTATCACAACAAACAATAAACTATCCTACATCTAAACCAATATCAGAATACAATCTCTTAAGCCAATTGCTTCCTTACATGCATGAGTGGCTGCCATATACTTTTCCTTTGTCATGGACAATGTGACTATAGCCTACCGCTTACTCATCCAACTGATAGCACCACCAAACATCATAAACATATAACCATTAGTGGATCTTATGTTTTTAATTTCACTTGCCCAATCTGAATCCACATATCCTCAAATCCTCACAAAATGCTGAGGTCTAGTATAATAACCATGAAAACACAAGGCATACTCTGAAGTGCCCCATAAATATCTAAACACCCTCTTAACTGCATCCCAATGCACCTGTCTAGGATTAGCCATAAAATGGCTAAGGACTCCCACTACTTGGGCAATGTTTGGTCTCATAAACACTGTCGTATACATTAGACTACCAATTTCACTTGCATATGATACTTTGGTCATGTCCTCCATCTCAGTAGGAGACTTTGGACAATCATTCACAAAAATATTTGTCCCTTGCATCAAAGGAACAACTAACTATTTACAATCTACCATGTTGAATCTCTCCAATACATAGTTCACATACTTGCTTTGGCTTAACCAAAGCTTTATATTATCTTTATCTCTAGTATTTTCCAATCCCAGAATGTACCTAGCTACACCTAGGTCTTTCATCTCACACTGTGTTGACAACTAAAACTTCAAATCTGAAATCATACTTTTACCATTCCCAATAAACAACATATCATTTACGTATAGAAAAATAATGAGAATGTGACCATTATCAATTTTAAAGTATACACAATGGTCAGATTTAGATCTTTGAAATCCCAATGACAACACATAGGTATCAAACATTTGATACCACATTCTACGAGACTGTTTCAAACCATAAAGATACTTCTTTAGTTTACAAACCAAATTTTCTTTACCTTTTTCAATGAAATGCTCTAGATGTGACATATAAATCTTTTCCTCCAAATCACCATGAAGGAACGTTGTCTTCACATCCATCTATTCCACTTCTAAGTCATATGCTACTGCAAGTGACAACAAAATCTGGATAGAATCCATCAACTTCGCTACATGAGAGAATATCTCCCCAAAATCAATTCCCTCCACATGGGAAAATCCCTTAGTGACCAACCATGCCCTATACTTCTCAATAATGCCATCAGGACCACACTTTTTCTTGAAGACCCATTTACAAACAAATTTTTTACATCTAGTAGGCAAAGGTACCAAATCCCAAGTCTTATTTTTCTTTAATGAAGCTATCTCCTTGTCCATGACTTGCATCCAATAATTTGAATTATTCATACCCAATGTCTCTTTAATAGTCCTAGGCTCATCAGTATTAGTAATCAAGGAAAATATTTAATTGGAATCCAATAATGAATAACCAAAACTTTTTGATTGTTGCGTAACTGGTGTAGACCTCCTCAAAGGTTGAGTTTGAGGTTCTCCTTCTTCTTCAAAACTTTTAGAGCTACTTGAGCTCTCCTCATCATCAAGTCCAACATAATTACTTGGTTCTTATTTCTTCGAAGTAGGTGGAATTTGAACCACCACCTTATTTTGTTTCTCCTCTTTCTCTAGTTGCAACTCAATAGACTAATGGTTCATCTCTCTAAAGATCATACTTCTACTGTAGAGAACCTTTTATGCTTCTGGATCCCAAAGCTTGTACCCTTTCACACCAGCACCATAGTTGATAAAGATACACTTAACAACCTTTTTCTCCAACTTAGACCTCTTCTCAATCGAAACATGAGCGTAAGCTTCACAACCAAATAATCTGAGATGTGTTGTCAAAAGATTTTTACTAGACCATGCCTCCATGGGTTTCTTTCCAACAAGCACCGATGTAGGAGATCTATTGATCAAATAACATGCAGTGGCTACCGCTTCAGCCCAAAAAATTTGTTCAAGTCTAGCACCACTCAACATACTCCTAGCCCTCTCCATCAACGTTCTGTGAGCTTTGACATTGTTTCTCTCTTTACCAAGGTTCCCATCCCCGATGCCATTGAGATTGTCATAGGCAAAACTAATGATGAAATTGACTCTCTTATAGAGTTATGCCTAAAATCCACCTTCTTTTCTTTCCAAAATGTGATCTATGAGCATTTTGATGGCATAGCCATGGGTTCCCCTCTCTCCCCTGTCATTGCTAAACTCTACATGGATGAATTTGAAGAGTCAGCCCTTTTATCCTTCCCCCTCAAACCTAAATGGTGGAAACGCTATGTTGATGACACAATGTTTGTTGGCCTCATGGTCTTGACAATTTATAAGACTTTCATGCTCACCTGAATAGCTTGGTCGATTGCATCGCCTTTACTAAGGAGATTGAATCTAATGGCCAACTCCCTTTCCTTGACATTTTTCTCATTAAAAAAATTGATGGCTCCCTTGGTCATCAGTTTTTTCGCAAGGCCACCCACACCAACCTCTATCTCCATTCTTCTTCTCATCACCACCCAAGTCAAAAAATTGGTATTCTTAAAACCCTTTCCTTGAGAGTGTTTCGTATTTGTGATGAAGATTACTTAGACCAAGAGTTGGCCCATCTTGGTAAAGTCTTCATCCTAAATGGATACAAAAAAATTAGATCTCTAAAGCCTTCAACCATGCTAGGGAGAGGTTTTTATCCAATTCCTTAACCTCCAAACCAAATTTCCTCCTTGGTGCTTCTCTTCCTTATATTTAAGGAATTTCCCAAAAAATCTCCAAAATTCTCTCTAAAAAAGGGCTTCTTTGTGCTTTCAAACCTTGCTCTACCGTGAAACACTGTCTCCCTTCTCTCAAAGACTCGAGGGACATATTAATTGAGTTGGGGGTCTACAAGGTTGTTTGTTCGTATGACATCCCCTACATAGGTGAAACTTGTCATTCTTTTTGCACAAGAATTAAGGAGCATGGTGCCAACATCAAACATGACCGGATTGTCAAATCTGCACTTGCGGACCACTCCTCTTCAACTAAGAACCACATATGCTTAGAAGACACTTAGATCTTGTGCAAAGAAGACAAATTTTTCAAGAGAAAACTCAAGGAAGCCATCCGCATTAACAACCACCCCTCTAACCTCAACCGTGATGAGGGTTGTAATCTTAGTATGACTTGGCAGCCCTTTCTTTCTAACCGTCATAACCATGTTCATCCCTAGCTTGGTTGTGCTCCTTCCTCCCCCTCCCCTTGTCCCCTTGTCCCCTTTTCATTTCCTTCCCCCCCCCCTTCTCTTCCTTTGGCAACCTCCTCCTTGTCATTTCTTTCTTCTCCTTGTTTAGTGAGTCATATCCTTTCATCCTTCCTCCTCTTCCTCTTTTTTCTTCTTGTTAGCTCTCCTCAAGTCTTTTCAATTTTAGTTGCCTATTCCCTTTTCTTTCTTTATTTAGATTAATTTTTGTGTTCTTATCTTCTCTTATATATATATATATATATATATATAATTTTAATTATCGGGGTGTTAGTTTGCTCGTTTTGTTATTTTGGGTTGTCTTGGTGTGTTGATCTTTTAGTTCTTATTTTTTGTTTCTCTTGTTGTTGTCTCCTCCTTCTTCAATTTGTTCCTTTGTCTTTCTTCTTCATAGTTGTCTTTTTATATTTATTTCTTGATTTTCTTATTTCCTTTTCTTTTGGTTGTTCCTTAATTTATTTATCTTTTTTGATATATATATCAATTTGGATATATATATTTATTAATAAATATCTTTTTCTTCTTATTTGTTTTTGTCTTTTAATTCTTGTTTCTTCTTTTTTATTTATTTATCTTTTTCTTCATATTTGTTTTAGTTTAATTTTGTGTATTTCTCCTCTTATATATATATATATAATTTTAATTGTTGGGGGTGTTAGTTTGCTTGGTTTGTTATTTTGGGTTATCTTGGTGTGTTGATCTTTTAGTTCTTATTTTTGTCTCCTCCTTCGTTTTCTTCCTTTGTCTTTATTCTTCATTGTTATATTTATATTTATTTCTTGAGTTTCTTATTTCCTTTTCTTTCGGTTGTTTCTTTAATTATTTATTTTATTTTTTGATATATATATTTATCTTTTCCTTCATTTTTGTTTTTGTCTTTTCATTCTTTTCTTATTTAGTTATATGCTTCCTTTTTATTTCTTCTCCTTGTGCCTTTTGCTCCTCTTTTTATTGATTTTATCATTTCCTTTTCATTTATTTAATATTGATCCTTTTGGTCTTTTCTTTTAGGTATATAGGTTCTCTTTTTTATTTCTTCTCCTTATGTTTTTTGGTTTTTTCTTCTTATTGTTTTCTCAAATCTTTATATTTATACATAAATATATGGCTATTTCTTCTATTAACTTTGGGATTCTTTCTTTTTTATTCATTCCCTTTTGGGTTTGTCTTATTTATTTTTTCCCTTCTTATTCTTTTGAAGTTTTTGGGTTTTTTTGTATCTCTAAGTGTAGGGGTTGTCTTTGTTTTTTTCATTTAGTGATTTTTTCTTCCCTATCTTTATAGTCAATTTTTTATTATTATTTTCCTTTTCTTTATTATTATCCTTGATTTGTGTGTAACCTTCCCTCTTCCCCCTTCCTTTTTATAGAGTCTAAGTATGAAATTGTCCAATTTTTCTCTTGCTCTCTTTCATCCTAATGATGGATCACGGAGTGTGGTTCAAAAAGTTGATGCTAAAAAATTATGACACAATCGAATCCATAAGCAATATTATCTTTGTTCATTCTCTCCGCAATTCCATTTTTTTGTGGAGTGTAGGGATTTGTCTTATGTCTTTCAATCCCGTGCTCTTTATAGAACTTTTCAAACTCTATGGAACAAAACTCACCACCATTATCAGTTCTCAAACACTTAATCTTTTTGCTAGTCTGATTTTCTACCAAGGCCTTAAACTCCTTAAACCGACTAAAGACTTCAACTTTACTTTTGAGGAAATAAAAAAATGTCCTTCTAGTGTAATCATCAATGAAAGAAACAAAATATACAGATTTTGATAATGAAGGAACATTTATAGGATCAAAAACATCTGAATGTACATAATCCAAAACCCCAGAAGACTTGTGAGAACTAGAGTAAAAAGAAACATGATGTTTTCAATATACACAATGTTCAAAAAATTCAAACTCAAGATTGCAATCATCAAGGCCTTCAACAAGGCTCTTATTTTTTAGGATTCTAAGACCCTTCTCACTAATGTGACCAAGTCGTTGGTGCCATACTATTGTATTCTCTACATGAAGCTTCATTTCTATGGAATGAGCACCCTTAGGTACCCAAAATGAACAACCATCGGATGTAGTTACAACATGCTTTTTCTCTGCAAAATTTGATGGTGAGGATGAAGAATCCAAAGGTCTCTTCTTCGGTACATCAGAATAACTATTTCACTATACAATACATGCATCAAGTTGAAACAGAGTGCCAATACAAACTCCCTTAGCTAGCACCATAGCTCCTCTAGTCATCTTGCATCCTCCACCAAAGAAAACAACTTGCACTACTGAATCATTCAGTTTACTTATAAAAAGAAGGTTTTGTGCTAAACCCAAGATATGAAAGACACCATTAATCCCTGTCTCTTCCATCAAGAAAATTGATTTTAACTCTTCCAGGACCAACAATCTTTAGGTGAGAGTCATCACCCAAGTACACCTCTTTGCCATTGTACTCCTCATACTTCAAGAACCAATCTCTATGAGAAGTCATGTAAAAGGATGCACTTGAATCTATCAACTACACATCGTTGGATGCATGGGCTTCCAAGGCTTCAATAAATGCTTCTCCATCATCTTGGGATGATTTCTTAGATTTAGAATCGAAGAAAGACTTGTTTTTCTTCTTCTTATCCTTCTTGAAATATTTCTGAATGTGACTAGTTTCACCACAATTCCAACATTTTAGCTTGGACTTCTTACTAGGAGATTTTGACCTCCCTGGAGACATTGATCTCCCTGAAGACTTTGACTTAGATTTCTTGTCTTTCTTTTTGCTTCTCTCTTTTGGTCTGCCATAGACTGCAAGGGCCTCCTTGGCCATCTTAGAAGACTTCCTTTGCATCTCCTCAAATATTAATGAGGAAACAACCTCATCCATCTTGAAGGTGGAAGTAGTGCTTCCAATAGCCATTACCAGGTGATCCCAAGAGCTCAGAAACGAACACAAAAGGAGCATACGATAGTCTTGTTCATCTATTTTTTCTCCAATGAAACCCAGTTGTGCAACCAACATGTTAAAAGAATTTAGGTGATCTACAACGGATCCTCCATCTTCCATTTTCAAAGAATACATCTTCTTTCTCAAGAAAATCTTGTTTACTAAGGACTTATCCTAGTAGACATAACCAAGCTTCTTCCATAGAGAAGATTTTTTTTTCTCCTCATGGACATTTAGGAGAATGAAATCAACCAAAAAAAGTCTAATAAGACCCTTGGCTTTCCTATCCATGAGATCCCAATCCTCTTGTTTCATGCCTGAAGGTTTGGCTCCCTAAATTGCAAGCCATAAGTCTCGGTCTACTAACATATCTTCCATTTTGAGCTTCCACAACTCAAAATTACCACCATTAAATATTTCCATCTCAATCCTCCTAGATGTGCCTGCCATCTCTTTCCTGCAACAAGGCTAAAAAATATATACTTTCTACAAAACTCTCACTGAAACAAATATTATCTCAAAAAACCCGTCTACCCAACAAAGGAACCAAGGTTGGCCAGGTTTTGATACCAACTGAAAGGAAGCCAGATGAGCAGAAACAACTTCCTACATCAATCTAAGTAGGGGAGAGTCACAAAATTTCATTTAAACACCTTTTAACAATTACACCAAGAGAATCACATAGAGAATAGATGAATAGAACAACAAAAATTCATAAACAGTGACACCAAAGATATCATGGGGAAAACCCTTTCGGGTAAAAAATACCACCCTCCAAAAGCATAGTATTATCTTTATTACTTCAAATAATGGTTACAACATATCACCAATTACAAGCTTCTTAAACAAGTGCTTCAACACCAACACTTGTTTTGGAGTAATATTGATAGCACTTCGTTACCTGCAAACAAACTATGCATTCTACAACTCAAGGCACTCAATAAATAGAGTGTTACAAGCTTCAAGAAGCATCTAGAACGTAAGGGTCATCCAAATTAAAAATCCACAATATTCAATGCCTTAGACATGCATTTGGACACATGTAACATATTCCCTTACACCCCTTCCAAGTGTCAAAAATACAAATAGTCTTCTTCCAAGCTTGGGAACCTAGAATATGCTAAAAATAGGCTATGAAATATGCCTTACACATCTTCTAGTTGTCATAGAATCTTTCATAGTTGACAACACTTACAGTTGTAAGAGAATTTGTCATAACTGGCTAAAAATAGTTGATTCTCTTACATCCTATCATAACCCAACTTGGGCACCAACTTTCACCCATACATTCAAATATGCCTTATGACGCATCATATAATATTTCATATGTCATAGATTCTAAAGGGGATGCCTATGTCCACTTGGGATGATGATGTGCCATTCAGTCACCTCTAACGAGGATGCCACCTAGTTGATGGGTCCCAATTAATGACATGGCACCATAGGCAATTAAATAATACACATAAATACATTAAATTACATCAATTAAATCAATGTTAGGACTCTAAGCTTGAGACACCTTAATCCCAACAAGAATCCAAAAGTAATGTGCATGTCAAGCCACTTCGATTCGTAGTTCATGATGAAGCCTTTTTCCCAAAACCATTTTCACCATAGTGAGTATAAGTGGTTCAAATTTCTTCAATATCTTCTTAACCCGCTGATCAGAAACCATGCCATGAAAATCCATCTCTCGAATCGAACTATTCAATTAAATTGGAGTGTCAACACCAATAATAATTAATGTCTTTGTAGACATCTTTATAACAAACTTAGTGTGTTCACCCATTGCAGACACAAACACAAACCCTCAACAACACCATATAGGAGCTCAAAGATGTTTATGTGTAGAGAGAAAATCACCCAACAACCAGGTTTTAAAAATCTTATGGAGGCAGAGGTCTAATCAAGATATAATGAAGGTGTCAGGTGTTAAAACCTGTCGTGCCAAGGGCCAACCTATCCAACTCATGAAAGCCACCAAATTGCACAATTTAGTCCTTTCAACAAGTCCCAAAGACAAATTTGAAGTGACAGCGCAATCCTCTAGATTGTGGGCTTTGTATAACACCATAATCACCCATCATTAAGCTACCAACATGACCAGTATGATGTCGATGGAGCCCACCACATCCCAAACCTCACCACATCATCATGTGCCACCCACCTCCGTCAATGTGGAAAAGAAGTGATTAAGCTGACTGTATTCCCCGACCCACCCACACCAAGTGTGTGGGAAAGGCACCCACCCATCCACCCACTTATATTTAAATAATATTAAATTATAATTAATAGTTTTTTTTTTTTTAATCTTCATTAAATGTTTAATAATATATTTCATTAGTACATTATTTTATAATTATAAAACATACAATAATAAAATCAATATATTAATATTTATACAATTTTAATAATTAATATTAATATATCATATCTTTTAATATTTAAAAAATACATGTTATTTATTTAATCTTGAATGTTTATGCTTTAATTTTTATAATACTAAAGTGTTATTATACTTTATCCATAGTAAATGTATGTAACTACATTTTGTTTCACTATGCTAGAATATAGGCATGTATATTAAATGATTATGTAAATTAGAATACAAGCATGCAATATTCTAGAATATAGGCATTGATTATTATAAGTATTGTATTTTCTATTATTTTTATTTACTAAAAATAAGTCATGTTTATAATAATTAGTTTATTAATTTAATTTAATCAAATATAGTGATTAAAGTATATGATCAAAATTTATTTTTTTAATTGAAATTTAATATTTTTATATTAATATAAAATTATTTTTAACAAATTATTTTAATTAAATTTCTAATAATAATATTTGTATACAATATTATTTTATAAATCTAATATTTATAATTATAAAATCAATATAATATTCACTCTATTTTACTAGTCTACCTCTAAATTACTATGTCATGTCAAATCGTCAATTAACTAAATTTACTTGTTTTATTTTATTATATATATATTTTTTAATTTCAACTTATTTATATATATATATTTAGATTTTTTAATTACTTTTTAATTTTTATTTATTTTGATAATTTATTCTTTAAAAAATTGACATATATAAGAAAATTATAAATATTTGATTGATATTATAATTAATTTAACTTATTTAATTATTAAATTTATACATACTTATATATTTTTATTTATAAATACTTTATTTATACTTATATATATTTATTTATATACTTATAGAAATTTAAAAATACTTATAAATATTTCCTATTTATAAAGATTAATTTATTTAAATTTATATAAGTTTAGTTTATTTTATATATAAAATTAAAAATTAAATATATTTATAGATATAAATGGGAGTAAATTTTTTATATTTATATAGTTTGTTTTCTATATTATTTTTTAATTTTTTTTATGGTTAAGTTGCTACCATTGGGTTAACGTCTAGTGAGTTGTCATTCCTATAGTTCTCCTTTTACCATTCCTTTTGGCCTGTGGACCTATCAATTGCCATCTTTCATTTAGCACTTAGCCACTATTTGCGTGTTGAGATGAAAATCTTAGAGGTTGAGTAATGGTATGTGTAGACGTAGATTTTCTGGATTTAATGCTAAATGTTGCACAAATTAAAATGATCAAATCTAATCTAAAAAATAATCTAAATCAAAACAACAAAGAACGAAGCAAGTAAACATAATTAAACTAAGCAAATAAATTGGAAAGCTCTCACCGAATATGCATCCACTCCTTCGAATGATCTTGATTGCCCTTCTCCATTTTGTTGTTTCAGTATTCTTGCCCTCAGATTTTCAATATTGATTCAAGCATAACCTTGTTGAATGTCTAAGCAAAATATCAAAGATAAGTTTCTTCTCAAAAGTGTATGATTTTTGGAGGAGGAATAATGATAATGACAGGCCATTTTATAGATTTTGGGTTTTCAAACGATCGGCTCAGATTCAAAGAGAGATCGATGGATGAGATTGATGAATGTCATTCAATGTGAGTTATGTGTCAGATAGAACGTGAGTTAGAAAAGACTGCAAGATAAAGACTAAATTAGAATGATAACTTAATATTGTGTCAAGATTGTTTGAAAATAGAAAGAACGTGAGTTTCAGATCTTAATCTCCAGTTAAGAGTCTTCGAAAATAGAAGAAATAGACTTTGAATGACAAAGACAAAGTTAGAACTCGAAGATGAAGAATTTGAATGCATACATAAATTAATTAATTAAATAAAGATATTTAATTAATAAACACATTCATGCATATGAGTTAGAAATAGTTAACTTACTAGTTGTGACAGAGAGTCCTCTCGCAAAAACGATCAGATATCGAACTCGGAGATAACTGGTGGATTTAAAAATAGATCTTGAGTCAGACGGTGAATGAATGATTTAGATAACTGAATGATAGAAGAATGTGACATAAAGAATTAATCAATGAATTAAATGTTAATTTAATTCAATATTCGAAAATGAAAGATTTAATTAAATAAATAAAGATAATTTATTTAATTTGACTGTTGAAAAGGTGGAATTGAATAATTAAATAATAAATATTTAATTATAGTTGAAAAGGTTAAATTGAATAATTAAATAATAAATATTTAATTATAGTTGAAATATGACAAAGGGGTAATTAAATAATAAATTATTTAATTAAGAAGGAAGAATTAATTAGTTAGCGACATAATTAAATAATTATGATATATTTAATTAAGCAAGTTGAATAAAGGTTATTATGAATTAATGAATTAATTAAAAGGGGTATTTAATTAATAGAGGAAATATGTGTTATAAAGGGTAATTAAATAATTAATATTATTTAATCATGACCATAGATAATAGAAAATTATGTCGAAAGTGGTGTTCGCAAACCTAAACCAATTTTTGATGTCTACAATTTGCCCCTCTTTGATACAATGTTGTTTCGACATTGTGTGAAAGAAAATATGCCCCGATCATGCCCTAGTATGAAATAGGTTAGGGTATGCCCCCTTAGGAAAATTGACAAATTTTTGAAAATTTTCAAAAAAATCAAGAAATATTCCCGATAAGTCAATTTGATGGTAAAAAAAGCTATGGAGTTGACGGAATTGAATTTGGATGTGATATGGACGTGTACGGGTCAATTGAAATTGGAAGGTTAAGGGACCAATAAAGAAGGTCAGTAGAAATGCCACCCAAACCCTAGGTATAAATAGGAATTAGGTTGAAAACCAATTCATTTGCACCCGGAAGAGTTGAAGAACTGAGAAAGTTGCTCTAAGCTTAGAACGAAAATGTCTCCAGTTCCTTAAGTTGAGCACCATGGTTATCGGATTTGGACTTACAAATGGCCAGCCGACGTAGGACCACGGTATGTACCCTAAAACAAACCTTTGAATTTTTTTTTTGCACGTAGTTTTAGGCATGTAAAGTTTAATTAACAAATGCGGTCTTTCACGTTCAACACATATGTGTTCGTGTGCAATGCATGTGTCTGCGGAACGACACATCTGCAAAAGGACACTTAGGATAATTTAGGCTAGTTTAGGCATTCAATGCATATGTTAGAAAATGCACCACATTTGTATTTATGAGTCGCATATTCATTTAGGATAGATGCATATAGGATAATGCACCGCATTTGTAATTTTTGAAATGCATTTGCATTTTTAGGAAAGGTTGGATTTTGTGCAACGCATATGAGATATGCGACACAAATGCCTATTAGGCAACACATTTGTATGAATGCACCGCATATTTTATTGTGAGCTGCATTTGGTTGGTAAAGATTTTTGAAAAAAAATCTAAGGAAAAACTTGACATCATGGTTGAAATGCAGGTTGTGCTAGATCCGATATATACTCGGGAGACATGTCCCGATACTCTTGAGTTGAGATCTCAGTTAGTCAATGTTGAGACTCGTTTACTATGGATACTTGGACTGCAACATGTGCTTACTATGCCCATGATTCGGGCAAATAGAGGCATGTTGACTATGTTGTGTGAGCGATGGCATTCAGAGACGTCGTCATTTCATCTGCCGACTGGGGAGGCGACTGTGACCTTAGAGGATCTCTATAGGATGCTGAGACTACCTATCAGAGGAGAGCGGGTTATGTATGATGCCCAACATGGTTTTAGTGAGCTCGCCAAATTTTACCAGTATGATGATATTAGGAGTCTAGTGATAGAGCACTACGAGATCAGATGGCAGGTGTTGGCGGACAGGTATGATAGGATAGATTGTATTTTATGTACATTGATAGGGGAGATAGTTCTTCCAGATTGACGAGGTCATGGTTTTCCTATCGGGTGGGGAGAGATTTTGGTGGGGATACTAGAGAGAGAGACTGTGTATGCCTGGTGTCCATGTCTGCTAGGCATGCTATATTTCCATCTACACGACATAGTATACAAAGACACATAGTCTATAAGCTATGGTACCACACTACTCATGATTTGGGAATGGGAGCACATTGTGGTATTTTGTCTACTTGTTATTACAGAGCGATCGACTAGATCTCCATATGTTTTCCGGTATACGAGAAACATCACTCAGAGTCATGTCAGAGATACAGGTTACTAGAGACATGCACTTGATATCTTGGATCAGTTTACTTGGAGTCCATACATGGATTGTGAGAGATGGTCTGATGAGGATGAGCATTTGACTTACTGTAGGTAGACACAGTACCTGATTGGGAGGATTGTTTCGAGCATTCGTATCATTGAGAGACACTTGTTGCACCGAGTTTTGTGACAACTTGGAGAGGTTCAGGATGAGCCTAGAGGTAGAGCAGAGTTTTCTCGATCGTCTAGAGAGGTTCCACACTAGGGGTCGATGATTTCAGTAGCTACTGCAGAGGCAGAGATACAGGCCTTACAACCATTATAGTGGGGATGGAGAGATGGAGTAGCAGATCCAGGGAAAATAGCTGCATATGATGCATGGTGGGCAGAGCATCATCTGATTCCCTACATAGATCCAGATCAGCCGACACCAATTGAGAGACGAGGCACGGGGTCGAGAGGATGGTGTAGAGGAAGAGGTGGTGGTAGAGGTGGTGGTAGGGGTGGTGGTGATGATGGAAGAGGTGGTGGTGGTGATGGTAGAGGTGGTGGTGGTAGGCGAGGACAGAGAGGTTGGAGAGGTGGACGAGTAGGTGGAATATCACCTATTCGAGAGGCGGAGGTAGAGGATGCACCGATGATGGACCTCAGAGGTGGAGCAAAGGCACAGGTTGGAGTTGAGCATGCTGTCGAGTAGGCAGTAGCAGAGGAGCATGCAGAGGTAGAGATTGGTGGAGAGGACCCAACAAAGGAGGAGCAGGAGAGAGAGCTCCGAGATCATATTGTTGAGGGGATACGGGATGGGGAGGCTGCTAAAGATAGTGACAGGGAGGCTTTGGAGGAGAGGTTGAGACTAATGAAAACAGAGCTTGATGCCATGCAGATAGAGAGAGATAGTGCTTTTATGGAGAGAGAGATAGTGCTCTTATGGAGAGGGACCAGGCAGTAGCCCGAAGACAAGAGATAGAGTAGAAGTTCACAGAGGTCAGACGCCTTTTCATTGGCACCTCATCTGATGGGTTTGCTTGTAGCTAGTTAGATAAGTTGAGAGAGCATCATATTATAGGGATTTACATGAGTCAGTGGTGCCAGCAAAGAGATGGGCTCCTAGCTTTTCAGAGGTTCACACCCAGAGATCATAGGGTAGGAGTTAGACTAGGACACAGAGTACAGAGGGTGTGGTAGGACCACCGAGGACAGGTCCATATGACAGGCCTTCCACCTCACAGAGAGTACTTCTGAGGCAATTTCTACCACCTTCACCATGTGACAGTTGTGGTAGTGGGACACGTTGACACTTGTTATATATGTAGACATTGCATTTTGATCAGAGAGAGCCTACGAGCTTATTTTAATATTTATGGATACATTCTGATATTGTACTGCGACACATTATTTTGAGCGATATATATATATATGATTTTGGCAGCTCCTATATGATACGCAGTTCTATTTTATGATGATGCATTGCTTCTATATGATTATGTTTCCTAAATGATGTATGTATGTGTATTATGAATGGATGTTTCTACATGATGAGTTTATATAGTTTATGTTGCTATGGATGTCTTTATTTACTTATGATAATGGATGTAATTCTCTATATGATGTTATTTATATGTGATGGTGAAATGCATGTAATGTTTCCATTATGTACCTTATGATGATGAAATACCTATTATGCAATGATATCGTAAATATGTTCCTATATGTTTGAAATGCAATGTAACTATATGAAATGTTTATAGAATGTATGCAAATGCAAATTATCTAATGTTTTAGTTGTGTCACAGGACTTTATCATTATGTCAAAGAAGAGAAATGTTAGCATGAATGAATTCAAAATGTTAGTAAGAAAATAACGAAGGTTGATTGATTGAAAAAAATATTATCTCGATATTTTTTCAAATATGCTATGCTTGCTTGTTATCATCATTGGGTGGGACATCACAGAAATGGATAGTACACACCATGATATGAGATAGAACATAGTGTACAAAGTCATCCATCTGTGAAAAAAACATACAGTCGTAGACAAGGAGTGTCTTAACTCATACTAAGGACAAGATTGCCCCAGTTGTTTTGTTGAGACAAATCACAGACAACAAACAAATAAAAGATGGGTCATGAGATGTCATTGCTCCTCTAAATCCTTGATAGGAAATCCCTGAGGAAACTAGTAACATGACTCAAAAACCAATGTTATAAAGACAGTTGACAGACAACAGCCAAAGAAAATGAGTCCTGAGACATCCTTGCTTCTCTAAATCCCTCAAGGGACATCCTTCAGAAAGCTAGTAACCAGACTTAATTCACAAATCGATAAAAAGATAAGACAAAATAAGATATAAATTCATAAATCCAAATAAATGTATTAGCCAAAACTTGATCTTGTAGGATTGTTTGATGTTTGACATAGCGTAATGTGAGGGATGACACATACATCAACAAGATGTTGAGTCTAGTTTCAACTTGGTGACTATCTATGTAAGGCATGACCAAGCCTAGTTTCAGAAAGACATGTGTCATATAAGATTTTGGAGCCTGATGACGTTGATGCGACAAGCTTCATGAGGCTATGCCAATTTGATGATGTATGTTGACAAGAAAGACATATCTTGCTAAGACATAAGTTGATCACTTTGACAATGTGTTTGATATTGACTTGATGACTATTTTGAGATGTTTCCTTGTTGATGCATGACTTGTTTTGACTCCTTGACTGATTAAAAGTGTGTGTGTGTATTGACCGTGTATGACGTGAGATGATACCCTAAAGGACTGACCTAATGTGGCCTCGGGGGCTCATCGATTGATTAGCCTTGCCTACGTTGTACACGCAAAGACCTCGTAGCTCGACCAAACCTGAACTAACATAACTGACTGAAGATATGTACTTAAGCTGACTATATGGAACGTGTGTGATAGTGAATGTGAATGTGATAAAACCTATTGGACTGACCTAGTGCAGTCTCGGGGGATCATCAATTGATTAGCCTTGCCTACATTGTACACGTAGAGACCTCATAGTTTGACACGACCAATGACTTTGAATGTACAAAGAGTCATGATTTTTAGTGTGTGTGATACATGAAAAACCTAGACAAACAAACCTAATGCCTTGGGGGCACATCGATTGATGGCCTTGCCTACGTCCCAGTTGCAGAGGCAACGTAGTTCGACTAAGTCTATGACTGACTCTGACTCTTATTTTTTTGTTTTGAAGTTTTCTACTATTTTTGGATTTTTTCAAGACATTTTCTGACGGTGTAATGTTATGTACACAGTCCTCATGGCACAGAATAAGGATTTTCCCCCAGTCGGGAATAAGACATGTGAGATGGAGTGGGGAGTGTGATGGAATAGACTTTGATGTCAATCGTTTCAAGCAATGAAGATGAAAACCATTTATTATGAGGGATGATGAAAAAAATCTGATTGGAATGATGGTAGACGAAAGAGCGAGTTTGACTACACATGGTGCCTATTTGCCACGTTTTCACCATGGTACTTATCCATAGCACCACCGAAGTGATTTTCACTATTGGATGGATTATTTCTCTTTACTTTTTTGTTGATTTTTCAATTTTTTTGTTGTTACAAAGACGCATGTTTGCCAGGTTTTCATCAAGGTAACCATTCTTTTGTTTTTGTTTTTGTTTTTTGTATTTTTTGGATTAAGACAAAGACTCTCAGAAGCTACGCATAGAACCTTTTCAGATGTAGGCTGTTGATTGGTGACAAAAGTGGCTCTCCTTTAGGAGTAGATTTTTGGTATGCTCCTGATCCAAAAGCTTATGTGACAATATAAGGCCCTAATCAGTTAGGTTCAAACTTACCTGGCTTTTCTCATTCAGCTTGATTCTTGGGATTTTCCATTAAAACCAGGTCACCAATGTCAAAGTGTCTATTTAGAACTTTCCTATTATAGCTACAATGAAGATGATTCTGATATGCTTGCAAATGGTCTTGTGCTTTTTGTCTTCATTCATCCAGTAATTCTAGCTCTTGTAATCTAGATACATGGTATTCTTCATTGTCAATGTGACCTTTCAAGGATACCCTCAGGGAAGGAATTTCAACCTCAATAGGTAAGATAGCTTCAGACCCGAATACTAGGGAGTATGGAGTGGCGCTAGTGGGAGTACGAATGCTTGTGTGGTAATCCCACAAGTTAAGATTCAGCTGTAGGTGCCAGTCACGACCAACGTCATTGACAGTCTTCTTTAGGATTCTAACAATGGTTTTATTAGATGTCTCAGCTTGGCCATTACCTTGTGGGTAATATGGGGTGGAAAAATGATGTTTGATATGGAACTCTTCACATAGATGGCGTACTTCTTGGTTTTTGAATGGGCGGCCATTGTCTGTGATAATGGATTTGGGTACACCATACCGAAAAATGATATAGTTTAGGATAAACTTGGATATTTGTGTGTTAGTGATGTAGGTCATGGGAATAGCTTTGATCCATTTGGTGAAGTATTCGGTGGCGGTTATGATGAATTTATGACCATTGGATGATGGAGGGTGTATCTTACCTATGAGGTCAAGTCCCCATTGGGCAAAGGGCCATGGTGATGTAATTAGACAAAGCTCTTGTGTTGGTTCTCTTATCAAATCTCCATGTATCTAACACTGTCTATATTTCTTTACAAATATATATGAGTCTTTCTCCATTGTAGGCCAATAATAACCTAATCTCATAATCTTATGGGCTAAAGTAGGACCACTCGAATGGGATCAGCATATACCCTCGTGCACTACTCACAAAGTTGTTTGTGCTTCTTCAACATCGAGACATCTCATTAGGGCATTATCTAAGGTAAGTTTATATAGGGTATCTCTAATGATGGTGTACTTAGCTGACTTATGGATAAAGGTTCGACGTTGGTTATTTGATAGGTCTAGAGGTAAGGTTTGGTCAGTTAGATAGTTGAATATGTATTTATACCAAGGGGAAGTAGTACCAACAATTGTGTACACCATCGTAGAATTGGGGACATCATAGGCAGGGACCAATAGCTGTTCAACCAAAAACTCAAACTTAGGAACGTTACTCAGAATATCCAATAAGGAACCCATGGTTGCCATAACATCTGCAGCCCTGTTCTGAATACGCGGTATTTGTTGAAAGGTAATTTCATCAAAGTACTACTTGAAACTTTCGGCCATGCGCTTGTGGGGGGAAATTTTCTCATCCTTAGTCTCATAATCATCATTTACTTGCCGGACTACAAGCTGAGAATCACCAAAAACATGTAGACTCTTAATCTTCCACTAGGCTGCCATTTTTAATCATGTCACTAAGGCTTCATACTCTGCTATGTTGTTGGTACAAGGGAAAGAAATCCTGAATGATTTAGGAATGGTATCGCCTTGAGGTGTAACAAATAGGATACCTGCTTCTAAACCATGATTTGTATGTGACCCGTCAAAGTATAATTTCCATTATGTTCTAGTGTCAACTATGAAGATAAATTTGTCAGGAAAATCCGCCACTAAAGGACGGTCTACCTTCATGGGTGCATCTACTAACTGATCTGCAGTCACTTTCCTTTTATAGCCTTCCTTTCCACATATTGTATGTCATACTCACTAAGTATCATAATCCATTTAGCCAATCGACCTGTTAATGTTGCTTTACTTAGGAGATATTTGAGGGGATCAATCTTTGCGACCAACATTGTTTGGCGATTGAGCATATAGTGCCAAATTTTTTGGGTAGCAAAGACTATTGCAAGGCAGGAACATTCTATGTTGCTGTAATTTAATTCATATCCCACTAAGGTATGACTAATGTAGTAGACTGCTCTCTCATGACCTTGATCATCGTTTTGTGCGAGAAGAGCTCCTAATGCTGACTAGGTTGCTGAAATGTATAGTATCAACGGTTTTCCATCTGTAGGTGGCATTAAGATTGGTGGAGTGAGAAAATAATCCTTGATTTGTTGGAAAGCTTCCTGACATTTAGGTGTCCACACAAATGGTACTCCTTTCTTGAGAAAATGTTTAAATGGGTGTATTTTGTCTGCCAGTTGTACAATGAAATGCCTGATGGACTGTAATCTTCCCTGTAGTGTTCTTAATTGACCAATGCTGACAGGAGGAGGCATTTCTATGATAGATCTTACTTTCTCTGGATCTACTTCAATTCCTCTTCTAGAAATGATATACCCTAGGAGTTTCCCTGATTTTACTCCAAAGACACACTTCTTTGGATTTAGCATGATGTTGTAATTCTCTAGCCTCTAGAATATCTTGTCAATAACCTTCAAATGATTTGCCCTTGTTTATGATTTAGCTATAATTTCATCTACATAATCTTGCATGAGAGTATGTATAAAGTCATGGAAAATTGTAGTCATTGCTCGTTGATAGGTAGCTCTTGCATTCTTAAGGCCAAAAGGCATAACATTCCAATAGTATGTGCCCCATGGAAACGTTAAATTTGTCTTGTGTTGGTCTTTAGCTACGATTTTGATTTGGTTATATCCAGAGAAACCATCCATGAGGGATAGCATCTCGTATCCTATTGTAAGATCTACTATCATGTCTATGTTCAACAGAGGGAAGTCATCCTTAGGACATGCCTTATTGATGTCTCTAAAGTCTATGAAAATGCGGATGCCCCCTGTTGGTTTAGTCACTGGTACAAGATTTGAAATCTAGTCTGCATAGTCTATAGTTCTTATAAATCCAACATCCAAGAGTTTCTTAAGTTCTGCTTTGACCAGTAGAGCAATCTACGGATGCATTTTCCTTAACTTTTGTTTGACTGGCTTAATACCTGGTTGTAATGGTAGATGGTGCAATATAAGGTCTAGATCCAGCCCAGGCATGTTAGCGTATGACCATGCAAAGTTTATTTGTCTTTTTGCGAAGAATTCCTTAAACTCAAGTTGTTCTGCCTTTGTCAATGATGCTGCAAAGTATATGTGCCGAGGGTTTTCTTCTGTATTTATGTTGACTTCAATAGACTCTTCTACTAGCATTGATGACTTTTCTTGTTCAACTGGGAGAATATTTAAACCTCCATCCTTGGGTGCCTTAGAGAGGTTTTCGCCCTCGGATACATCCTTTATTTTGACTATTTCTTCGTCCAAAGGCGCCTTTCGGTTTTCACCTAGGGACTTGTCATTTTTCTCATTTTCATCATTTTTCTTTTTATTTTCATTTTTACGACTAGAGGTGTAAATAGACTCCCCAAAATATGCTTTGTCATCCAAGTCTATGGTAAAACCATATTTATGATCCCCTCTTGCTATGCCTTCTCAAAGTCCCATGAACTCAGTTATTTCTTTGTCGTTCTCAAATGTCTCTATGATGGGTGTACCTTGTTGATCCCCGTCGATAAGTTCGGGATATATGAGAGGCATGTCATCATCAGAGTTATCAAAGGTGGAAGCTAACAAGGTGAATATAGAGTGGTTGACATGATCACAAAATTTTTGGACTAACTCCTTCTTGTTCTTTTTCCTATGGGTAGGTATACTCTATTGTGGGACTATTGTAAGGGTTGAGTCATCAGAAGATGGTTTGGCAGGTGCCCAAGATGCATGATAAAGGTTTTCCCAATAATATTTCTTATGCCATTCTTCTTTAGACAAGTTCTTCCTATGACGGGGACTAGATGGTTTTGGTACAGGTTTTATCTTTAGGTCCAATTCTCCAAATAGAGCATATATGTTCATGGTGCTGGTAGAGGAAAGGGAATCCCATTCACAATCGCTTGAGTCAGGAGATTCATCGTAAATTGGGGGAAGTGGTTCATGAGATATATTGATGTTTGCACAAGCACTCACTTCCTCTTGAAATGGTGATGAAGTACTAGGAAACCCAATTCTAAGCAGTTGAAACCCTAGCCCTAGGTATTTCGGTCGTGGTGAGATAGTGATCAGTTCCATCCTTCCATTTTGATGTAGTCCTAACCCACTGTGCCCATCATAGCCTTCATTTTGCATTATCTTAAAGCCTTTTCCATATTGGTCCTTAGCTATTTGAATAGACGGTGAGGGGTATTCATTGTCTTCTTGATACAACCAAGAGGTAATATCACGTTGATCCACAATTCCATCACTTAACTCTCCCCATTTGGTTAATGTCATTGTAGGGGGAACATGAAATGTGACTACTGACTGTCTTCTATCTAGCATGGGTAGACCATATGCCTTAGGTGGAACTAGTTGACTGACACAGTATGATGCCTTCATGTAATATTCTCCACAACCCTTGTCTTGGATCTCAACCTTAGGAGTGGATGATGGTGGTTTGAATGAAATGGACTTAGTAAGATGTGATGGGTCAACGTATAGGGATAAATTGGATGATGAAGCTTCTTGGTTAACTAGTACCTGTCGTTGTGGAATTTCCCTTAGGCTTGTACAATATTGAAAAGGATTTGGATCACCATTAATCATGGTCTCGGTTCCATTATATGGGAATTTAAGACATTGGTGATATGTTGAAGGTACAAATTTCATTGCGTGTATCCAAGGTCTACCTAATAATAGGTTATACGGAAGGGTGAGATCCAAGACTTGGAAGCTAGTGTTCATAATTGTTGGGCCAATTTTGATAGGGAGTGTGACAACTCCTTTGGATGATCTTTCCTCATCATCGTAAGCCTTGATGACTATAATCTTAGAGGTGTCTATGCATTCTTCTGAGAATCCTAATGCCTTAACCAATTTTAGGGTACACAGGTTCAAACTTGCTCCTCCATCTACCAAGACTCATCTGACTTTGGTTTGATGGACTAGGACTTCAAGATGTAATGGGTCATTATGATGAGACTTTTCGGTTGAGTAATCTTGTTGGGAAAATGTAGCATGATGTGCATTGGTTAAATATCCCACCATTTCTTTGAAATGATTGACATCTAAGTCTGTAGGAACAGTCGTGTTCTGTAAAGCTTTGTCAAGAATGGCTCGATGCTCTGGTGATAAAGTCAATAGTTCCAAAATGGATATTTGTGCGGGGGTTTTTCTCAATTGATCAAGGAGATTGTACCTAAACTTGGAAGTCTGTGTAGGTGGCTCAGAAGAAGGTCCTAGAATAGTTATCTTAGTTCTGTGTGTGTTTACAATACACTCTGGATGCTTTTTAATGACAGTGGTATAAATGTTTTCATTTGTAGCTCGAAGGTGATTTATGATCGTTCCTTTACCATAGTCATATTTGGTATTGGTATAATTGGCTGATGGATTATTTTTGGTTCCCGAACTGGAGGCTTTTCCTTTCGTGTGGTCATGTAATGCTTCTGTGAAGACCTTATGATCACTGTTCTTGGTATTTTTCTACCCATTGACCTCTATGGTTCCGTTTTCAACAAAGTCTTGGATAATATTCTTCAATTATCGACATTGTTGTAGTTTGTATCCTTTTATTCGATGATAGTCACAATAGGCATTGTCGTCCCACCATGAAGGTTTAAACTGTCTAGGATCATACTCTCTTGGTTCCAAAGGTTTAATGAGATTATGTTTAATCAACTTTTTGAAAATTGTCTTGATTGGTTGCCCTAGAGGGGTAAATTCATGTGTAGGAAATATCCTTTGTGGTTGTTATTGTTGTGAATTTTGGACATAATTGGTTGTTTGATCTAGACCATTCGTCATGTCTTGATTGGGGTTGTAACCTCTAAGTGTGATAATTGGTCCCGTATGTATGGTTTTAGCATCAACAATGTCATCGTTTGTAACATTTTTGTTTGTAGACCAGAATTTGTTTCTATCATTGGGAACATTTTGATGTTGAATGACTGGGTTTCTGCCTGGTACTTTTATTTCGCCTTTGTCAATAAGGCCTTTTTCAAGGATGATGCCCTTTTGTACCAATTCTAGGAATGAAGTACAACAATGTACCCTTAAGTCACCTCTCATTTTTGGGTTGATGTTTTCCAGGAATATCGTGACCTTCTGTTTTTCTGGTATTTCAACTGGACATCTCCTAACTAGACTTCTCCATCTCTAGAAGAAAGTGGTGAAAGTTTCGTCGTCTTCTTGTGTTGTGTGGCACAAGGTATCTATTGTTACTTCATTGTCTATGTTAAAGTTAAAGTGTTCGATAAACTTCTCAGCTAATTCACCCCAGGATCATATACCATATGGTAATTTAGAAAACCATTCCAGTGCTATCCCTATAAGGGTTCGCAGAAATAGTCTCATCAAGTATGTGGGGTCATATGATATGTCCATGCATGCCGTTGAGAATTCTCTAATGTGCTCCAATGGATTCTTCCTCCCATTATACTTAGGAAAATTCGATATAATGTATCCATGGGGGAAGGGTGTCATATAAAGCACTTTGTCAAATGGACATGGACATAGATCTTGTGCTGAGATAGTTTGTTTGCCTGACATAGACATGTTGTCCATCTATTGTTGAAGCATTTGTATTTGGTTTTGGATGACATCTACTTGTGTCAAGGACATGTTCATGTTGTTTGGATTGATGTAGATATTCTGAAATGCCATGTTCTATGACGGGTTGTGATTTGTGAGGGAATATATCCCATTAGAATGTTCTGATTTGGATTGGGGATATTTCTTGTCTGAATGTTCTGATTTGGTATAAGAATCTTCCCTGTTTGAATGTTCTGATTTGGGTTGGGAATATTTCCTATTTGAATATTCTGATTTGGATTGGGAATATTTCTTGTTTGAATGTTCTGATTCGGTATAGGAATATTCATGCCAACTTTGGAGCTCTTACTAGTCGTGTTGGTGCCAAAGGGGTTGGATGAAGTTGCTCCTGCAGTAAATTGTAAACCTTGTGTTATGTTGAAAGGGGTTGGGTTCACAATTGATGATGTTTGAGTTGGTATGCCAGTTGGTATTGCTATGGTGATTTGGAGAATAGAAACACTTGACGTCACAGTTTGTGTTGGTTGAATAGACGGTGTTTTCAAAGTATGAATATCAAATTCTGGTGGTAGTGTGGCACCTTCTACTAGAAACTTTGATAGATAGTGTTGGGGATCATTTTCCAAACATTCATCCATGAAGGATTCAAATTTAGGATCTTGTACGATGGCATCTATGTCTTCAATGTAAATTTGTCCATGTGTGTCTCTAGTGACGTGTTTTTCAAGCAAAGGTCTATGTGATCTTTCTTTCCCTGATGGTTGATTTGCGAAAGGATTGAAAAATTCATTGGGGTCTGACATTGCTTTTTGTTTCTTTTGAGACCTTGTTTCAACCATGAAAAGTTGCTCAAAATGGGGTAATGCAAACTATGTCTAAAAACTAGTATGTCCTATTTCTATGTTTTTGGATTTTCTGACAATAAAGGATGTTGCTAAAATGATTTCTAAAAAGACGTATACTAAGATGACATATGGTAGGATGGACAATATGAAAAATCTTGAGTAGACTATGACGGTAAATGATTCTAAAATGGGTATAACCTACCACCTATAAAATAAATGCATGCAATGATTTGAGTTTGACCAAGGAACCTGATTGTAGGACAAAGACTGTTGACAAGGTGAATTTCCCAAACTAGATTGTTGAGTTGGAAAGATTCACAAATAGGACTAAAGTGACTAGGTTCAATGATTGTGAAAAATTAGAACATGAACGTATCCAATGACGAGGAAAGTTATCTATTCTATGATATGCAATTTCCTAGGAAGTATATATATGCATGCAACTTAGGATGACTATGACTAGGACATATATGACACCTAATGATGCAAGGTTTTTGAGAAAAAATTTCCAGTTTTTGTCCAAGGTTGATCTTAAGAAACATAAGCAAAAAATGAAAGTTATGTTTTCAGACTTGGTTTGCAGTTTTCTCGGTTTTTTGTTGACAGTCAAATGCGGTTCTATTTTTTACAGATGCGGTCTACAATGTGCATGCGGTGATTTGACTAAAAAGAGGTTTCGAATGTCAACTGGTAATTTTGACTTGTGACAGATGCAGTTTTTATTTTGATAGATGTGACTCACGTTAATAGTTGTGACTCAGAATAAAGACTTTGTGAACCTAAATTTGTTGACAGACACATGCGGTTTTTCCTTTGACAGATGTGGCTTGCATATACACATGCAACTCGAAGTTTGACAGTTGCAGTTCGTAATATCTAAAATATGTAAAAGTGGACTTTGTTGATAGATATATGTGACGTTTACCCTAAAAAATGCAGCTCGCTAAGACAAATGCGATGTTAAAAATGATAGTTGCGACTCAATTTGACAGTTGCGGTTTTTTTTTTTGAAGATTATTTTCCAACTGACTCTGTTTGTTGATCAAGTTTTTTGACGAATACAACAAAAACAAGCACATAAATCAATGTATTTTCAGTTTGTGATGATAGAACTGTTAAAACCAAAAAACATTTACAGCCTAGGCTTTTTGGACAATATTTACTGAGTTCTTACTTGGATTTCTCCAGCTACGCATATTCAAGGCGAATGACTAGTATCTTGACCCCATTGGCTCCCCTCCATGACACTCACTTATACAGGGCAGCCAAGCTACTGTACCCATGAAACTCCCATGGCATAAATCTCATCTCCACACATGAATCATAAGAATGTAAGATGGCTTCACAGATCTGAACCTGTTGCACCAGCAAATAGGTAGGATTTTGGCAAAACTACAACATTGTTTTTAGTAAGGGCATTTCATTCGTGGGGCACTATTTAGCTCGGCGAGAGACCATTTCTTCCCTTCTCGTTGGAATAGTGAGCGTGATTTCTGGGGTTTCTCCCAAAAATCCATTTTTATATACCGAAAAATAAAAAATCATGAAAAATGAAAACTGAAAATGTGAATGTACGGAAGCGAATAAAAAATAAAAAATGATTACCAGAAAGATGCGGCTTTTCAAGCCACAGATGCGACATGATGTTGATAGGAAGATGTGGTTCATGTTGACAGTCAGACACGGCATAAAATGTGGGCAAGCGGATGCAGTACACGATGTCGTGGATGCGGTGCAGAATGGTAGGTGCGTCGCAGAATGTAGTAGATGCGGTTCGCGAAGACAGATGCGTCGTTTATTTGAGTGGATGCGGTGTGTCATACGATTCCTGAAAAATAAAAAATAGAAAAATGGAATGATGTTGCATGAATTTGAAGCGTGTTCACGTCGAGTTCACCAAATGTAGACGTAGATTTTCTAGATTTAATGCTAAATGTTGCACAAATTAAAATGATCAAGTCTAATATAACAAATAATCTAAATCAAAACAACAAAGAATGAAGCAACTAAACATAATTAAACTAAACAAATAAATTGGAAAGCTCTCACCGAATATGCATCCACTCCTTTGAATTATCTCGATTGCCCTTCTCTATTTTGTTGTTTCAGTATTCTTGCCCTCAGATTTTCAATATTGGTGCAAGCATAACCTTGTTGAATGTCTAAGAAAAATATCGAAGATAAGTTTCTTCTCAAAAGTGTATGATTTCGAGAGGAGAAATAATGATAATGACAGGTCATTTTATAGATTTTGGGTTTTCAAATGATCGGCTCAGATTCAAAGAGAGATCGACGGACGAGATTGATGAATGTAATGCAATGTGAGTTCTGTGTCAGATAGAACATGAGTTAGAAAATACTGCAAGATAAAGACTAAATTAGAACGATAACTTAATCTTGTGTCAAGACTGTTTGAAAATAGAAGAAATAGACTTTGAATGACAAAGACAAAGTTAGAACTCAAAGATGAAGAATTCAAATGCATACATAAATTAATTAATTAAATAAAGATATTTAATTAATAAACGCATTCATGCATATGAGTTAGAACTAGTTAACTGACTAGTTGTGATAGAGAGTTCTCTCGCAGAAATGATCAGATATCGAACCCAAAGATAAATGGCGGATTTAAAAATAGATCTTGAGTCAGACGGTGAGTGAATGATTTAGATAACTGAATGATAGAAGAATGTGACATAAAGAATTAATCAATGAATTAAATGTTAATTTAATTGAACATTCGAAAATAAAAGATTTAATTAAATAAATAAAGATAATTTATTTAATTTGACTGTTGAAAAGGTGAAATTGAATAATTAAATAATAAATATTTAATTATAGTTGAAAAGGTTAAATTGAATAATTAAATAATAAATATTTAATTATAGTTGAAATATGACAAAGGGGTAATTAAATAATAAATTATTTAATTAAGAAGGAAGAATTAATTAGTTAGCGACATAATTAAATAATTATGATTTATTTAATTAATCAAGTTGAATAAAGGTTATTATGAATTAATGAATTAATTAAAAGGGGTATTTAATTAATAGAGGAAATATGTGTTATAAAGGGTAATTAAATAATTAACATTATTTAATCATGACCATAGATAATATAAAATTATGTCGAAAGTGGTGTTCGCAGGCCTAGACCAATTTTCGGTGTCTATAGTATGTGTCTTTCGATGTGACCTTTATTATCACTTCATCAGGAGGTCTGACTTGGAAAAGAGCTTGAAGACAAATTAAGTTGTTTTTCTCAGTCCCATAGACTGTTTAGTCTGGTGGACGTCATTAAAATCTTTCATTCATTCATTC
This sequence comes from Sequoiadendron giganteum, assembly GCA_007115665.2. Taxonomy (NCBI): domain Eukaryota; kingdom Viridiplantae; phylum Streptophyta; class Pinopsida; order Cupressales; family Cupressaceae; genus Sequoiadendron; species Sequoiadendron giganteum. The sequence goes on from CM021100.1 coordinate 765,184,202, forward strand.
ATCAACAACTTATTTGCTACCACTTAATGAATACACTTCATTTTGAGATCATTATTTCTACTCAATTTTAGTTGGCTTTTCAACACATATTTTCATTATGGGTTTTCAGTTTAGGTCAATCATACCCTTGTCATTCAACATGTGTGAAGCCTTCGAATTTCACAAAATGAGTTGTTAATTGTACTTATTTGTATTTAATCATTCTAAGGTTTTGTGCTACTAGTTAGCCTTCCATTGTTAACTTTTGTTGCTACCCTTTCATGGCATTGTCTATGCAGGTGACAATTTGCACCTACCTTTGCACCCATGGGCATGATGGCCATCCGATCGTTGTGCACATGCAAACCCCTTGCCACCCCGCTAATGATTTCTCTATTGTGTTGTCCACCTGCTGCTATCTGGGCATTGTCAGACAGTACCGTTAGAGTTAGAAAAATAATATTAATTTTAATTATTTTAATTTATTTTAATTACTTTTTTTTTACTTTAAATTTAATTTCAAATTATTTACTACTATGTAAATAACGAATATTATTATATGTAATTTTTTCTATGTAAATTTTATAATTAGTATTATATGAATATTTACATATAATAATATTCTTTATTTATATATTATTATATACACATTTATATAAACATAAATTATAATAATAAACATTAATAATCAATTATGTTATTTATTTATTTTAATTTTAATTATTTTATTTATTTATTTTAATTTTAATTATGTTATTTATTTTATTTATTTTCATGTGGATTAGCATGCTCATGAGTTTCCTAAACAAGGCTTATCAAAGACCAAAAGTTTCAAGAACGAGTCATCAACCTTATATCATGAAAGAATAGCTTGTTATTCCTACTAATGTCACTATTGAGAGGCTAAAGAAGCTCTAAAGGGACAAGATGATTTGACTAAGAGGACCACTCAAACTACCGATAATACAAATCAATAAAAGATAGCAACTAATGTACCAACCATATTTGATAATGTGAATAATAAGATTAGTAAATTAAAGACAATGCCTTTTTTATTTAACACTCATTATTGAAAAAATAATTAAAATTAAAATAAATAAATAACATAATTGATTATTAATGTTTATTATTATAATTTATGTTTATATATATGTGTATATAATAATATATAAATAAAGAATATTATTATATGTAAATATTCATATAATACTATTTATAAAATTTACATATAATAATATTCTTTATTTACATAGTAGTAAATAATTTTTAAGTAAATTTAAAGTAAAAACAAAGTAATTAAAATAAAATAAAATAAATTAAAATAAATAACATAAATGATTATTAGTATTTATTATTACATTTTTTTTATATTTATAAAATGTACTTTAATTATATGATATAAATTAATAATATATAAATAAAGAATATCATTATATATAAATTTTCATATAATACTATTTATAAAATTGACATAGAAAAATTTACATATAATAATATTCTTTATTTACATACTAGTAAATGATTTTTATGTAAATTTAAAGTAAAAACACAATAATTAAAATAAAATAAATAAATAACATGATTGATTAATAATATTTATTATTATACGATGAGAAATAAGCTAGTATTTATATAATTATAAAATATAATATAATATGTATATTATTATAATAATGATATTATAATGCATTTTAATTATTTAAGATAATAATATATAATAAATATAAATATATATTATATATATTTATATTATTTAAGATAATAACATATAATAAAATATATAGTACATATAATACTATTTATAAAACTTACATATAATAATATTTTTATTTACATATTACTAAATTGTATATATATATATATATATATATATATATATATATATTATTTAAAAACTACTTTCTTCTTGCTTTAAATTTACTTAAACTTATTTATGATTTTAATTTTTTAAAATATATATTTAAGCAATATTTTAAAAAAAACTGAAGGCTAGTATTTTTAAAAACTGGAGGTTGTCGTGCATTCCTGTTACCCATCCCATGAATGTTAATATTCTTTTTCTGACTCTGATGGGTACTGTCTAACAGTGCCCAGACAACAGCAGGTGGACAGCACATCAGAGAAACCGTTAGCAGGGCAGCAAGGGGTTTGCACAGCACAACGATCAAATGGCCATCATGCCCATGGGTGCAAAGGCAGGTGCAAATTGTCACCTGCATAGACAGTGCCCCCTTTCATGGCAAGAGACAGGATCTTGGTAAGGATGGAGACCCCTATTTTCCTTACTTATAGTAAGAGCTAGTTATCCTTTTATGGGCTTATTGCAGATCATCGCCTTAAGGGTTTACTAAAAGATAGTGATTTCCTGACCCTTAAGGCTGTGAAGTTGATTTTAGGTCAGGGTTTCCTCAATTCTAGGGAACGGTATTGAGTGAATACTAGCATAAGCTCTCGCTTTGTTGCTTCCTAGCTATATTTGCATGTTTCGAAGGAAGTTATTGCCTATATGACCCGAGAGATGTTCTATCTAGACTTACTTGGGGGTTTGAACAAGGTGTTAGAGGCCGCGTGATTGGATGAAGGGATTCCTCGTCCCAGAGAGCTTGGCAATCATTTGAATCCTGAAGTTGAGCTTTATCCCTTCTTGCTTGATATAGGAGACAATGAGTATCGATGTATAGGTTCCAAGCCAGGGTTGGATATAGCTTCTTGAATTAGCTCTACCATTTCATCCTAGTGGTTAATTTTCAATGGGTCATTGATTTCCTCGTGTTTGGTTATGCTTGAAGAATGGTTCCAACATCAGCAATTTTGTGATAGACACATTGGATATGATAGATAAGTGAATTTCTCCTCTTAGGGTTTTTTTTTTGCTGTATAGGGTATTTAGGTTAAGGATAGTTCAAATTTACATCTTTCATACATATTTTGTATATAATAGTGTAATTAGGGTTATAGTAGCTTTTAAACATTTTTAACTGCATACCAATTTTTTGTCATTTTATGGACAATGTGGATAATATACCTTACAGAAATATCAATATAAATGATAATAGGGTTATATTTATTTTTTCTTAGACATTTCTTGGATTAGTTCATTTTTTTTTAGCACTTTCTTTCTATGGCTTGTTTGAGACACATCCTTGGGTGTCCTTGAATGACTTTTTGAAAATTTGAATTGCACGCTTGTTATAAATTTCTTAACTTTGTTGTATATGCATCCAATTTAAAATTCATAGATGAATCTATATTTTAAATGGTAGCTTTAAAATAAAACACAATGTTTGATTTGCTATTATGTATTTTTTGTTATGAATTATAGGATCAAGTTCTATGGTATTGTGTTTTGTAATCTATGATTCGAATGTGGGGTTAAAAATGGGGCTAACTCAGTTCTTATATAGTGGAAGTGTACACTTCGTTATGTAAATGCTATCCCATCATACCAATCGGGTTTTCAAGAATATTTCCATAAGTGCATTGGGCTTGAGAAAACTCATGTGTTGTGAGTTCAAACATTTGTGTTAGAATCCTTTAGAGACACTTGGGCTTGTGGCCCTTCTTTTAAAATTCAAGTCTTGTTGCTTGCTTTGTTTTCGACACACCCAAGCTTTCTATGATTTTGATCAATTGAAATTTGATCCTTATCTATGATAGCGTGTTTTTTGGGAGGATCACTTCTTGTGGTTAAATATATTGACCAAATATGGTCATTACTTTCAATCCACAAAATGATTCCATCCTTATTCACTGGCGGATTAAGGATTTTGGGCCTAGATGGTTGCAACATTAACTTTTTGTTTTCTTTTAGAAGACACCACACCTATAGTGTTGTGTGTGGGCATGTTTGAGGATAGGGGCAACCACAATTTAAACTCTGTTGATTTAGCATTTGCATGGTATGATCTTTGTGTAACGCTAGTGTAGAAGTTTATGGTTCAAATTACCTGGAGCCTTTATCAAAACACAATTGACTTTTTTGGTATGTATTGTGACATCGATATTATTGAATCAAAAGTACACTCGACATTCCAATTTTCCTATATGTTTTTTATGACCTTTGGAACTCCTAGACTTGACCAGTGTACCCATTTGGGATTTATAATGGTAGGATTAGGTTAATGTTGTAGATTAAGGGTAAATTTATGATAACGTGAAATCTTAGGGAAGATTTGGTCTATTTGAATGTCAAGAACTTATGCTCTAGAAGGAGTTACCTCTAGTCTCGTTTAATCTTAAATGACTTTTAAAGGAAGTGAGACTTAAGAGATTAGAGACTTACTTGGTTCATACTTACAAGGCTCCTTTGGGGATGTACCTCTTCAGACTTGGGCATTTCTTTAGATATTATAGCTTCAAGACCATTCCAGTGATTTGCTTGAGAGCCTATTTTGATTTCCTCTATTTGATATGTACCTTGATTGGCTAGGAAGTCTGCTTCTTTGTTAGCTTCTCCGAAGATATGGCATACTGATTGTACATTTAAAATTATTGCATTAAATCTCTTATCTTGAATACTTTGGATTGGAGATTTCAATCACTAATTTGTCCTCTGGTTATGACATTTATGTTGACACTTGAGTCACTTTCAATTTCAATGTTTTTGAAGCCTTTTTCTTTGCATAGCTGGAGACCTCTAAGGATCCCTTATATCTTTGTTGTATTGTTTGTGGCAATTAGGATTTTTGTTAACATGTCTACAACTATGTTTCCATGTACATTTCTTAGTATGCATTCAATGCTCAATTTACCTAGATTTCCTATTGAGGCTCCATTTGTATTGAGTTTAAGTCTCTCACATGGAGGTGGGTACCATTTTTCCTTTAGCCTTTTCAACTGTGGATCAAGTGCAAATTGAAAGAAAGGAGGGACCTTCAAAAGGCTCCAATTTTTCATTATCTCATCATCCCAAGCTATGAATTTAGTTTTCCTTTACAATTTTATATGTGAGTTTAGCCATTCCGATATGTTTCTTTCTATATTTTATATTAGCTCTCTTGATTCCTTTGTTTTTTCTTGAAAAAATCATCTATTTCTTTCTTTCCATATACTCCAAATCATGATGAAAGGAGCTACTTGCCAGATTAGCCTCCAAAATGAATCTTTTTTTGAGTTTTAGCCAACTGAGGAAGGAATCCCATACTTTTTTGCTTCTTGATGTGGCCCAATTTAGATTTTTTAGGACCAATCCCAACACTGCCTTGTGTAGGGGCAATTTAGGAGCAAATGGTCTACATTTTCTACATTTTCCTTGCACATTACACACCATCTCAAACCCTCTATTCCAATGGACTTAAGTCTATCCCTTATTAGTATCCTTTTGTGCAGGACCATCCATGTGAAGGCTCCTACCTTTGGTAGGATCCATTGTCCCTAAAATAATTTTTGGGGCCATGAATTTTCACCTTCTATCATTTGAATCTTGTATCCAAGTTTTACTGAATATGTGTCTGATTTCACCCCACACTAGATTATTCTATCATTTTGATTTTTTATGCACACTTGTCTTTCTTTCATTATTTCCATGATCTTGTCTTTTGTGTTATCTTCCATTTGGAAGGTTTAGAAGTCCGTCCAACAGTGTCTTCCACTGCCATCACTTTCCACAAAGTCTCTGACATGTTGTCCATATCTACCTTCTTAATGATAGGATATGATCCTTGAGCTTGGGGTAATCCATTAGTGGTTTATGACCACCCCAAGAATCTTTCCAGAAGTTTTTTTTTTTACCATCATTTATTTTCCATGTGATATGATATGTTATTAAGTGTCTACTATTCATCGTGAAGTTCCAATTGTGGGATCTTCCTTAGGTATTTGCAATTATTAGAATCCTTTCTGGATCCCCACTATCTAGATACTTTTGTTATAATATTCTACACCATAGTAGTTGGAGATTCTGATACATTTTCAAGACTAATTTGGCCCCAAGAGCAAGGTTGTGTTCTTTCAAGTTTCTTATCCCCACTCCCCCTTTTTCTTGAGATTTTCACACTTTATCCCAATATATTAGTGGTATTTTATGTTGGTCATTTGATCCTTCCCATAGAAAGTAATTTAGAATGTTGTCCAAGTTAGCTATTACCTTTGTAGTTAATTGCATGCTAGACATTGCATAGATTGTAATTGCAAATAGGGTAGTTTTGATCATAGTTATTTTGCCTTCTAATGTAAGCCATTTGCCTCTCTAGCTTGGTGATTTCTCCTTATACTTTTCCTTAATTTTTTCCCATAATTTTGTTCTTATTATTCCTTTGAAGATTGACACTCCTAAATATTTGCATGGAGTTGCATTTATTATAAAGCCCAGTAGGTTTGATATCTTCCTTTGCATTAGTTTCTTTGTGTGGAAGAAATACACTTTTGATTTATCTTTGTTTAATTATTGTCCTGAGGCTTTAATATATTCCTCCATGCAATCTTTGATCCTTGCACCCTCTCTTATTGTGGCTTCACCATGCAACAACATATCATCAGAAAATTGTTGATGGCTGATGGTCTCTATGTTTAGAGAGATTTGTAGACCTTTCCAACTTCCTTCCCTTTAATATTTCTCAATGTTTTTGTTGAGTGCTTCTACCATTATTACAAAAATGAAGGGGGAGATTCGATCCCTCTGTCTTAGCCCATTCGTGCTTTCAAAGAAGCCACATGGAAAATTGTTAGCCAAAACTAAGTATCTTATTGTAGAGAGACAAAAGAAAATCACTTGAAGCCAGTCCTTACAGAACCCAAGTTCCATAATTTTGATTAGAAATCTCCATTTCACTCTGTCATAGGCTTTGCTTATGTCTAACTTTATTACCGTACTTTGGATTTTGTCTTTATTGATTGAGTGAAAGGCTTTGTTTGCAATTATGATGCTATCAGTTATGTCATGTCCCAAAGTAAAACTGCTATGATTACTTGAGATAAATCTTCCAAGTATTTTCTTCAGTCTATTAGCTAGGGCCTTTGGGATGATTTTGTAGATTGTGTTGTATAGTGAGATTGGGTAGTAGCCCTCGAGATTAGAGAAGTACTCCTTTTTTGGTAGTATGACTCGAACCATGTTATTCATGTCTTTAATGAATTTATTTTTTAGTCTGAAATATTCCACAATTTCCCATACCTCTTCTTCTAGGAAGTTCCAACATTTTTGCTAGAAGAAGGATTGAAACCCATTTGGGCTTGGTGATTTAACAAGATTCATTTGGAAAACAACTACCTTAATCTCCTCCCTTGTAAATTGGGTAGTTAGCATTTCATTGTCTTTCTGAGATATTAATTTTGGGATGTTCCTAAGGATTTCTCCATAATTGAGTGTATCGATTGCATTGGGAGCTAAAATTTCTTTGAAAAACTTAATTGCTTCTTCCTAGATTTCCTTTATCTCCTCTATTATCCTACCTTCAAAGGTCTGAATGGTTGTTATTCTTCTGTATTCTTTTTTAATTTTGGATGTGTTGTAGAAGAACTTGGTGTTGGCATCCCCCTCACATAACTAGACATCTCTGGATTTGGAGCACCACAACTCCACTTCCCTTGCCAGGATTTACTCATATTCTTCTTTTAGTTCTCCTTCTTTTTTGTAATCCTCTTGGAACATCCCTTGTTTCATTACTCTTTCATTCAATTATGATAGTGCTTCCTCTAATATGTCCTTGCTTAATTAAGTGTCTTTTGTTAGGGGCGTTCAAGCTCCTAACATTCCAGGTTGCTATCATTCATGGCTCCTTGAGGAGGGAGTGCTCTCCTCCCTTGTTATCCTTCTAGAAGTTTATAATGCTCTTAATGCCTTTCTCTTGGGCTAATTCTTCCCTTTTTCACTTATCCAAATTTCTACCTCTCTTCTTTTTGGCTTTTTTGATAGGTTCCAACATACGATCCACGAACTAGGATATGCTCCTTGGTTCTATTATTTCTAGTTCATCAAAATCCTCCTCATTTTCACTCTCAAAAAATATTTCTTTATCTTCCTCCTAGGTTTGCAAGGGAGACATGTATTATCCTACTAAGCTTGATCTAGGCATTTGTCTTCTTTTTCACCTCTTAGCTTTTCTTTTGCTAGTACTGAATCTATTTTACAAATGTTTTCATTTAGAAGATGTTGTTTAGGGCTTTCCTTTTGTTTAGCCTTTTTATCTTCTACCTTATCATTTTCCTTCTTCTGCGACACCTTCCTTGTTTTTGTGGCGAGTGAGTATTTCTTGAATAAATGATTCCTTTGTCCATATTTCAAGTTGAAGAATTGAGCTTCCTCCACCTCTAATATCTACTTCTAGATTTTAATTTTATTTAGTTTGGAATCTTCTTAATTGCAGCTACTTTGATTCTTGTGTATAGGTAGGATATTTTCACCAAAAGTTGAGTATCTATATCTATCAGCGTGCCTAGTGATCTACCAATCTTTTCTAGGCATTATTCTAACCAGTACTCAATAGGCGTGTTGTATAATCTAATCCATTTGGATTTCAAGCAGGGATAACTTTAAGATACCCCCCCCCCTCCCCCCCTCAATGAAGTAAAATCCTGGTGAATCTTTCCTTTTATGTGAAAAATTATTAATTTTCCTGGTGAATCTATGCACATTATTAAAAAAAATTATAAAATCCTAGCGAATCTTAATGAATAATTGGTAAAAATAATAATCACAGTGGTGAATCCTAGCAAATAATCACTATAAAGATTAATTATCATGACAAATCTCTCCTTTAGAAATTTGCATAGTTGGTTGGCGTAATTCCCCTATATTTTTTTTGTTTTTTGTCATATTGAAGTAGGGGCCCGGGGGCGGTAGCCACTGGCAGGGTCAAAAATGCCTTGGATCACACACAAATTAAGTATTTTTTTTAAATCTCACTTTAAAAATAAGACTAAATGAAAAGTGAAATTGTTACCATTGATTAGCTTTTTAATCGGATGGTTCCAGGTTGATTTCGTGACCTATATGCACGTGCCTTTTAAAAGGCTTGTTGAGGCCCGAAATTTGTTTTGGGCCACACAATTAAATCTAATCATGTGGCCAAAAACAAATTTTGGGCCTCAACAAGCCTTTTAAAATGCACATGCATATAGGTCATAGAATCAACCTGCATACATCTGATTAAAAAGCTAATCGATGATTCGATGGCAATAAATAAAAGCCCTATCAAGGCTAAAATATCCCTAAAATTAAATGGTAATTTATTATTAGTGGTGATATTGTCCCAAAATTAATGGTAGGAATATAATATTACTAGTGAATATAATTAATATTTTTAATTAGAGCATAAACTACTGGCGAATCAGTTTCAATGATGCATCATTTAAAAAATAATGCATAGGCGAATTAATCGAGATGAAATTATTTTTTGTAAAAACTTGGTGATTCAGCATCCTTTTTAGCTTGTACTATTCACCATTTCTGGAGATCTCGATTTCCATTATTCACCAATTGGCGAAGATTCACCACTAAATTTTTCCCTAATTCCAAGTATGGCTTGTGGCTCCTAGGGTTAAAATTTAGTTCCCATCTTTGCATATATAGTGGGCTCTCATCAATTCTATAGATGTCATTGTTTAAGACTTTGTCTTTATCATCTTATGAGGGAAAGGCCATCATAAAGAAGCCATTTGGAAAAAATTGAATAGAGTTATTGTAATTCCAATTTTCCCTTGCCCATTCTTTTATGGCTTCTCTGTTTTTCCTCTTTCTGATTAATCTACAGATTATTGCTACTTCTTAAATCAAATCAACGTCTTCCCCAATTTCTTCCTGAATATCTATTTTTGGGATTGGTGTTGTTTTCCTTCGTGGTTGGTAGACTCGTTTGTGTGTTTGGACCTTTTTTGACACCGGCCTTCTGCTTGTGTGATTTAGTCTTCCTTTTATTATCATTTGTCTCTGATGTATTTTTGATCACAATAAGGACATATTTATTCTTTTGCTTTAGGGTTTCAAGTCCCATCTACTTTTTTGATTTATTGTTTTCATTCCCTTGCACTAATGGGACATTGTTTGGCCATGTTATAAAGTTTGGCTTGAAGATTTCATATGTCCAATCCATAGATGACTTTGGTTAGTCTTTTAGTTTCATTTTGTAGAGTTTCACAAGTTTTTCGGTACATCTTCTATTAAATTTCCATGTCTTGGAAATCTATACTTCATAGAAGTTTTCGCTAGTTCACGATTATTATCGAGTAGAGCAGAGCAATTCATTTATTTTTTTAATTTAAAAATTAATTTTACTTTATATTATATTTCTATATACTCATATAGTAAACATATATTAATATATAATTTTTTAACTATATTTATATGTAAATGAGAGTGATTTTTTTATAAGTATAGATTGCATTTTTTTAGTTATATATATATATATATTTAAAAAGTAATTACTCTTTATATTATATGTATATACTTATATTCTCCTATAAGTAGTCATATATAAATAAATAAGCATACAAAAAATTATTTTTTAAAATTCTTATATACTTAAATATTTTTATTTTATATATTTTACTTTTATATATACTTAAATATTTTTATTTATATATACTATATATTTTACTTTTAGTTTGTTTAATAATTTTGATGTATTTTTTTATTTATATGATTTTTTTTTTAACCAATTCACTTTTATTTATTCCTTCAATCTATTAGATTCTATAAATTATTCATATTGTTATGTGAATTTTTCTTCAAGAGAAGAGAAAGTTATGAAATAACCCTTTAAGAAATTAAAAAGGGAGATAGAAAAATAATAGATATTATAATCCTTTAGATAAAAGAGATTAATAAGTAATATGTATAAATACCTTTTAAAAAGGGGGAAGAATAATTATTTATTTAAATAATTATTAAAGGAAATTCTTGTGAAAGGGTGTGATGGTTTGGAAACCATCCCTCAAGACTTATATAAGCGTTTATGTGAGACTTGGAAAGGGAGATCATTCAAGCATGGAGAACATTCAAGGAAGAAGAACATTTAAGGAAGAAAGAAGTGGTTGGTGAGCTATGGCTAGGACGGAGAAGGGGGTACATCCATAGTGTGTGTCCAATTTGGGGTATAAGAGGGTGCACTCAAGTCGGTCTTGAATAGGGCTTGGTTTACATGTTGAGTAATTACTCTGGAGCATATCGTATACATGTGTTAAGTAATTACTCTAGAGCATGTTGGGCACGGTGTTGAGCATTGTTCCAATGGAACCAACACTCGTGTATAGTGGCAAAGTCCACTTATTCCTCCCAGATTGTTCTATGGCAAGAGCCAAAACCATTAACATCTTCTTAAAGTGAGTTTTTTTTCCAAATGTTGTTATTCAGTTAAGTATTTAAAACTATTCATGCCATTATATATTATAAATATTGTGTATATGATTTTGATACTATTCTAATTGAATTATATGGATGTGGTATTCAATTTATCATGGTAACTATCTATTTTGGAATTTCTTAATAAACTATCATATTTTATCTTTTGCACTGGTTATATTCACATCCACTTTAATAATATTGTAGCTTTTAAATTATCTTTATTCTAATATTTAATCCACTAAATCCACTGCTAACACTTATAATAAATCTAGAGGAAAAGTGTCATTACATTTGGTATCAGAGCCTAATGATTAGGCCTTCCTATCTTTGAAATTTTCTATATATTTTGATATTTCATGTTAACTAATATTTAAAATGCTCATTGTATGTATCTAGCATTATACGCTTGTCCTAATCTTTGAGTCATAAGACTTAATTCGGTGAGATCTAACTTATAACCTTTGTCGATATGCTAATTTTTGTTTCTTCAATTGTTCATTGAAATTATTGAAAATCTTATATCACATAAATGTCTTCGTATTCATATTTAAAATCTTGTCCAGACTTAATATTACCTTGAGAATTCCCTAATTATACCTAGAAACACTATATCTATAACTTTTTAATAATAGTATATATATATATATGATTCCACATTATGATAATTTGATGATTGGAGGTATTTAGTCTTTAAAACCATGATGAATCCTTCAATTTTAGGCCACTTGATATACTTGCATGGTAATTATTAAATATATATGTGTGTGTGTGTGTGTGGATTTGAGCTTATGGTTTTGTCACACCATGCTATTAGCAACCTTTATGAGTGATATTTTTTTATTTTTTTTATAATCACTATCATGCTTGCACATGTCTTGGGATGGAATTTATATTCCATGTAAAGGTATTGTTAATGGTTAAGTTGGGTCTTTATCACTATTGGATGGTTTAAACCCTTTAAATATTTATATAAAAGTTCAATATCATGTAATATAGATAACTTTCACTTAGGTATTTTTGGTAACTAAATAATGTTTCATTTTCAAATGATGCAAGTAGACACTCCTCTTGCTATTAATAGGATAGTGGAGCATGGTGTTGTTTCAGAAGAAGCGATTTTTATGCCTTTGATAGAGGTATGAGGAAAATTAGTAAATTTCACATTGTATTTGTTGTTTTATCTATCTATTATTGAAAAATAAAATGATATTCATTTGTAGCTTAATTTCTATTTGGATGGTTTTCACAAGGTTTCGTAACTCCATATTGTGAGTGTTCCCTTGTTGTGGATGAAAATAGTGATTATTTGTATGCAGTAAGTGAATTTTTTTTATATTTCATTTTATAATTTAACTTCTAGATATGAATTTGTATACTTCATATTGTATTAGTTGGGGATCCAAGAATCTTTAAATAGGAGGTCGAGTGAACAAGTTTGAAGAAAACCACCATCATATGCATCTCCATCCCCACAATAATCAAAGGCATCTTGTGATCTATTTCCTTCGCCTAGAGGGAAATGACTATGTATTAGGGTCTTTTTTAAATTCATATATGAAATTTTTTAACATATATGGCATTGTTGTAAGCCTATATGGATTTCTTGTATATATGTTATACTTATATCGACATATAATGATGTATGCCTAAATGGATATTTAGTTAATACATATCTTTCTATCAATGGCTTCCATATTTGCATTATAAATGATTATTTGAATAAATGAATAATGAATTTACACAACTATAAGTGATTAATGTTATCCATTTTTTGCACTATAATTGATTAATTGAATAATTGAAAAAGGATTACTTTTCCATTTGGATTGTAGTATGGTTGTATACTTGTCAGGACTAAATGATGACAAACTAATATTTCCAAAATAGCTTGTTGATACCCATTGGTTGGTTAGTATCTACATTTAATATTGTCTATCTTGACTTTCCCTCCACAACTTGAAGAGTAGATAGCCATGAAACTACAAAAATTAGGGATCCCAAGGACATTCAAGTACCCATCAATCCTTGCACATTTGATCCTCTATCAATTTTATCATCTAACCAACCTAGCATTTCCTATTTCATTAAATGATGTGACCTATTTATGGTATGGACCCCTATCCTCTAGTTGACCAACCACTATTTTATATTTATAGAGCTATTCCTCATGCCCACACTTTCCTTCCTCTCAAATAAATATGTTCCTATATTGACCAAAATGTTTATGACTACATTTAATTCAATCCATGGAGGAGACTAGTTCTTTGGCATATATCATATAGCCATAAGAGTATATGGGTTCACTAGTTTATTATGCAAGCTTCTAAGAATGGTCCTACCAAGAGTGCTTGCCTTAGAATTCCTACACAAGCAAGATATAATAAAAATTTAACATGGAGATGAAAAAGGTAGAGATACATTATACTCCCTCTTATATACCTTTTTGTGACGTCAATGTAACCAAGAATAGTTCTATGGATGTCCTTCATGACATCAATGTAATGAAGAATAAAAAATCTTTCCTTGACCCTATCTATCTCTCAATACTGCCCTAAGATTGTGTCCCTTAATCTTTATCACAGGCTATCCCATGATGCTCACTATGCATTCCTTTACTCTTTCCATTGTCAAATGTGTCATTACCTTAACATAGGTGAGGAAACTTTAAAATCATATTGACGGGCCAAAAATAATGTTCAAACTATTCATGGTAAAAGGAGGCCTCAATTAATCACCATCATCCATAAAAGGTTAATACCATTATCAAATATTTATTGTACATCTTAAACTATGAAAAGGGTTTAATGGTGGTTTTGAAGAATAGACTCTTGAAAAGTTAACTCCATTGTTGTTTTTTGTCGTTGTATCTTTATTTAGCTCTTACTCCATTCCTTGCATCTATGATTCTTGTATTTTTCATACTTAACTCATTTGGCTACTATCAAAGCTCTTTTTTACTGTCATCTCTTCTTCTCATATTAGTTGTCAGCTTTTACATTGTATTTTGACACTTTTTCACTTGAAATTTTCCATAAATATTTTCCCCCACTAGGTCTTTTGTTTGTCAATGTGACTATCCCTTATTGCTTTTAAAAATTATCACGATTTATCTCATGGAACTTTCAAATATCTCTCATGCATCACTAAATTTTCCTAGTTTTCATTAAAGAGATCTACGATGACCAAAAACCTAAAGTGGAACTATTTTGTAGCCACCCCAATGTGTTGGAATTGTTGGTTTATCTCCACAAGATGAAGAATGAAAATAATGCATCTTGACAACTTTTTACTAAATGCAACTAACACTTTTTGCAGCATATGAAACATTGTCACCATGGTGAGACAACTTGGAGATATGAAAAAAAAAAAAAAAAAGAGGTTATTGTGGAGGGACCCTATGTTACCTTGTAGCTTCAAACAAAAATTTTCTGAGTGCCATAATTTCATAGAAATAACTCGTCAAAATTTGCTTGTTTTTGGCATTTGGAGCTATTAAGACAAAGCACCAACATAATGTAGTCTAGAATGATTGAGCTTTTTTGGGTGCGAAATATGACCTTTCCTAGAATAAAACCAACCACTCGAATGTGTTGGAACTTTTGGTTTGGCTTGAAAAAAAAATGGAATGAAAATTATGCTATGTTGCAACTTTTTCTTCAATGCATTTGACACTTTTTTCAATGTGCAAAAAATTATCACCATGACCAAACAACTTAGAGATATTAAAAACAGAGAGAGGTTATTGTAGAGGGTCCCTATATGACCCTATACCTCTAGAAAAAACATTTATAAGTTCCACAATTTTAGAGAAACAACTCACCAAAGTTCTCTAGTTTTTAGCATTTAGGGCTCTTAAGAGAAAGCACTGGCACAATATACACTGGAATGATCAAGCAAGTTGGGGTGTGAAATAAGATCTTTCATGGAATAAAACCACCCACTCAGATGTGTTGGAACTCTCATTTTTTCCCCATGATGAACAAAACAAAAATTATGCTACCTTGCGACTTTCTCTTCAATGCTTTTGATGTCGTTTTCAATGTGTGAAAAAAATTTCCACAACCAAACAACTTGGAGATATGAAAAACCGAGAGAGGTTATTGTAGAGGGACCCTACATGAACTTTTACCTTTAGACAATTTTTTTTTAAGCTCCATATTTTCAGAGAAACATTTCATCAATAATTTCCAGTTTTTGGCATTGAGGGCTCATAAGAGAAAGCACCGACACAATGTAGTCTAGAATGATCGGGCATGTTGGGTTTAAAAATAGGACCTTTATTAGAATAAAATAACCCAACTGAACATGTTGGAACTCTTGGTTTGGACCCATGACAAATAAAACAAAAATTATGCTACCTTGTTCAACCACCAAAAACATGTGGTTTTAGGGAGAGAGGATTCCCCAATGGGCTCCTAGGTTTTTTCACCTAGGAGCAAGGTTGAGGATGGCTCTCTTTCATGCTAAGTTATTCTTGGTGATTTCATTCAAGAATTAGGGGTTTTGAATGGGTGTGAGGTGTGTGTCTAAGTGTTGAAAAGTAATGTAATGAACTAACTATGGAACATAAACTAATGTAAGTGTAAAACTACATGCAATGTACTGAGAATGACCTAAAATGTATGCAAACTGTAAAAAAATTGGAAGAGACAAAAATGGTGCACCTAGAAACTAAAGACTAATAAAGAGGAGCTCTAGAATCTTCCAGAATCTACTGAAAGTGCAAACTGGGACACTTATGTTAGAATGGGCGACTTAGTCCTCTTCCTGGGGAACTTTGTCGGAATAGGTTTTTGGAAAAAGGGTGTCTAGAAACACAGAAACCACTTTTCAGGCATGGTACTAGGACTAATTCACCAATGATGGCGTCTTAGTCCACCTGGAGCTTTCAGGAGTCTCGAGGTTGGAATTTGTAGGTGCCCACTTGTACTTCTATTTTTGATAGAGACTCGTGTCTGAATCTTCAAAATGTGACCTGCAAGTTGTCTTTTAGCTCCTTCTAGGGTTTGTTGACTTTTAATGATGTGGATGGAATGAGGACACCTTTTCAACACCTTTCTCTTTGACTAATTTGCATACAAACCTACAAAGCACACATGCAAAGAGGGGAAAGGGTTAGGGTTAGAGAATAGGGGTTTGTCTTAGTCAAACCCCATGTTGGTAATAGAACCCAAATGATAAAATGAAATGTGAAAGGAAGGATGATTGAATAACATGAAAATTTAAACACTCACCAAGCCCTTTTTGAAGAAGTCTGGAGATATGCAAGAACCAACTCCAATGGATGTTGCTTGAAGTGCTTAGTGCTTGAATGCTTGCTTGAGAAAATAGGTTGATTGAGTGCTTGTGAAGATGAGAGATGATGTGAATGCAAGAGTGTAGGAGATGTTGAAGGGTTAAAATGAGGATTAAAACCCTTATTTATACATGTGATGCCCTAATTCCTCAAAAATAACACATCACAAGTCGACCTTAGGGTTTTGGAGGCAAAGTCCCGTTAGAATTTTGATTTAATTTTGAATTTTATGTCAAATGGGACTAAGTCACCCATCATGGTACTATAGAGTAAATTAATCTCTTAAACAAATCTAAAAGTAATCATAAAATTAGGATGTACAATATCATACACAAAAATGAAAGTAATCATAAAATTAGGATGTAGAATGTGTTGAAAAAAAGGTGAAGGAAAGCTACAATATGAACCTATGCAAGTGAATTCAGATCTGTAAATCAAATTACCAAATTAGAAATAAACATTTGATTGCAAAAAACATCACAATATAATAATCAACAAACAAAATGTGACACTAGATTTATGTGGAGACACCCTTTCAGGAAAAACTCCACCCAAGAAAAGAGGACAAGTATATTATTAATCTTCGAATGAGAGTACACAATAATAAACTTCACTACTATTCTCTAATCAACCCAACAACACCTTCTTACCTGCAAGGACTCAATATATGAAACTACCATCCCACAACTCCAATTTATAGAAATTGTGGGAGATAAAACCACGAATGGTAAACCAAAATAAGAAGCACAAAACCACCTACAAAAATCCATGCCCCTTTTCATGGACAAAAAAAAGACATAATAAAATATTAATGGGATATTCAAGATTCTCACATGGGTGCCTAACCCATATCCTATCCAACTCATTTCTTCTTGGATGTTTTAGTGACCTTTCCACTTCCCGATGGAACAACAACAAACACCTTTTCTTCTCCAATCTTAGATTCCAACACCAAAACCTTTCATATTCTATTTTGAATTCCTAAGAAAGATTCCTTATCCATATTTGATGTGTAAGCTCCACCAAAAATAAATCTCTTTAAAATATTATTATAACATGCAAAAATTTAATATTTTTCTCTCATGTCCCCTAGAACACATTTCAAGGAATGTGGAGAAATACAAATGACATAGGATTCCAAGGTTAATGTCACATCATCATGGAATTCTCCCACTTGACATTATACATTGTAATTACATCCAAAAGATACAAAACATAAAAAAAATCAAGTACAATGATCAAGACCCATGGCCTTCCTGCACCAAGAGAACTTAACGATGGTCACCAACTTCTTAAGAGAATCTGCAACATTATCCAAAGTGTTAACCTTTTCTATCAAGACCTTACCATTCTCAAAATCTCTCACACAAAGTGATAATGAACATCAACATGCTTAGTATGAGCATGATACATAGGATTTTGGTCAAGCAAATAACACTTTGACTGTCACATCAAATCCTCACTACCCTATAATCAAAACCAATGCCATTACCAAGCCTTTGTAACCATATTTCCTCCTTAGAAGCATGTTCAATAGCCATATACTTTGTTTAAGTATGGACAAAGAAACTATGGGCTACCCCTTACACATCCAACTCACTACTCCTCCAAACAAAGTAAATACATAGTCGTTGGTAGACATTTGACTATCCAAGTGACCTTCCCAATCTACATCAACAAACCCCTATATGCCCAATGACTTGACCACATCATTAGTACCATGATAAACCAAATTGTAATCATAAGTACCTCATAAATATCTAAACACCCTCTTAACAAAATTCCACTACTCTCTACCAGGGTTATAGTAAAACCTTCTTAGAACTCCCACTGCTTGGGCTATATCTGGCCTAGTGTAAACAATTGCATACATCAAAATACCAATGACACTAGCACAAGGAACCATAGACATATCCTCAACATCATCATCAAAATTAGGACACATATCTAAGCTCAACTTAGTACCAACCGAAAATGGAATACTAACTGGCTTACAACCATGCATATTAAACCTCTACAAATTGGTATCAACATACTTACTTTGAATTAACCAAAGCTTTTTGTGAACCTAATCTCTTCTAATTTCCATCCCAAGAATATATTTTTCAGCCCCCAAGTCCATATAAAATGTGCCAAAAATCTATGCCTTGAGCTCACAAATCATGACCTTGTTGTTACCAAAAAACAACATATCATCAACATACAAAGCAATTATTAGAATATGATCATCAATAACCTTAATGCAAACACAATGATCCTCCTCACTCCTAAGAAAACCCAAATTCAATGCAAACACAATAAACTTTGGGTACCATATCCTTGGTGATTGTTTCAAACCATACAAATATCTCTTCAACTTGCAAACTAATTGTTATTTTCCTTTCACAACAAAACCATCATGTTGTCACATATAAATTTCCTCCTCAAGATCCCCATGCAAGAAAGCAATTTTAACATCAATTTATCTATCTCAAAATCACAAGTAGAAATAATAGATAACGTGAATATAATATAAGTTAATTTATCAACAAGAGAGAAAATTTCACCAAAATCAACTCCCTCTCTCTGGGAGTAGCCCTTACCTAATAATCTGGCCTTGTACCACTCCAACTGACCATTTGCTCCAAATTTGTTTTTAAATACCCACTTGCATCCAATGGGATCCCTTCCTTTGGGAAAACTAATAAGATCCCAAGTGTCACAACTATCCAAAGCCATCATATCCTCCTGCATGGCTTGCAACCAATACTTACTCTCCTCTGTAGAGAGAGCATCCTTATAGGATATAGGTTCATTTTCAGTACTCAACACAAAAAATACACAACAAAAATTGGATGGGCTATACCTATCAATTGGATTACATTACCTTGTGGACCTCCTCAAGGTAGAATTAATGGTCTCTACCTATTCTTCTTCTTCTATGTGCCCATCCTACACATCCTCTAAACTATTTGAACCATCTTATTCTTCTCCATCCTCATATCCATCTAATTGTTCTTCCACATGTGCATCTTCCCGCTTTTCAATCTTTGTCTTGAAGTGCACTGCCTGTGTCTTATCTTTCTCCCTTATTTTTTCTTCTCTTGAGTAAGCTCTAAACTCCTTGAAAATCACATCTCTAGAAAAGATCATTTTATAGCTTAGAGGATTCAAAAGCTTATAACCTTTAACAATCTCACTGTAACCAACCAAGATGCATTTATGATCTTTTGGGTCTAGTTTAGATCACTTCTCTTGAGGCACATGAACAAAAGCCTCACAACCAAAGAACCTTAAGTGTGAAATAGAAGGATTTCTACCTATCCACACTTCATAAAGATTTTTATCAACAAGAGACGAATACAGATATCTATTAATCAAATAATAAGTAGTACCAACTGCTTCTTCCCAAAAGTATCTATCAAGTTTAGCACCACTCAACATGCTCCTAGCTCCTTTCATCAATGTTCAGTTCATTCTTTTTCCTACCACATTTTTTTGGGGAGTATAAGTCATATTCTTCTTCCAAACAATACCTGCATGCTTACAAAAATCATCAAATTCCCTAGAACAATATTCACCCCCATTGTCATATCTCAACACTTTTATCTTATAATATGGTTGCTTCTCAACTAAGGCCTTAAATTCTTTAAACTTAGTGAAAACTTTAGATTTAGAACGCATAAAATAAATCCATGTGTGTCTTGAGACATCATCAATGAAAGAGATGTAACATCGAGATTTACCCAAAGATTCAACATCCACTAGTCCACTACATCTGAATGGATGATCTCTAATAATCTCTTTGTCTTATTAGTTCCATTAGGAAATGAAGATCTATTCTATTTACCAATCATATAATGATCACAAAAATCATTTTTTCCAACAAAATAATCAAAAATACCATCAACCAACTTTTTATTAAGAATGGTCTTAAGAACTTTTTCACCAATGTGACCCAATCTATTGTGCCACAATAAACATGGATTTTTAGTGCTAGTTACATTGGAAGAGTTACATAAAGTAGAGGCATTTATCCTAAACAAATTCCCTATCCAAGATCCTTTAGCTATCACCAAACTCTCTCATACCAACCTGTAATCAGACTTGTCAAATGTCACATGCATTCGAAAATCATTCAACTTGGATACTGAAAGTAAATTTCTCATGAGCCCTGAAATATGTAAAACATCAAGGGATTTAATCCTCCCATCACTAAAACACAATTTTACCTTTCCCTTGCCAAAAATCCTCTTAGTGTTGTTATCACCAAGGAAAGCATCTCCCCCATCATATATGCTTTGTAATAAGTAAACTACTCCTTGTGAGGATTCATATGGTAGAGAAAGTTGAATCAATAAGCCAAGTATCATCACTAATAGAGTTATCTGAAATCAACAAAGCATAAGAATCATCATCAAAATACTTTTCCATGAAGTAATCAACATTATTTTTCTTGTTCTTACACTCCTTCACATGCCCTCTTTTACCACAATTCCAACACTTTACTCTGCTCTTTTTGAGGGTCTTAGAACGTCATTTAGACTTAACCCTCCTTTTATCCCCTTTAGGCAGGATTTCTCTTTGGACCTTCCTCACACATGCAAGGCATCTTGGGAGCCAACATTCATAGAATTTCCCCTCATCTCCTCTGATAGAATAATGGAAATCACGTTATCTATCTTTGGCTCTGCATTACCACTACTTATGGCAACAATTAGTTTTTTCCAAGATTTGGGCAAAGAACAAAGAAACAAGATACATTTATCTTCATCTTCTAATTTAACATCTACTGATGCAAGATGACTTATAATCAGATTAAAATCATTTAAATAGTCTACAATAGAATCACCATCTTTCATTTTTAATGAATATAACTGTCTTTTGAGATATAGCTTGTTAGATAAACTTTTAGTTTGATAAATATCACCTATCCTCTTCCAAAACTTATATGCAACGTATTCTATGGATAAATTCAAGAGGACAAAATCCATGAGACACAACCATATGATTCCCTAGTTCCTTCTTGTCTAACTTTTTCTAATCTTCATCAGACATTGCAGCCGATTTACTCTCTTGTGAAACTGGCAACCACTGATCTCTCTCTTCAAGAAGATCCTTCATCTTTAGTTTCCACATCTCGTAGCCTGTTCCATTGAATTTATCAATATATTAGTGAGAATTAGAGTCCATGGCAAACAATACTCTTCAAAAATCTACAATATGCCACAAAACAAAAGCTCCCACTATAGCCAAAAAACCTTCCAAAACTTAAGAGAAAGGTGTCCCCTTATCAACAAAACCATTAGCTTTGATATCAAATGTTGAAATACAAGGTGAAGGAAAGCTACAATATGAACTTATGCAATTGAATTCAGATCTAAAAATCAGATTACCAAATCAGAATTAAACATGTGATTGCAGCAAATATCACAATATAAAAATCAGAAAACAAAATGTGACACTAGATTTACGTGGAGAAACCCTTTCGGGAAAAAAATCCACTTGAGAAAAGAGGACAAGTATATTATTAATCTTCAAATGAGAGTAAACAATAATAAACTTCATTACCAATCTCTAATCAACCCAACAAAACCCTGTTACCTTCAAGAACTCAATAAATGAAACTACCATCCCATGGCTCCAATTTATAGAAATTGTGGGAGGTTAGACCACGAATGGTAAACCAAAACAAGAGACACAAAACCACCTGCAAAAAACTATGCACCCCTTCATGGAAATCTAAAAAACATAATAAAATATTAATTGGATATTCAAGACTCTCACATGGGCACCTAACCCATAGCCTATCCAACTCCTTTCTTTCTAGATGCTCAAGTGACCTTTCCACCTCTTGATGGAACACCAACAAACACCTTTTCTTCCACAATCTTGGATTCTAAATCCAAAACCTTTCATATTCCATTTAGGATGCCTAGTAAAAATGCCTTATCTATATTTGGTGTGTAAGCTCCACCGAAAATAAATCCTCTCTTTAAATTATAATTACAACATGCCAAAATTTAATATTTTTCTCTCATGTCCCCTAGAACACATTCCAAGGAATGTGGAGACATATAAATGAAATAGGATTGCAAGATTAATGTCACCTTATCCTAAAAAAATATCATACACTACCATAAGGAACGACCATGGTAGGAGGTTTGGGTAGTCATACATATTATTTTATAGTCATGATGCATACATTGAAAAATTTGGGTAGTCACAAGACAAAGATTAGAAGTTGGATGAAGTCATTAAAGTCATCTAGGATCATGGAGAATAATATGATAGTGACAGGCTCTATGTTGAAAGATGACAAACAATGGGCAACCAAATTCAAGGACACATGTATAAAGACCTTTGCAAGTTTGGCACATGGAAAATAATTTGTCGTGTAGTTGTATTTTAGCATAGATGAGTAAAGGGGCAATGCATGTGACATAATTTCATAGGCATGAAGGTAGGTGGATAAATTAGTGGAAATCCAATAAATACTCTTTAAACTAGAAATGAATACCAATGTATTCAACTAAAGAATAGAAAGGAAATAAGAAAGAAATTTTTTTCTAGAAAATAAATAATAATTTAAAAATTATCACTACATAAATAAATAACACATGAAATCTAAGTGTAATAATTAAGTGTAACACAATCAAATATGGAAACCATATATGGGTTGAACATGAATCTCAAGGTAGAAGGTTTACCCTAGCAAGGGAAAATATAAATGGTGGTGTGGTTAAAAAAAAACCTATGTAGGTACATAAGGCTATAATATAGGTGCATGCTCCTTTGGTAGAGGTGAGGCAATAGGTCCCTAGTGGTGATGTAGGTCTAGGAATGTGATTTCAAGATATTGATGAAGAGGGAATGCATGCTTTTACCCTAATGTGAAAAGGATATATGCAATGATATCATAAGAGATGAGTGAGAAGGATAAGTTTCCCCCACTAGAATAGGTGTCGCTCTAAAATTATGATAAGGCAATTGATGGATGTGCACAAGGAATTGGGAGAAGGAATTATACCCCTATTGTAAGGATATGGAAATGAAATATTTGAACATAATAATGTAATTCATGATTTCCCAATTGTAGAGATATAGCAAGTGGAGCATATAACGTAAAAGGCAATGTGCCCACATTTCTAGTGTAATAACTCAAAAAATGTGATAAGGCAATGTAAGATTAAGAGGTAAATCTAAGAGGCCATGCTCATTGTGTAAGCTCCAAAGGAAATGCATGACACTATATGATTAAGGCAAGTAGTCAATGCTTAAAGAATAACACCATAGTAAAGTAAATTAATAAACATGAATATGATTAAAAAAAATGAAAGCATTATATTAAGCTTGTATGATAAGAAGTGATAAAGCAACATAAGAAATCAAAGTGGTAAAGGTGATAGTCATAAGTGAATAAAAAGGTGAAATGTGAAGTAGGATAATAATGGATAACTTATCAACCCATGGGAAATGAAGGAAAATATAAAGCATATTTATAAAGAGAATGTAAATAATATGTATAAAGATAATGTAAACAAGCATAAGAGGACATGTTTGTGAATTTTTTTTTGTAAAGATGCCACATTCATGAACTTTACACATTGATGCATATATGCAAATTAAGGAATTTCTTCAAAGTGCATCAACCTTGATAATTTTACAAGGTTGCATGCACAAATACAGCATACCTTAAAATCTGAGATTTGATTTGAGAAACTACCCAATTATGTCTAGTTCATTTTACTTATTCCATCAAAATCCTCAAAAATTAGATCTTTTCACCAAGTTCCTTCATTTTCAACGTTCAATTCTATATAAATGTAATAGAATTAGTAAAAGCTATGAAAAAACTAATCTATAATATGAAATTAAAATAAAAAATTATAATTAAAATTCCAACATTACAAACATGAAAATATTAGTTCAAATAATCAAATTTCATCTAAAAACTCTGATATTTCCTCCTTTCTACATTGTCAAACAAAAAAAAGGTGGTGCAAAGGTGGCAGAATATGTAAAACATGCTTGTTCTTTTGTCAACACCATGAACAAGATTTGTTTTGTTAAATAACATGTAGAAATTGGAGAATAATAGAGCATGTGGGCCTAAATAACGGGTCACTTGTGTGTTTTACCATTATTTGCACTTCCAAAAAAATGCTCGTGTTAAAGCGTGAGCGTGCTTTGAATTGCACAAAATGTAAGAATTCTTTGGATTGCTCAATATGTGAGTGGTTTTCAACTTTTTCAAAGCATGATCATGCTTTAGATTTCTCAAAATATGAGTTCTTTTCAACTTCTTCAAAGTGTGAGCGCATTTTTTCTTTCATGTACTATGTGGACATTGATGTTGGGTCTTCAAAATGTCTACTTACTATATCTTTTTCCACAAGAAAATTTTGAAATTCTAGTTTCAAGATAATGTGAGAATCAATGTGGGTTTGAATGTGAGAATGTTGAGTGGATTGATATGAGAATTTTAAACCCTCAACCTCAGTCTAAGAAAATCCATCATCAAACACCATGTTATGAGTTGTACAGTTAAAGCATAAGTTATAATAATTTTAAGTTAAGAAAATTTATATATCCATTAATGAGGACCTCAGTAATAAAGCATATGTTATAATAATTTTAAGTTAAGTAAATTTATATTCATTTATGAGGGCCTCAATAGTAAAGCATACATTATAATAATTTTAAGTGAAAGTAAATTTATATCCATTTATGAGGACCTCAACAATGAACATAAAATATAGGCATGATTGACTGTAATTTATTACTATACCATGAGTAAACTAAATATATTAAAGATTTAGATAGATTGCAAGTTGAAATACTTGTGGAAAGATCCACCTACCCATGACCCATTCTTGACAGGGGTAGAGGTCCTTAGCTTCATAGTTTCCCTAAATTATGGTGTCTACAAAATTGAGAAAGTAACTTTGTGGAGGATCATCAAAAGTTGATGGGAAATCCAAGAAAATGACACACCACCAACAATCATTGTGAAATGCTTCCACAGCATCACCCACAACCAAATTGTTGGGTAATGACTTTGGAGGTGGAATTGGCCTTCAATGATTATGACATACATACATACATACATAAAAAACTTGAACATAGAATAACACAGGCACATACATAAAAAAATTATATACATACATATACCCAATACCCAATATCCTAAACCCTATACCTAATATCCTAAACCCTATACCCAATATCCTAAACCCTAAATAGGGTACATACATACACACATACATATATAAAAACTTGAACATGGCATAATGCGAGCACATTATAACACTCTCATGTTATGATTGCTTTGACATAACGCAAGTGCATTATAACAAGCTTGCATTATGTTTTGCTTTGACATAACATGAGTGCATTATAACACATGTGCGTTTTGTCTTGCTTTGGAAATTTCTAAGACTTTGGCTTGAATTTTCCTTGGGCTTCCAATCCAAAGACTTGGAGTGACTTTCCAATGTCCAAAGATTTGTTTTTGCAGATTATGAAAAATTTGACATAATCTTGAGCGGCTCCCCATCAGGTTTGCACGTGTTTCAATGTCAAATAAAAAAATACAATGGTAATGTTAAGATCTCTCTTAGCTATCAAACCATGTAATTTTTTTCACATTTTGAGTATTTTAAGGTTTTCATCTATAATTTCTTTTGTTGATGTGTCCATTTTTTGTCAAAAATTTCACTTTATTTTTAAACCATTCATCAGAATTTCAAATAAATTACATTTTTGGAAACTAGACTACATTATAAATGTGAGGCCCAACCCTATCTATGACCATTGTGATCTTTTTATAAAGAAAATTTTAGTGAGATTAATGAATTATTCGGTATTTTGATCAACATTGTTTAAATATTGTATAGCATTGGAAATGTTGATGGGAAAAATGATTAAATCCTTAATTCTCATTACCTTAGAATATTTATATGGAGAGTGTGTGTGTGAAATTGAGAGTTATATATTCAAAATTTAAAAATATAAGAGAACATCAGTGGGTGCACTCAACTACATGCTTAACATTCTAAATTTTCCTTGACTTAGTTAATTGATGATAGTAGTAAATATTTTTATTAAAGGTGTTGACAATTCAATAGGAAAGAATGAGACATGCAAATTTAGATTCTTACAAGCATCATAAGATAAGTATATTTAAATTAATATAGGCCCAAAAGAATAAAATACGTTGAGTTTGAGTGATTCACTAATATGATTTATGTTATGTGGAAAGGGGTAATGCTTGGGGGATGAAAAATGACCCTTGTAGATCATGAAGAAATTCACTGGAATAAATTTCTAACATCGCCGATGATAAATTGGAACAACTCTAACTGATAATGAGGATGCTTAAGGTAAGCTAACAAGGTAAGCTATATTAAATCATTATCTAGCTACATAATGATATTTAGTAATGAGTAATTGTTCAATAATCCATTAGATAATACAATTGAATAATTAAGTTAAGGTTAGATTTCATTATTGTTAGAGATGGATTCAAATTCTTATTTTGCATCGAAGGAGATAAAAATTATACATATGGATATATTTTCATACATTAACCTGTTGAATTGAGATTATACATATGGATATATTTTCATGCACTAACCTATTGAATTGAATCATTGAAAATAGGAGCACCAACTCCATGAACTCTCGACCATGTGTTGAGAAAATTCCTAAGAGATGAGTGACATTTGGAAGAAGGGAGAACCAACTCAAACCCTTGTCAATATGTCCCTTAGAGAAGTATTTGAATGAGATCACATATAATGAAAGGTGATTTGATGCAAGGTTAGCAATAAGCATCAAGTGAGTATAGGGGTAGTGGTTTAATTACTTTGAGTTTCTAAATATAACTTAGAATCTAAGAAATATTTGGAGAGCTAAGGTCTATGGTTAATGGGTAATGTGGTGTTTATGTGTTTTATGTTTTAAGTAAATGTAGAGTCATATCAATTTAGTTGCAAGTGGTGTGTAAAAAGGTAAAATTCGGATGCAAGTTTGGAGGTGACTTTATGAGGGTCATAAAGGTCATAAAATGATTATTTATTGCATTTTAAAGTTCCTAGGTATAGTACCAATGGATTGGGGGATTGTTTTTTGTCATAAATTTGCCCATACCTTATTTATAACCTCCTTTAAATGGCTTTGAAAGGAGGTGACGGATTTTGGGGATGAAAAGGTGGATTTGACCCATCCCCATCTTCTTTGGTCTTTCCTCTCATTTATTATATTGGACTTGGGAAAAAGGATATGCATGTGCACCATGTCTCTTTAATAAAAGAGAGAGTTTGGTGATCAACCTGACGTATGGTGAGATAATTGAGATTGGACTTGTCATCATCTCATCCAATGGTGTGGAGCCCAAATTTATATTTTTATTTTAAATCTCCTTTTTGGATAGGAGTCTTTTTTTGGAGGTTTTTAAGAGTGCATTTTCTTTTTGGGGGTTGATTTCATACCGAAGATTGGAGAGGAAAGCTTGAGAGCTATGGAGAAAAGAGAAGATTGAAGAATTCAAATGGAGCAGCATGGAGAAAGCTAAGTCCTTTTTCCTCTAATTGTTTCTTCTTCTTTTTTAGTTGATAAAATAAGTGATATACAAGTTCTTGAGTTAAAATGGTTCTATGAAAATGAGTGTAATTATAATTGTTGAATAAGTCAGTTGTGACTTCCATACCAAGATCATTTGGTAATCTTTTAGTGCTTGCTCGAGGGTATGGCTAGAGCCCAAGAGGCTTCATGATGCCATTACGGTTGGATGGAGAGCAGGGTGTATTCTATGGGCATGTAAATTGTTAGTTTTCTCAATATTATGTGTAACAAAGCAAACTTATATTTTTGATATGTTCATTGTATTTCTATACATTATGTGTAATATTGAAATTTAATCATTTTGTTGAAAGAAAAGAAAGGGATAGAGTATGTTCTTATCATTGGCATCTCTTAAGGTATTTGAAAGATATGTTGGGGTTTAAATTTTTGTAGAATTCATCATAAGAATGTATTGGAACAAAATGTACTTTAAGTTTCTTTGAAGAGAATGGCTCAATTTATTTATTGTTGTATGCATCTTAAGAATGTGTTGGAACAACATAAATTATTTGTCATTTGAAAGAATTATGTGTATACTGCAAATATAGATGGCAATGCACAATATAAATGAAAGACTAGATTATAGGGTTGAAAATCACTTTATTTGAAGAGGTTGGGAGAAAGTAAAGTTAAAAATGTCGAATGATATTTCAATTATTTGCTGCTGGAGTAATTTTAAAGAAAATGGTTATTAAAGGCTTATTATAAAATCACCATTTAGTATATCCATCATGAAGGACTAAAAATGTTTCACAAAATTAACTCTAAACACTTACAAGATTTGGTATTTAAACTCATACAAAAATATTACTCAAGATTATTAAATATAAAATTGTGGGTATAAATATTAACTTTTTAACTCTTTTGCCCAAAGAGAGAAAGAAGCAGTTTATTTAATCTATTTTCAAAGTTTAACACATATATAAAAATTTATATATATATTTTACCCTCAAAACAATGCTCATATATATATGTGTGTGTGTGTGTGTGTGATGTATATACACCCTAAACATATATATATATATATATATATACATAGTTTATATTTTTAGAAAAAAATATACACAATAATGTATTTTTATTTTGATAGATAATAGACTAAATAAATAAAAATCTTAAAGAAAAATTTAAACAAAACATATATGAAAAAAAAAATTAAAAAATAGGGTACAACCCCTGTGGGTCGCGACCCCACTACCACAGAGAAGTCGTTGCCCTCTTTGGAGGGGTGTCGTGGCTTCCACAAAGGCTGCAAACCTCCACTCTCCCATTCAAGTTTAATTTAAAAATAATAATAAATAAATAACAACAGAACAAAAAAAATAATAGTATGTTTTGATATTTATAAAATGTAATATGTTGATGCCCAAAAGAGTATGTAAATAGATCTCTGCAACGTTTCAATCAAACCTGTAAAAAAAAAAAAAAGAGCAGATTTGTAAAATATAAATAGGTTTCATTCTTGTGCAAATATAAAAATAGGGTTTGTTAAAAACAACAAACTTTGTGGGTATGCAAATTTTTAAACAAATCTTCATATATCTTAAGTTGTAGATTGCAGTATTGTAAAACTTTGTAACCTGCAAGGGAAAGAAGAATAAATAAGGTTTAAAATAAGAAATTGCAAGAAATGGAGAAGTTAAAATGATAAGAACGAATAAGATGAGAATGAGGGAAAAAGAGAGATCCTCTTTTCAACCTGCAACAAAAAATGGAGAAATGAGAGAAAGAGAGAGATAGACTTTTTAATAAGTTTTCTTTTTGAGATAGGGTTTCAAAAGTGATTGCCCTAGAATATAAGGTTGAGATTCAATCCCATCCAATAGATAGGATTGAATGCTCAACATATTACCTTTATGTTCAATTTAAAATCTTATCTGAACTAAATCAATGGAGGCTTTTTCAATAAAGGGGAACATGAGTTGTGATTTAATATTTAAGGAAACTTTTACAACTTGATATCACACTTTATTGTAATCTTTCAAATATTACTAAATGAAAAAAGATGAGTTGTTTTAAATTTGTTTCATTTTAAATTAAATAACTATTTATGGTTTATTTTTAGAAAAATCACAAGATGTGGAATTAACTATTTTATAATTATTCTATTCAATTGAGGAAACTTAAATACATAAAAGTATGATGAATGTTTAAAATATTGTAAAAAAATAATAATTTGACGAGGTTTTGACAAATTATTTTACCTTGTTTAAATGTCTTGCCTAGACAAAAGGGGGTTATCCATTTAAATAAGTGATCGTTATTGCCAATAAAATAATAATAATAATAATTAATCAAAGGCTTCATTAAAATTATTCATAATAATAGATTGACATAAGTGATAAATTTATAACTAGGGGTTAAAAAGTGGTATTTAAGTTGAAGATCAAGTAGGAATATTTAATAAAGTGGCCTTAAGATTAATTTAAGTGAAGTCTAATGGGTTAAATTAGATTCCTCATTGTGCATAAAGCTAAAAGGATTACTTAAGCACTCGAACCTTGCAAAATCAATTAAATGAAAATGGGTTAAAACAACATCTAATTATTCAAGTGTTAATTAGCCCTATGGTATACAAATAAAAGAAGGTGAGAGTTATTACAATTACTCAGTAAATCAGTTACTTAAATGGGGTTAAGAAACAGGCCTTATTTAGGTGAATCAAATGAAATATCAAAATAGTTAGTTGATATTCTAAAACAGTTTGGTAAACATGGGAGTGTGGACTAGCGATATTTTATCCAATAAAAAGTGTTGAAATGAAACAAAGTCCATTTAAAAATAAGGTCGCAAGAAGGAATATGTTAGTTCACCCCGATATATATTAAACTATATTCTAGATTAATTAATGTAAAATTTATTAGCTAAGACAGAGGTAATTTAAGTTCTCAGTTTTGGATGACTCAAATGGGTAATGGGATCCTAGATTATTATTATTTAAACAAAAGGGGAATGAAGGATCCTAAAACTAATCGTGTAATATTTGGTGCCTCTAATATGAGGGTTATTAAGTAAAGGTAAAATTGATTTAATCTAAATAATTTTCATGATGTAAACTTACCCCGAAAAAGGCGATGAGGAGGCATATATGTACTTATTATTGTAGAATAGTACCCTTTGAGTAATGACATTATTGATAACAATATCTTTTCATGACATTTGCAAGAGTTTAAGGTCATCTATCAAATAAAATAGGATTAAGGAAGTCGATCAACAAGAACTTACAATTAATTAAGTTATGTGTTATTATCTGAACAATGTAACCATGTCAAATAATGTTAGACCTTAATAATTGTGTTGTGCAATGGTGGCTTGTCGAGAGCACATTAAGTTATAAACCTATGTTTAAACAAAAAAAAAGTTATGATGCTTGTGTTATCTCCACATTAAAATGTGGGCATGACAATAAACATATTCATTTTTTGTCGATCAGTTTTCAAAAAAATATGGGGGGAGCATGCTCAAATTTTTTTTTTTTCAAGATGTGTCCACTTTGAAAATTAGTAAAAAATTATACATTGATTAAAAAATTAGCAGAAAAAATGAAGATAAACTACATGGTGTTAGCTAATTTCTCACTGAAGATATTTTTGAAATACTAAAAAAAAGTTAACATTTTAGAGGGGCTACACCAAATGCTATGTTATATTTTTTTGAAAAAACAAAACCAATTTGTGTGGCCCTCATTTTTGAACCCCTTAATCTCTACCATTTTCAAAAAAAATATAGAGTTTAGAGATTAGATTCATAGCACTATGACTCTTGTTTTCATTGCATCTTAAAATTTTGAGTGTAACTATCTTCAATTTGTCATCCAAGGTCAGTATTTCCTAATTTTGGAAAAAAAGTTGCCACTTAAGACTCATGGAAAGATAAAATTATAGTTCAAGCCTTGAAATACTTAAATATTAAAGAATCTTGGAAAAAATAACACAAGAGTATCATTTAATCAAAGAGATGTTGTAAAAAGGAGATTTGGTTGTCCAAACCATGAGTCACATCCAAAAAAAATTTGGGAGATGACTCAAACAATAAAATTCTCCAAATTAGTAGAGATGTATCCTCAAGTCAAAATTATTTAAATATATTTTGAAAATGGAAAATTCTTTTTATGTCAAAATAAATCACACATGTACAACTTGTTGTTGTAGATTACATATTGAATTCTCTAATAATTTTGATTTTTATCAACATATATGTGTAGATTTGCTTACTAATAAGGTTTTACTAGAGTGTATGATAAAGGCTCCATCTAGATCTTCAAGAGATTTTATTTCAATAATCTATGTGAAATAGTGGATAGACAATTATTCTACAAGAAATCATGCTTGGATGGAACATGTGATAATTGTGGTGTCTTGAAATGTTTGAAAATTTATATATACATATGAAGAATACAGAAAATTAGAAACGAACAAGTAAGTTTTAGAAAATATAAGTCAATGATATATAGCCTAAAAGATGGTATAGAAGTAAAAATATGTGAATTGGTGAGTGAAAATACATCAATGTATTAGTTTGTGTCTATTTTTTGAGAGAATATAATGTATGAGTATGAAAGACATGCCCATGGATCTTGATGGTTGGACTTACAATTCAATTTATGAAAGGACACATTTCCACTTGGTACCATCATTTCAGTTGTAGCTTTGTAGATAACTATACACTGCAACCACACAATGAGGTTCAATCATAGTTTTACAACTCCACTCAAGTTACTATATTTGTCCATATAATTTTTATTCATGCACTTGATAGTACAAAGGGAGAAAAAAAGATCTTGAGAGAATATAATTTTTATATTAGTGACGATCACACATATTCTATAGAGTTTGTGCAAGGTTTCTTTTAGATGTTCTAGCATGTTTTGGATAGCAAACACATCACATATGGTCAACATATCATATGATCAAATAATTGTACATCACAATTCAAGAACTCACAAATTTTTTGTTGAGTACGATGCATAATATGATTGGTGTTCAACATAAATGGAATTTACCTAAGGTTGAGCATGGAAAAGGGGAGCATGATGGTGTAGGAGTATGTATTAAAAGAGCCTCAACATGAGAAGAGTTGAAGTACAAAGACAATGTAAAGTTAAAAAATGCAATATCTATCATCGAATGGTGTAACACTATAATGGGTCTAGGTAATGAAGGTAAGTCGATAGTTCATAGATTTTTTTGATTGGTAGATGAAACCAACATTACAAAATATGAGTGTTCTACATTGAAAAGATCAAGTAATCTCCACTCTTTTAGAAGCTCAAATTCAATTTCCTGGATTATTCATACAAGGAAAATGACATGCTTTTGTTCTCCATGTACAGATCAAGCTTGTAATGAGTTTGAGTCAAAAGAGTGGGTTGATGAATAGTATACAAGAAATATAAGCCCACTTGAGATGTATTGACTCGCAGGAGCACTACAAATCACATAGATGAAATCATCAATTGAATTTGGTCTCACATACCAAATCTAGTTCAACCAAGTATTATCTAGATACCTAATTTAATAAATTCAATATTTTATCTTATTTTGTAGTTTTTAAATATTGTTGACTAAATTCATCTAATTAAATTCAAAAATCAATGTAGAGAATGTTTATGCAGTTATTATGGATGAAGACAATGAAGAAGGAACAAATTATTATTATTTGTGTCATTGTGTTGAGGAATAAAATAAATTAGAGGGCCCTATCATAGATAGAGAAGATATTGAGTATCCTACATGATCAGTGGTTGTTATTAGAACATGAATTAGAAGGTACATAATGAAGAATTTCAATGTGTGGTTGTTTGATGATTTTGATACACATAAGAAGATTCTTCATTATTCTAACCTTATTGTGGCATCAAACAATCAATTGATTAAATATGTGGATAGACCATCAAATAAGAATCTGTGAAAGGTTTGTGAGTTTGACCACGAGGAAATACTTGACACAATAAATAATAGAGTAGATTTACATTGTTCATTGGATTGATTGTAAATGAAATAAATTTTTAATGTCAAGCTAATTTGTATATATGTACAATAAAATTTCTTTGTAATGTCAAAGATGATTTATATATTTGTAAATAAAAACACTTGAACATATAATAAAATGTTTTTTTTGAAATGTTCTTATATTTTACTTATCTCTTAGTAGTATAAATATCTCTAATGCAAATTACTCGAATAATTCTATCCTAAGTGGTGTAATTATCTCTAATGAAAAATCCTCATCTACCATATATGTTTTGACTCTTGGTTGCCTTCACCTAGATGTTTTATCTTATCTAGGCCGAAGAATTATCCAAGGTGGAGTTATATGTGCGTTGGTGGAGAGTCCAAGGTGTTACACCATATTTTGTGTGAATATTCTTCAAGCTACCATTGTCTATGATGATATGTATAGGTTTGTAATTATCCCAACAGTTTATGTGGAAGAGGTATTCATAATATATTAAACTGCTTATGGGGATAGTTGTGTTGAGATATTGTGTCTCTTAATTGATCTCCCCACTATTATCATGACTTGTTGTTTGCATGTCAAGAGTTTGTTACACATGACAATAATGGTTTTTATAAGAGTTAGAACAATGAAGGTTGCACCATTATTACCTTTATGGTCACTTCCCTTTATCCTTATCTATCATGGGTGTTTTGGGAGAATTAGTGTTTGGTGATAGTGACAAAAAATTCTACTATGGATTTTTTGTTGGTGTGTTCTTAGAGAACATGTAAGATTGGAATTCATTCTCCTCTAAGGTTTATCTTTGAGTGGATCAAGGCACTATTACTTCATTTTCACCTTATCCTCAATGTTGGACACAAGAAGATACCTAGCTCAAAGTGTCTAATATAAGGAATTACATTTTAGCATGCATGAGAGGAAATAGTTTTCTAATATACTTTAAGTAATTCAAGGTGTTTAGGCATGTCCACATTATTCTCTCTCTATGTTGGTACAACTGTTGGAGTTTCATGTGTTCATCCTCACAGTGTTTAAGGGAATAATTTTCATAATGCAAAGAACTAACCCAAGTCTTAATTGATTGATATTTTTTGTCATACTATATGTTGGATTCCTATCACTAGTGATGTATTGAGATAAACATTTTCAATCCTGCAAAGGAAATATTCTTGACTTTAGTGAGTTTATTAACAATGAAGTTTGATTTGAATTGTTTAATCTAATAGTCTAGCACTATTACATCAATTCTTGCATATTAAAAAATTAAACTAATACTTAATTACTTTGAAATAAATCAAATTTAAAATTAGAAAATAAATAAAGCAATTACAAGCAATAAAATTGAATTACTAATTAATTTGAAAAAAAACATCTTTAAAAATAAATATTAACTATTTTTGAAAATAAATTAGCTTTAATACTAAAAGATAATTAATATAATAAAATTAAACTATAAAAGTAATTAAAAATAAAATAATCTAATGCTTGCATGAAAATAAAACTAAAACTATAATATTATAATATTATTCTAAATTTGCAGGGAAATTTAAAATATTTTAAAGAAAAGGTTAAAACTTTTCTAACACTAATTAAAATAAAATAATAACTTATTATAGATTAAAAAAATAACATTTTCATTTCTCTTAAATAAAAAAATCAAATCATTTTTTTATGTGGTTATATATT
This sequence comes from Sequoiadendron giganteum, assembly GCA_007115665.2. Classification (NCBI taxonomy): domain Eukaryota; kingdom Viridiplantae; phylum Streptophyta; class Pinopsida; order Cupressales; family Cupressaceae; genus Sequoiadendron; species Sequoiadendron giganteum. The sequence goes on from CM021100.1 coordinate 765,220,009, forward strand.
GATTTCTTCTAATTTAATTTTTTTCAATATTTTATCAAAACTTTATTAAATCTTAAATAAATTTTTAATTAGTTTTTAATTTTTTATACTAATTTTATTAAAATTTTAATTTTATATAAATAATAAAATCACATGTGACAAGTAATTGTATGAACTTGCATGTGATTTGCATGTACTTAGCAATGGTGATATTTTTTGCACAAGATAATGGGATGCCAAGTACACACAAAGAAAATGATTTTGTGACAAAAACCATGACCTTAAAATATTATAACAATAAAATAAAACACTATAAACATTCTTAGCTCCCCATTAATGATTCCATTTACTAACACTCAAAACTATTATCCTAAAACCCTAGAGAGTGCACACAAGGCCTAGAATTATGGATGGTTATTAAGATGTTAATACAATGGACGTAACTCATGAATAAGATACAACTAGTAATGGGCCCATTGATAAGAGTGGGTATTGATCTCCTACACTTTTAAATTTATAAAACCATGGAAGGTAATCCAAGAGGTCTACTTGTGACAATTGGAGAGAAATGTTAAATATAATTAGACCTCTAGCAACCTATACTTTGTGTATATTAATACCCTAATTATGTATCGCTAAGCATTCAAGAGTATCAGTTGCTATTGAAAGACATGTAATACCCATATTAAGCATATGAGAAAAGGTTACACATCCATCTAAAAAATTCAATCAAGTTTTTATGCCTTCAAATGAATCCCCTTAAGTTTTATACACATTATATTCAGCTTGGATTCTACACACTGTCAATAGGTAGAACTATAGGAGCTTCTCTTCTTACCTATTTCTCTTGCTTCTTTAGAGGTGTTCTCATAGATTTTTTTTGCAAATGTTCAACCATAGCAATTTTCTTTTAAATTGATAGAATAGTACATTTAGTATTCAAAATACAAACTCTTGCAATATATGATCCTTATACTTCTTAGGTGGAATAGGGGATATGATTGTGTGTAATTTTAGTTGTATTTTTTTATTTCTTTTTTTCTTCTAAACTATGTTGATACACCTCATAAAGTTCTTTCTCACTCTCATAAATAGGTTATCTATGAGTGTATATGTAAGTATCCATGGTAAAATTACTTGCCTCAATAAGAGGCTCATATGGATCTATGCAATTTTTTCAATTCTACCCTCATGAACATATTTCTCATTAATGTATAATATAAGGGACATCCTTTAATTTATCATGCCATGGTATACCAAACAATAGGGAATATGATCTATCCAAAGAAAGAATAAGATGAAATAACATTTATAATTCCTTAGGATCGACTTTAAGAGGTAAAATAACACAACAATGCAATAAGAAAGATGATACTATAAAAACCTAAGATTCTAAGATCATCATGAAGGATGTCAATGCTCTTGATAAGGATATCACAAAAAACTCTTCATCAAGATATACCAAGAATCAATCCCATTCTCATCTAGTCAAAGCCATCACAAAATAGAGAGAAGTCAATCAATCAACCAAAATCACTCCATAGTATATATTAGGACAAATATGAATCTAATCCATACCATCCAATCAAGCCTCTACATGACCAAGCCGAAGTGATCAATCAAGACCTAAACTACAATCTAACTCATTGGACAAGATGAAAGACTAAAATAATTGGAAATTTATTCAATTACTCAAATCAAAAGATCTCCATTTTAGTTATGTAATTATTCATTTATTCAATTAATCATTTATAGTAAATATGGACATCGGTAAAAAAAAGTTTTTATTAACTAAAAAGGCATATAGGAATTCAATTTTATGTCGATAAAAGTACAATATATGTACAAGAAAGCTATATAGGCTTACAAAAAATCTATATAGGTGTATAATGTCATATATCTATAATACAAAAATATACATGTACAAAATTGCCAAATAGGCATACAAAAAAATCCTAATATAATCACTTCTCTCTAGGGGAAGGGAAGATATCACAAGCCACCTTTGATTATCGAGTGGATGGAGAGGCAAGTGATGATGGTTGCTTTCAAATCTGCTAATTGGACCTCTTCTCATGATTTTTTTAGATCTACACCTAATACAATAAAAATCTACACAAATTAATATTAAAAAAATGGATTATAGAATGACATATAATGAAATAATCACTTAACACTATTTGATAATCTCTCTCAACCAATCATTGCCTCTCTTCATCCATCTGATGGAAATGAACTGGAGTTGTGACCTCCTATCACAAGCATCAAGAATTAAATTAAACTACAAATGAATATGATTCAAATTTATACTAATAGACATGGGATAAAATAATACACATAATAGGATTTTACTAATCTAGCTCACACCTCTTTCAAAAGAAATGAAGATAATACTACTGCAATAAAACCATGCCCCATTGTGGAATGAATACTAGGAGGAGTATCAATTGATGTCATCAATTGAAAATGAAAAAAATATTATTAAATTACCAAAATATACCTAACATTATTTTACACATTCAATGATTAAAAATAGTCAAGCTCACCTCAGTGTACAATCTATGTATGCCCACTCCTATTCACAGATCCTAATGTCAAAGGGCCAACATCCACATTTTCAACATCCAATGTGACTTTTAAGATTACCATTCATATAAAATGAATACTGCATTTACTATTTCCTTACTAATTACATACTTGTGGACTTGACATGGTTGTTCAATTAGGAGCTAAAGGGCCACCATACATAGGGTGAACACTCTGACCCTAGAATTTTATTATAATCAATTTAGTAATTTAATTAATCTTAAATTTCAAAATGAAATATAGTAAATTAAATTTGATCTTGTCCAAATTTACCTATCTATCAATGTAGACAGATAAAATTGACCTAGGCTTACAAACTTTATTCTTTCCATATTTCTTCTTAGCATAATTAAAATATTTAATTATGTCCTATAGTCCAAATTCAACTATTAATTAAATAATTCTTAATTATTTAATTAATTCATATCTTTTATTCCTCTTGACTATTTAAATAAATAAATTACATTCATTTTATTTAAATACGTCGCTAATTTCCTATGTCTCCCTATAATTAAATAAATTCCTAAATTTATTTAATTATCATTCACTTATTATTTCTTCTTGATTATTTAAATAGCTAAATTTTATTTATTTACTTAAATACATCATTAACTCCCCATGTCTTATTATAATTAAATAAATTCCCATAATTTATTTAATTATTATCCACCTTGTCCATTCTCTCCACAATCAAATAATTATTATTAATTATTTAATTGTTCTTTTGGTTTTTCCCCAAATTTAAATAAAGCTATTTATTTAAATTTCCCACTTTCTAATTTCTCACTAAGTAAATAATTTAAAATAATTGTTTACTATCACATCACCCCACCACTTTTGAATTAAATTAATTTTTAATTCAAAAGGTCAACATCACCTCTTCAATCAAATAATTTTAAATCCTTATTTGATTCTCCACTAACCTCTTTTTTCGTGCCTAATATCCCCTTATCACATGAATTCTTGACCCTTGATTTAATTTTCACAAAATCAAATCTCAACCCTTATTTCAAATTTTGACCTAAGTTTTCCCTAACCCTAATTGCTAGTTGTCACATGCAATTGCAACCTTTGATCTTAGGGCTTTTTCAACTTCCAATCTTGGCCATTCATCCAAAAATGGAGTCTTTAAAAAGGATTTGGCAACCTCATTTGAACATCTCTCAACATCTTGGACATTTCTTGACATCTCTTGAATCTCTTAGCAGCTTGCAAAATTTTCCTAATTTAGAAATCCTTCGATATTTGCTTGAGTCTTTGTCATAGGTCTTGGTTGCTCTTCAAAATATGAGGGCAAACATCATTTTGTAGCAAATGGAGAAGGGCAATGTAGGTCAATCATGGAGGGCATGAAGGTTGTTTGGTGAAATCTTCCTTTTCTTTATGCTTTTTCCTCCTTTGTACTTCATTTTTTAGCTAGGGTTTCTTTTATGCATTTCATTTTATGCTAACTTGAATTTTAGCTTTAGTTAAATTGGTGAACTCGACACCAAAACATATTTTACAATTTTCGTATGGCCTTTTCGTCATTTTTTGTAGGCATAGGTATGAAAACGCCGCAAACACAACTTTTTGAGCCGCATTTGACGTGTCATGACACATCTGCATTCGAGAATGACTGTATATAAAGCACAGAGATGCATCTGAGCTTCATAGAGACACATTTGATATTTCACACCACATTTGACAGACCGAATGATGCATTTTGTTCCAAGCTGCATTTGACAAACAAAGCAACACATCTGCCTATTACAGGTTTACTTTTGGTTTTGACATCATTTTCCATATTTTCTTCTTTTTGTTTTACTAGGTTATGGTTTTTGGTTACTGATCTGTTGTTGGCAGCATGTGGCAAGCTGGAAGGAGATACTAACCCTTGTTTTGTTGTTGGTTTTTCACAAATCTTTTTAACCCAAAAGCAGAAAACAAACAAACAACAACTTGCATATCACATTTCATGGTTTAAAATGAGCTTGTATTCACACCCACAAGGATTAAAATGAACAAAACTTGCATATACACTCATCAAGGCTAAAATTTACTTGCATTTTCATAGCATTGGTTTAAAAGGAAATTTACTTGTCTCATAATAAGTTGGGCTAAAATGAACGAGTGTTTGAGGTGTCTTGTGGTATATAGTGATAATCCCTTAGTGTGTATGCACTTCTCTTGCACCTTTCTACGATCTTGAGAATCAAAAACAATTATGGGTTGTTGCTTTACCACCCACATATTTCAATTTGGGCATTAAAATGAACAATCTTGTGAGTGTGGAATGAAAACTTTGTGTATGTACTCACCTCGTGCCTTTGTGCAATATTGAATGATCAAAAACAAAGTTTTCATTTTGATTTTGTGTTATCTTTAGAAGGGCCTGCCTCAAAAGAGGGAACGAATCCAACCAGTTTTTTGCTTGGGCCGATATATCAAAGGATAAGACTAAACTGTCAAGTCCTCATGGTATGTAGGCCTTAGCCGTATAGTTTCACTCGAAAAAGGGTACCTACCGTAAAATGTATAAGAGCCCCTAGTAGAGTGAAAAGACTTAAGTGGCTTGTTGGATGCTCGCAAGGTGCCATGTCCCCAAGTATTCACTAAAGCCCTCTTGTTTAGTTTGCCAAAATCCTTCTATTTTTTGGTGCAAGAAGTCTAACCTCTCAAGTCGTCCCACATTTTCATGGTTCTTAGTAGAGATGAAGAGTTTGTCATAGGAGATTCATGAGAACTCGAAGCTTGGTTGGCCCGAGAAGTGAGTGTCGTGTAAGGGGGAGCTAGTGTGGCCAAGCTTCTAAGTCATCCGCTAAGAATAAGTGTGGTTGGTTAATCCAAATGGGAATCCAGTGAATATAGTCCTTGCTTACCAAAATATTTGTACTTGTTCTCAATGTGCTTGTCTCCAACAATTCAAGACAAAAACAAGTGTTTTCCAAATGTTTTCTTATCAAATGAACACATAAACACCTTTTTTAAACCTATAAAAATATAATCAAATTGAAACAATTTCACAAATTTGTCAAATTGCAAAAAAACTAGACCTTGTTCAAACTGCAACGCAATTGAGACTCTATCATACACATATGACTGTTCTGGAACGCAACTTCTATTTGAAACAACACATCTACCTCTGTAAACCATGTTTGTTGTCTAGAAAAACACAGCTAATAACTCTGCAACGCACCTACTATCTAAAACAACCCATTTTCTCTTTGCAACACAACTGCTATTTGAAACACCACACCTGCCTGTCACTTTGGAAAACAATTGTTACTACTCTAGTCTGAAACCAACCATTTTGAATCTGTTGCTAGACATCTTTTCTCAATGATCTCTATGCAAAAAACTAGAAATGATTTTCTCAAATCATCCATCTTTACATTTTTTTAGTTGGCATTTAGATTTTACCATTGCAAATCTGAGTTGCATTCTAGGATCCATAATTATTTTCAGCATAGACAAACTCTTATATTTTCATCTTTGCAAACTTCAGAATAGGTAAACTTCCCATACATTTGTGAAACTATTATCTCAAAAGTAAATTGTCATTGGACTAAGTCAAAAATCACCCCTATAGTCTTTGTCATTTCAATTGAGATACTTCCAACTCATAAGTCTAGTTTGGAAGCTCACCTTGTCCCTTTTTCATTTCACTTAGGCTTACAAAGAGCCCTTTGACAATCAAAATTGGAACATTCATCAAACTTTGAATGGTTAGGCAACCTCTTTTAAAAATCTCCCAGAGTTGATCCTCTTTTGGAGCTTGCTTAGGCCTTGCATACTTTAGTCTCTCATCATTTATCATTAGACATTCCTTTTAGTCCTCATTAGTGCCTTGCATTGTCACCTTGCATCATACATTTTTGCACTCCTTATTTCAAGAAGACCAAAAACATAGTTGTATTTGCATTGTCTCCTTATAACCAAAAAATCCAAAAACATATATTTAGTGTCATATCATTCACATTATCCCTCTTTTGTTTGAGAAAATCTTACATGGTTGAGACTAGGCTACAAGGAAAGAGAAGAGCAATGGACCCCTTTGGACAAGAAAACAATCCTTACAACTATCCAAGTGACTTAAACACCATTCACAACAACACCAACATGGGGACAACTTCCAATAATCCTTTTAGTGACATGAATGTTGTCTCCTCCTCACATCACAATCCGTTTGAAAAATTCATGTATAGAGATGAAAATGGACAAGTGTACATGGAAGATATAGAAGCAGCTACCCAAAACCCCGAAGTGGTTTCCTTTGTATAAGAATTTATCTTACAAGATACTCAACGATATTTGTCCATGCTTATACATGAAGGAGCTAAATTTACACAAGGATTCGATGTTAATACCTTAAGAGAAGCATCACCTAACCATGACACCCAAACTAGCCAACCTCCTTCAACACCACCACATGATGCTAACAATACCTCCATTGGTGCAACAACTCAAAATGCCACAAACATAATCAACACTACTTCTATTGGTGCTACAACTCAAATCACAACCAATACAGTCAATACCACATCCACTTTTGGGGCATCAACCATAGCAAAAACCTCATCACAATCAATGCCACAAGTATCAATAATTGTGTCACCAACGGTTGGGTCCACATTTGGGTCTTCATCCAATGTTATGGTTACAATTCCATCAAACCCTTTTGGGAGAAACAAAAGATGAATTACCATTCAAAGACCTACACCCAACACTAGTACTTCATCACAAGGCCCTCAAGTCAATACCAACACTAGTGGACACCTAAGACAAAACACAAATTTCCCACATAGCCATTTTTATCAATTTGGGAAAGGAAACCAAGTATCAAAATATATGAATCCACTTGGTCCTCAAAACATTCTTAGGCAAACAAATCCTCAAATGCAATCTAACACGGCTGGAACACACATTCCCACATATGCATCCCATGTTCATACACAACCACAAATTCCCACTCAAAATACTCAACACCAACAAATCCCAAATCAAAATGCACAATTTACCCAATATCAATTCATTCCAAATCAAAACATACCATATCAACAAATAGGAACCCATGGGATATCCATCACCAGCATGTGTGACTCCACCAACAATCCTATAGTGGATGCACTAACGGCCCAACTTGCTACCTTGCAAAAAAAATTAGAGGATGTGAAAATATCAAACAAGAAGCCCTACACATCCTTTGATTTGTGTCCATATCCATTCGATACAAGATTACACGTGCCACCATTCCCTCCTGAATATGTGGTACTGAATTTCTCCAAATACAAAGGAAAGACCAATCCTAGAGAGAATATAAGAGAATTCATGACCAATTGTGTAGACGTCGCTTATGAAGACACTTACTAGATGAGACTCTTTCCTAGGAGTCTCATAGGTCTTGCACTTGATTGGTTCTCCCTCTTGTCGAAAGGGATAAAATCATGAGAGGAACTCGCCAATAAATTTATGGAAAATTATACCTACAGCATTGACACTGATGTTACCATTGCCACATTATGTAAGACCACTCAAGAGGACACGGGTTAAATATTCATTCCATTCTTCCAAAGATGGAGAGGTCTAGCAAGTCGATGTCCTGTTGAGATACCCGAAAAGGAAAAAGTAAACATGTTTGTTCAAAATCTTGTTGGACCATTGAAATACAACTTGCAAGTCCATTGTTTCACCACCTTCACAAACCTAGTGGAGAAAGGAGTTCAACTAGAAAAATATTTCATTGCAAAAGGTGAACTTAAATATGCTAGTAAGAACACAAACATGAACCCAACGAAAGGTAAGAGAAAATATTGGGTCAAGAACAAACATATCACCAATGAGGGAATTGTCAATGCTAAAGTAGTAAATACAACGGGTCCAATAACGCTTAGGGGATCTTAACCGCAAAACACCCCTGTGACTACCCTGACACCGACACCTAATTCCATTAAAAACAATCAAAGACAAGGAAAACATCGACCACCCCGACAATTTCCTAAGAAACACACATGCACCCCTTTGGGAGAACCAATTGAATTTGTCCTCAAGAAACTTGTCCAGTCTAATGTCATAAGATTGCAAGATCCTAAACCATATGACCCGGGGCAATCCAAACCATCATGGTGGGATGATAATGCTTTCTGTGATTATCATCGAATAAAAGGACATAAAACCTCTTCCTGCAGACAGTTGAGGAATCTTATACAAGACCTTATTCAGAGTAATGTCATTGAACTTGCAGGACAAAAATTCTCTTCTAATTCGGACCATACCATTCATAAAAATCCACTACGAGATCATGGTTCAGGTAATCCTTCATCATTGGGATAATAGACTAACAATAGAGCCAATTACACCCGTGATGCATTTGACTACTCAAGTGGACCTATAATTAATCACCTCTGAGTTGTTGATGAACATGTTAATACCATCACCATTAGAAAGACACAAAAATTTAATTTCATCACGCACTGAGGCAAGATCATAATACCCAGTCCTTTTGCTAGACAACCAGAACTTGGAGGACAATTCAACCTTGTTGACCAATTGGGTAAAACTCCTACACAAATCTCCATACTTGAGTTGTTGTGCATCTCGCCCACTCATAAGGCTATCCTTGATAAGGCTTTAAAAGAGTCTTTCATTCCTACCGACATTGATGTTAAGCACTTTGAAGCCATGGTCAGATATTTGACCACTTCCCATCATGTCACCTTTTCATACCAAGACTACCCTTCGCCTAAACCATCTCATAACGACACACTACATATTGAATTATTCATCCATAAACACAAGGTCAAACGAGTCTTAGTAGATGGTAGAGCAGGATTGAACATATTCTCTCTAAAATTGGTCAAGGCTTTAGGTTTCTTTGATGCATGTGTAGATGCCACCAAAATCGTACTCATAAAGTCCTATGATGATGAGGAATGTTATTCTAAGGGCATTATCATGCTCCCTATCCGTGTGGGGCTAGTAATTATAGATACCACATGTCAGGTCCTAGATCTTGAGTTGCCTTACAACATCCTACTTGGTAAAACTTGGATTCATGCACTAAAGGCTATACCATCCACCTATCACCAATATTTGAAGTTTCCTTTTGATGGCACCGAGATTACCATACCTGGTGATCCTGACCCCTTTCAGTATTGCACCAACTTGAGGGGAATTTCTAAACAAAAAGTGCCTATAAATCGTGAAGCTTCGACATCCACATCTTCCAAATACCTCAATCCATCTACACTTTCCAAGCCATCCAAATCCACTCCTTCAACCTCCAACCCACCATCTACTTCCACTAATCCAAGTGTCGACCCAAACATCAAGATCTAGGATGAAGGTTTTGGAATGTACAAATTACACATTGCCTACTATATCACTACGATACCCAAGTCTCCAAAATCTCATGGTAGGCCTTGTTTCAGAATGGAGCCAAAAGTGATCTTTAAAGTTCCTCTTATAATGACCCTCACAAAATGGGGGATCTAAATAAAGAAGACATTGAAGATATTTTGGTCTGGATTTACAAAGACATGAAAGACCTACCTCCGCTACTAGTACAACAATATGGAAAAGGTTATGAGATGTTGAAATCAAAAGGCTACGATGGGACTAGTGGCCTTGGTATAAACAAGATTGGAAGAAGAGAACCTATAATGTCATCCAGAAGACCAAAGAATCTGGGGTTAGGGTTTGAATCAATTAAGATTGATGGTCCACATACCCATGTACTTTCGAGTGAGTGTGTAAGTGCTTCTGAAAGTGTCGAGACACCCGAGGAATCCTATATTGAAAATGACTCACACGAGTGGGAATTTGGTTCCGTAAGATCCCTGAGTGACTATGAGCTTAATGAAATGTTTTGAGAACCAAGTGAGCCTTCTTTCAATGAAGATTTCTGTAAAAAATTTAATGTTGAGCCTTCTAAAGACCCTCCTAAAGTCCCACTAAAAAGGGAAGCCTAGGTACAAATTTTTTGGCCTCGTGATGATGACAAACCTAAATTGCCACTTGGACCTATTTTCCAGGATTTTGACTCAATTATCCCCTATTTTGACCAGGAGTCCAATTTGCCTATGTTTGTCCCCTATTTTGACCATGAATCCAATTTGATTGAGTATGAAGAGGAAGATTGGATAGAATCCTCCTAGGATTTTGAAGACACCTCTATCTTTACCCTTTCAGCCTCCTTCTATATTCTTTTGGCATCATGTCCATATTTCTCCAACACTGATGATAGAATCTCCCTTATGTAACCTCAGCTCATTGATTGGGACCAACAAGACTCACTTGTCATGGACATCTTTGAAAATGATGAGGCTATTGCCGAATTCATGGGCCTTCATGAGGGAATACCGATTGGGGACCACAAAGCTAGATTCACTATAGATCTTGATTCTGCAACATACTTTGGGGAGACTTTTCAATCCTCTAGTCGCAAAAATAAGAAAAATATAAGAAAAAAAGACACGTCTTTAGGTGAAAATTGCAAGGCACCTTTTGATGATACAAAAGTAATTTAAGAAACGATGTATTTGAGGGTGAAAACCTCTTTGAGGTGCCCAAGGATGGAGGATTGGAATTTCTTCTCGTGACTCAAGAGAAATCGGCCATGCTCATTGAGGATATAATAGAAGTCAATATAGCCACACCTGAACATCCCAAGACAATCCTCTTTGCAGCCTCCTTGACAGAAGAGGAAAAATTTGAGTTCAAAGAGTTCTTCGTAGAATGAAAGATCAACTTCACATGGTCCTATGCTGATATGCCAGGATTAGATCCAGCATTAGTCTTGCACCATTTTCCTTTGCTTCTAGAGGCCAAACCTGTCAAATAGAAGCTACGAAAGATGCACCCATAAATTTCCTTACGCGTCAAAGTTGAACTCAAGAAGTTACTAGATGTAGGGTTCATAAGATCATTAGATTATGCAAAATGGATCTCCAATTCGGTACCTATCACAAAACCAAATGGGAAAATATGCATATGTACTAACTTTTTATATTTGAACAAGGTGTGTCTGAAAGATGATTTTCCGATTCCAAACATAGACATCATAGTAGATCTCACAGTAGGGTACAAGATGTTGTTCCTCATGGATGGTTTCTCGAGATACAATCAGATTCGCATCGCCCCAAAAGATCAACACAAAACAACATTCAATTATCCGTAGGGTACATACTATTGGAATGTTATGCCTTTTGGCCTGAAGAACATAGGCACTATATATCAATGAGCCATGACCATAATATCCCATGATCTCATGCATACTTTGATGGAAGACTATGTTGATGACCTCCTAGAAAAGTCGTTAACACATTGTGGTCACCTAAAAGTGTTGGACAAAATCTTTAAAAGGCTAGAAGAGTATAAAGAGTGTCTCAACCCTAAGAAATGTGTTTTCAGTGTGACTGAGTAAGCTCCTAGGGTACATAGTTTCTCGTTGGGGAATCAAATTTGACCCAACTAAAGTGAAAGTGATATTGGACATGCCTCCTCTGAAGGGAATTAGTGAGCTCATAACATTACAAGGAAGACTTCAGTCCATTAGGCACTTCATTCCAGAGTTAGTCGACAAATTTTAACCTTTCCAATATCTGTTGCGCAAGGGAATCCCCTTTGTGTGGACTAACAAATGTTTAACAAATCAAGAACTATCTTCTGACACCACCAATTCTAATACCACCCATTGATGAAAAACATTTGATCTTGTATATTTCTACAACCACTTCCACACTGGGGGCATTACTCGCACAAAATGACCATGAAGAGAAAGAAAGAGCCATATATTACATTAGTCGCACCTTGGTGGGATATGAAATCAACTACACTCCCATTGAACGTGCCTATCTCATAGTGGTCTTTTCCACTCAAAAGTTGAGACATTATATGTTGAATCATAAGACACAGCTAGTGGAAAACATAGATATGTTGAAATACCTTCTTAATCATGCAACATTGATAGGACGGTTGGCAAAGTGGGTAATGATGCTTACTAAGTATGACATATAGTATGTGGAACACAAGGCAATAAAAGGACATTTTACCAAGGATAAACTCGTTGATGCACCCATGCAAGGTGGTCACCCTTTGGTAGCCGACTTCCCAGATGAATCTATCTTCCATGTAGGCCCTAAGTTACAATGGAAACTCTATTTTGATGGGTCCCATACAGGTCATGGATCAGGGGCAGGCATATTATTCATTACACCATAAGGAGATTCCATTCCTAAGTCATTCTGAATCACCTTCCCCTACACTAATAATATAACTGAATACGAAGTGTTGGTAACAGGAATTTGAATGACCATCAAATGGAAAATCAAGACACTTCTAGTCTTTGGAGACTCTTAGTTAGTTATCAACCAAGTCAATGATGATTACGACACCAAGGATGAGAAGTTGATGCCCTATAAATGCATGGTGGGCAGTTTCATAACATATTTTCATATAATCGCTTTTGAATAGATTCCTAGGACACAAAACAAGGCAGCATACGGTATGGCCACGATTGGATCACTCTTAGACATTCATAGTAACGTGCCATGATTTGAGTTCTTAGTGGAACAACTTTTGGCTCCCGCTTATGATATTTCAAAATCAGAAATTTTTCATGAGCTTGTTGGTCCCAATTCCCCTTGGTACCAAGATATATATGATTACCTACATTCCCATACTCTCTCGTTGAACCTTTCCAGCAACCAACACAAGTCCTTTATTCACAAAGCCGCCTACTATACCATCATCAGTGACAGCCTATACCAACATAGCTTTGGCAATACCCTTCTTCGATGTCTCAACATAGATGAAGAATGAACAACCTTACGAGAGGCACATGAGAATATACGGATCTCATTTAAGTGGCCCAACCCTAGCTAAGAAAGTTATGAGGCTTGGGTATTACTGTCCGACCATGGAAAAGGATGCCCTTCAGTTCATGAGAACATGCCATCAATTTCAAGTGCACAATAATCTTATTCATGCACCCGCACAAGAGCTTCCACCAATCACTTATCCTTGACCCTTCACACAATGGGGACTCAAACTCATGGGTAAAATCCATCCCGCTTCATCCAATGGCCTTAAGTTCATTATCACCGCCATCGAATATTTCACCAAATGGATAGAAGCCATCCCCCTCACCTACATAACTGGCAAGAAAATCTCCAAATTCATCCTCAACTACATCATCTATCAGTATGGTGTTCCCCAATCCATCATCACAGACAAAAGTCATCCTTTCAAAAATTAGGATGTCCATGAGCTTTGTGAGAAGTTCCATATCCAACATCATTTCTCCACACCCTATTACCCACAAGGTAATGGTCAAGTTGCGTCTAATAATACAATCATCAAGATCCTTAAGAAGAGATTTAATGACTTTGGCCATGATTGGAATCTCCAACTTAATCCTGCCCTATGGGCCTATCGCACCAGCATCCGCATGCCCACCGATGCCACCCCATTCACTTTGGTCTTTAGATTTGAAACCATCCTACCCATCAAGGTCAAAATCCCGTCCTTATAGGTCTCCTTGAAGGGATTGATTGATGACGAAGAATACCGATAGTCTAGATTATACGAGCTGGAATTGTTAGAAGAACGTAGACAAAATGCCTTAACACACTTACTGGCATATTAGAATCACCTTTTCTGAAGCTACAATAAAAAGGTTATGGTTTGAAAGTTTGACATTGGTGACTTGGTTTTGATGTAAAATCCAAAGAATCAAGCTGATCGTGAGAAGCCCGACAAGTTTGAGCCTAATTGGTTGGGTCCGTACATCATCACTGCTTCATTTGGTTCTGATGCTTAGTAGTTAGCTACTCCATATGGGGAATAATTGGTAGAACCTATCAATAGTCTGCATCTACACAAGTTCTACACATAGCATTAGAGAACTTGGTCAAAAACCACAAAAAAAAAAGATAAAAAATAAAAAAATAAAATAAAATCATCACCCTGATGAAAACCTGGCAAACAAGCATCTTGGTAACACCAAAAAATAAAAAATAAATAAAAAATAGTAAAGAAAAATAATTCGTCCAATAGCAAAAACCACTTTGGCGGCGCTTTGGATAAGTACCATGGTGAAAACTTGGCAAACAAGCACCATGCATAGGCAGTCTTTGCTTCACCATCTATTATCACTCCATCTACCTTCATCCATAATACATAGTCAACATTTCATCTGTCATACAACCTTATTTCTTGCCACGACTAATAATGGTTGATGTCAAGCCTCACGCGTCACCCACATTTCATCCTTTTTTGTCTTGTCCATCTTGATTTGTCCTCACACTGACTAGGGGAAACACCTTTGTCATTTGACTACAATGGATATCACATATGGTCTCATCTATTCAGAAAATCCTTAAAAATCATAAAATGTCCTGAAAAAAGCCAAAAAATCAAATATCCATCAAAAATCCAAAAAAAATCAAAACACGTCAAAAACATAAAAAACATCCAAATAACTTGCAAAAATCCAAAAAATAGAGTCAAAGTTTGTCATGTCAGTTATCTTAGTCTTCATCATAGTTGAACTACGTTCCCTTTGTGACTCAATGTAGGCAAGGCCATCTATCGATGTGCCCTCGAGGCATTAGGTCAGTCCTTTTAGGTTTGTCAGAATAAAAATCATGATAAAATCCTTTGTCTCTTGGAACAAGGTCATTTCATGTCAAACTATGATGTCTCTATGCATTTTCTACATAGGTAAGGCCATCTCTCAATGAGCCCCTGAGGCCACCTAGGTTCAGTCCCTTAGGGTCTGTTAAATTAATTGGTCTTTTCTTGTGAATTTCCTAAATTAGGCAACTCTTAAACAAACCTTGGCAATTAGTTAATCGACATTTTAACTCAATTGGCATGTCAACCTTGACATGCGGTCAATTTGATCACCTTGTCAACCTTGGTCAAACTATCATAACACAATCAACCTATCAACTCAAGGTTATTCCTTGGATACGTCTTTCTGAGGAACAGTCCTTGTCATTTATTTTATACTTTAGGATATGCCTTTCTTGAGCATCGACGCTATCATTTGGCATTTTGAGGGATTCCCTTGACATTCGAGAATCAATCCTCTTGACATCAACATCGTTTAGGATGTGTCCTTCCTGAACTTGACATTACCTAACACATTAGCCTACTCAACACAAGGCTAGGCTTCGTCAAACTTAGCATCTCAACATTAATACACTTGACATCCAAACATACTTGGCAAACACTTGGAAAACACTATCTTTAAACACTTGACATTTAATTTTTCATCATGCTAGAAGTTCCTCAAGGATGTCCTGACACTAGGATTTAGAGGAGCAACAACATATCATGTTGATTGTCTTATCTTTTCAAACTTGTCATGTCACTAGTTCCTCGAGGATGTTCTACATAATATTTAGAGGAGCAACGACATATCATGACTTGTCTTTCTTGTTTGTAGTTCGCTGTGATAAAAATACTGGAGCAATTGAGCTCCTTGTATGAGTCGTGATCATCCTTTTATGCGACTTCCTGTCTATGCGACGGTGCGACTGTGCACACCATTGACTTATGTCATATCATGGTGTTGTTTGGCCATTGCAATAATCCTCCCAATGATGATTAATTCAACACCTATTGGTACTTTGGCAATATTGAAGGATTCTTTCTCTACACTAACATCCATCTCCTTCCGTATGATAATCTCTCTTCTTCCATCTCTTGATGATATCCTGTGACATACAAAAACATATTGCATACACACTCATATGTGGAAATTGCATTTTACATAAATCCATTTTCACAGTTGCATTTTACATAAATCCATTTTCACATTTGCATTTTATATAAATCCATGTTCACATTTTCATTCACATAAATCAATTTTCACATTTTCATTTGCATATTCGCATTCACATCATTTACATCATTTCATTCACATTAACATAACACAATATATAAGTACATTTCATTTTCATATATCATCCATGTCATGATCATAACATAAAACATCATCTATTGCATACATGCACCATCATACATCAATTCATTCATAATCATAACCATTGCATCCATTAGTGTTAAAACATTATGCATACATAGAAAAATTACCATCATAAAGTACCATCATACATAAAGTAACATCGTCAATAGTATTAAGACATTTCATCATATATCGCCATCATAAATGCATACATCACATAACATATAATGCATCGCCATAGAAATCACAACATAGATCACATCACAAGAACATAATAAAATCATAAGGCATCATAACACAACACATAACATGTAATCCACACCAAAACTACATCATATATATAATAATCTAAAAATAATGTCACAAGATAGAGTCTCAAGAAATACCAAAAATAGAGCTCGCAAGCTTGATGGTCAATATATCAAAGTGTCTCAACATAATAATGCTGGGTGAAAATTATGTAATCAACTTTTCAATAGATTACACAACCTAGATTTCAGCCAAAGCTATGTGAGATAAAATCTCTCCTCTCAGAAAGGGGAGGCACCCTTCTTACTACTAATAGAAGCTACGGTAAAACTAACAAAGTATTTACACAATGTGCACTACACTTACAAAATGGGGGGGTGTGTTACATTCATGCTTCTCTTTTTTTTCAGAGAAGATGTTTTACAATGCTTCGTGGTTTGGAAGTTCTAAATTTGATAACTTTAAACTTAACAAAAAGTAGTAATGCCAATACCTCTATCTTGTCAAAGCAAAGCATAGAGATACCAAATGTGATTGATAATAAACAAATAAAGGAAAAGGGAAAGCTCACGAAGGCACAAAGTCATTCCGTAGCTTTTTCAATGATGGATCTATGAAAGACATATCGTTTGTCACATTAGAAGCACAAAGTCTTCTTAGATGCAACAATTCCTTGAACAACATGAACAATTACAAGCACAAAGACTTGTAGATCTTTCAACCAAAGTATCCAAACATAAACGTAAATCCAAATAAGGAATGCAACACAAAGTTTACATAAACTACTTGAAGGCCTTCAAATATCATTCACTAATCACCACCGATCTCATTCAAATCAAAAGAGAATTGATTCCAACACAAATTCTAGCATGGAAGTTCCTTCTTTATTGATTAGATCTAGATTCACAAAATTGAACACAAAGTTTCTATGTTCATTTCAAAAGGGCAGCACTTCATTGCAAAATACTAAAAGGTAAATATTACAATAGAGATCCCTCTTATTTATAGAAAAGAGGGAAGAGCTAATTTAGGAAAACAATTGAGTAAAAATAGGAAACCCTAATATTGACTAAGTCAACATGTAAACTGTTTACGTGAAATTACATCTCATATTTTTGGTGTAATTACATTTTACAAAAAGACATTTTAAGATGTCTTAAAATATTTACAATATGCATAGAAGGGAACAACAAAATTGGCAAACACTGGAGACAAGAAGAAGGCTTTTATTGTTCTTTTCTCTGGGCGTAGAAGTCTTCGTACTTCTTTTTAGTCTCCTACAAGAATGCTTCATCTGGTCTGACCGTGTAATCCACAAGAGTATGTATTTTATTGATTGCTTTCTTGGCAGACGAGCAAAATTTCTTGCATCTTTGAAGATGCGTTTTGAGACAATCAAGTGACAGTCATATATCACATATGTTATGCATGGTGTTCTTTGAGAAATATTTATCATCCACCTGCTTCATGATGACTTCTTTGAAAACTCGTGTTATCTCACTGAGGGGAAGAAAAGTATGGTTGTCATCAAAGAGGTCTCCTAGTAACTCCTCCAGTCCATTTAACAGAAGAACACAATGTCCTTCAATATCCTCCTATACTTGGTGAATATCATCAATCAAAGACTTTATTACCTGTATTCTATGCTTTAGTGATTCTTTCACCTCCACATATTTATCTTTGTCAAGAATAACCCCAACCTTCACCAATTTGTTGAGCTTTTCCTCTTTCATCTGCAACAATGATGAGAGGAATTTTTCCATTTCTTGTCTCCTTGGATAGTAAACCTTTCACTTTATCAAGCTCTAGTTGAAGCTTGGCTTCTCTACAATTTTCTCACCTACTATAGTGATGACCTGTGAACCGTGATCTAATATTTCATCAATAAAATTGTACAACATTTTACCTTTAGATGGAAGTTTCTTCGCCTTTTACACCTTTGATTCTTCAACATTCACCAAGGTCATACATTGGTATCTTCAATCAAAGAGTCTGCAATATTCCTCAAGATATTTGCATAGCACTCAACCTTTTCTTTGTATAGATTCTTGGCTTGTTCCATATTGTCAAGCCTTCCTGCCAGGGCATCCAAAACCAGTTGAGCATTTTCTTTGGCACTTTCATTGGTTACTTTACCAAGTTGTATTCTTTGAACAGTGAAATCCTCCATACTTACATCGCCTTCTTGTTGCGGAGGAAAACCTACCTCAACAAACTTTTGACCAACTTTATCAATATGAAGTCTTGAAAGAACTTTTTCCTTTTTCTTCCCCTTGATCTTTGGCAGAGGTATTTCTTCAAGGTCCAGCTCATTAGGAGAGATCATCTTTTTCTTCCGCTTGGATACTTGTGAAACCAACCAAGGAGGGAGAGCAGAAGTGTATACGTTTGCTAATACTACCAACTCTTGAGTCGCTATGACTTTCTGAGAAATAGTTGGGATTGTAACTATGGGTGCACTGTTCGTCATTATTGGCCCAGTAACTTGCACGCCCAGTTGATTCTACAAAGATTCATCCATGAACCTGTTAAATTCAACTTCAAAGGATCAGACATAAATAGTTTGTGTTTGGAACACTATAGAAGAAGCCGAAATGGTTGAGATTGCAGGTGGGGAAGAAACATTTTCTACTCCTGTTACTATAGTAGGAGGAGGAGAAGAAGGAATAGGAAGAACAAGAGTCTTGGGTGTTGGAGGAGTGTGAGGAATGTTGGCATGGCTTGGCGAAGATGTAGAAGGAATATATCCAGTTTCATTTCTAGGAGGGGATTAAATTTGCTCATCATGTTGGAGCTCTTCCTCATCATTATTCTCAACTTCTTCTTGAGATTCTTCTTCATTAGACTATGTTTCCTCATACTCTTCTCCTTCCGATTCCTCAAATTCAAACTATGTATCTCCTCCTTATTTTGAGGATAACTCTTCAGAAACAAGATCCTTACCTTGTGCATATGGCATTTTAGATCTTATTTTTTCTTGTACCTCAACGGTCTGTGTAGTATTCTTTCCCATGGTGAATTTGATTCTCGGTCCTTTTCAAGATGAAGACGGAGTATCAACATGCTTATCTTTAGTGCGGAGTTCCTGTCGTGGGCTAGATTTTTCCTTCGGAGGTTCCGCTTCTAAATCAGTTTTGAAGGCTTTCATTTGATAACCATGCTTCTGTAGCCATTTTGTTGTATTATGTAGAATGGGAGTGAGCCTTTCCCTCATGTAAACACATTCTTTCTTTGAACACTGTACTGGAGGTAAAGGCTTTTTGGCAATCTCATTTTCATCATAAGAAGAATTCAAGATGTCTCCAGGATCAGTGAAGTCTTCAAGTAAATCAACTATACCAAGGGCTCTAATTTTCTTGAATGTCAACCTACAATAATCCATCCTATGAGAAATATTCCTCATCTTTGTAATCTATCCATATGTCTTCAAAATGATAGACATGACGGTGACCTTTCTTGAGTCTTCTCTTTAGATCTTGATAGTCAAAGGCACACCTACACCTGTAGGTCCTTATAGTCATTATTGCATCTCTGTTGCAACATTCTTAGCTTTTTGTACACTTTTGAGTGTACCTACCAATGGTTAGGGGAAATTTGAAATTCGGCTTATGGATCCTCCGCCATTCCTTGTGTAAGGAAATCAAATGTCTGCACAACTCCATGAGAATCCATTTGTCTGAGGGATACCTGGGTAGCATGTAGGGGAACCCAGTGAAACAACCTACTCTTATATAAGTAAAGGTTGGGAATTGTAGAAAGACGCAACCAACCTTGTTGACTAATTTGTAGGCCTCATCCAATATTCGCTTCTTTTCTAGAGTACGGTCAAAGGTGAAAAGCAGAGGTGCAAAGAAAGCATTTGTAACCCTTTTGAAGTGGTGGAATCTTTCTCTCAGATTTAATTGATAATAATAGTCATACACTGAAATAGAGTGTATGTTCCCCTTAGTAGATAAACTTGGGTACTGCCTTATTACTTCTGCTACATACACCAAGTAAGAAGTCATGTAGAACTTCAAAGTGGTGGGTACATTGATCAATTGCTCATGGATTTCATCGTTGATCTGTGTCCCCTAGTAAATATGTACTTTCTTTCTTTTGATTATTTAGATGTATTCATACATCTAGTCTTGCAAATGAGAAGATTAAGGTAAGCCTTTTACTCTGCTTAGAAGAGTGATCATGTCTCTCACATCCTCTTTGAAATCACTCTGAGGAAGTCCCTTAGGCCACCTGGATACGACATGTCTAGGAGTTTTCAACCATTGAGTGTTAATCAATGTTTTAGCCCTAACTGAATCATTATCAAAAATCTCCCGAGCCTTCTGAATTGTGATAGATGTATAGTGTTCCATGTGTGGAACCTTGAAAACAATATCAAAGAATTCACCATCAAGCCTCATCATAACTTGACCCGCATAATCTCTTACAGTTCTATTTTCTCGAATATAGTGGGCTGCTACTTGAAGCACAAATTTTGTATGATGAGAAAAAGTTGGGAATGTGGATACCAAGTGAAGATTACTATGGATAATTGCCTTTAGATTTTCATCCCATGGCCTTTTTTGAATTCTTTTGACGAAATCCTCTAGACCTTGGTGAGCGATCTCGGTAACTTTGATTTCATCTACTTTGGAAATCAACATAGTTGGCGGGAAGACACCATGGTATTTGTACTTCATCTTTTCTTTGACCTTGGGAGATGATGGAGGTGTTTTAGCTGTCATCTAGAGAGGCCAAGACTAAAATTTTTATCACCCTTGAAGATCACCTGATGAATTTTGAAGGTAACTGCAAGAATGGTGGATCCATGGGTGTTACGAAAAATATACATCATGGAGAAGTGTGAAACGAGCGAGATGATATGTAGCAACTACGTGTTGGCAATAGGGTACAAAAAATGGAGATTGAATGATGATGTGAATGTCAGAGTGAAGAATTTGCAAGTTTAAGGTGTTAGAGAAAATTTTCAGATTTTAGTGTCAGGGTGCTGAAAATCAACGCCTTGACACCAAAAAGTTGTTTTGAGCTTTGGTGCACCGGCGCTGAAAATCAGCGTCCAAGCACCAAAGTGTTGGAGACTCTGGGTGTCATGGCAGTGAAAATCACTACCTTGACACTTAGAAGTTAAGGAAGTCTCAGTGTCATGGTGCTGTTTTTCACTGCCCTATCACTTAGAAAGTTTTTTAAAAACTTAGTGTCATGGCGGTGTTTTTCACCGCCCTGACACTTAGAAGTTATGAATTTAGTGTCATGGTTGTAAAAATAACCACCATGACAAGGGATAGGAAACTTAGGGAAATTCACTGCCGAGAGAAAGCAAAGCCCGGGGAAATTAAATGCCTTGACACCAAGCATGTTGGGAAAAGAAAAACAAAGAAAAAATAAATTTCAATGCTGACAAACCCTACGCAACAAAGGTGACAAACTAGAGAAAAATGGAACATACAAAAACCATTGACAGAAAAACAAGTAGCATGGGCGGTGAGAAGGATGGAGACCAAGAATCATTCGAAAAAAAAAAACCTAAAGGTTCGAAAGATCTAAAAAATGGCCACAAAAAGATTAAATGAAGAACAAAGGGAACTAATTGATAATAAAAAGGAGGTTTAACAGAAAAATGGCATACCTGGCGAAAAAGATAAAACCCTAGCTCGAACCTTGACGATGGTGGATTTCACAACGAGCTGGAGTGCACAAAGGAGGAGAAAGAATTGGAGAGGAGGACAAAAAATGAAAAGAAACAATGTAAAAGACAACCTAAGAGAAGTTTATAAGTCGAAAGGACTTGAGTCATGTGCATTAAATGCACCTCTAATAACTACACTCAATTGGCAAATAGGTGCAAAGGCGGTGAAAATCAGCGCCTTGACACCTAGAGTAGAAAGTAAGGTTGGTGCAAGGGCGGTGAAAATCACCGCCTTTGCACCAAGATGTTTAAAAGTTTAAAAAACAAAAAGGTGCAAGGGTGGTGAAAATCAATGCCTTTGCACTAACAACTAAGTGCAATGGTGTTGATTTTTAGTGCCCTTGCACCAAAGACTAAAAAAGACTAACTCCTAGTAGAAAGGAGTTAAAATGACCTTCACTTCAAAAATCAAGTTAATATACACTCACATGGTCTAGGTGAGATCGGGGATTACACATCGAGGGCAATTTAACATTGCCTCGTTTTGTGTGCTTGAAACACACAGACCTAGGAAACAAACTAGTTTCATAGGGGGGTTATCCGTGGATCAAGCGATGCTAGATTCTCAAATAACAGCTGGCTTCAGCTAGGTAACTTGCTTCAGTCATTCTTAGAAACGGTTGAAGGAAGTAGAACTCCATATTTCAAGTGCCTTTATCCATCCATTGGGTGTGAAGTCAAAGCGACAAAATAAAAGACTCAAAAACTAAAAGACACAAAGACTGTACAAAGATTACAAAAACATGTGTTACCTCAATGTACAAAGTGCTTTAGATGCTGCTCGTTGTGCAAGAGAGTGAACAAAGTCCCATCTCCATATGAAAGAAGGAAACTATTTCTGCCATACACTTGATGTATATTGAAAGGGCCTGTACATAGTGAATCAAATTTGTTGTGCATGCCCTTTGGTTCTCTTCTTTTGTCCCATAAGAGAACTGAATCCCCAACCTGAAACTCATGATATTTAGCCTTCTTATAAAAAATATTCTTCACTTGTTCTTGGTGCTCCATGATATAGTTAGCCACTTGAACATGTTTCTCTTCCAGCTCAAAAAGGTACATCATATTCTTGTCGACTGAATTTTCAAAGGTTTCATCTTCGATTACTTTTGCCAACTTGAGTGTTGGAATTTGTAATGTGATTGGGATTTTAGAATTCAACCCATACAAGATTTGAAATGGGGACATGCCGATTGCACGCTTGGGGGTAATTATGTCGGCCCACAAGGCATCATACAAAGCCTTGTGCCACAAACATTGATTTTTATCAACCAATTTCCGTATAATACTCACCAATTTCTTATTACTTGACTCAGCTTGACCATTTCCTTATGGGTAATAGTCAGATGAGTGAGACAGCATCACACCATACTCAAAACAGAACTCAGTTATCTCGTTTGATGAGAAAGCTGATGCATTTTCAATGACAATTTTGTTCAGCACGCCGAACCTAGAAATGATGTTTTCTTTTAGGAAATGACATACAACTTCAAAGGTAGCATTTTTTACTAGAATAGCTTCTACCCATTTGGTGAAGTAGTCAGTCACCGTCAAAACATAAATATTTCTTGCACTCGATGATGGATTAACCGAACCAATCAAATCAATCCCCCACTGCTGGAAAGGTTCTTCAATCACAACGGGCTTTAAGGGAAAAGCCGCCACTTGGGCCTACCTACAAATTGTTGACACAACTTAGACTTGTGCACCCAAGAATACACATCTTGAAAGAGTGTGGGCCAATAGTATCTCACTCTCAAAATCTTGTGAGCGGTCACCGACACAGAAAAATGTCCTCCACAAGCCAAGTCATCGTATGAATTCAACAGTTTCTCTTATTGTTCTTTGTCAACGCATCGTAGAAAAGTTCCATCCAATGCACGCTTATACAAGCCATTTTCCCATAAGACAAAGTTTGCATATTTTAACTTGATAGTTCTCCTTTCTTTAAAAGTCAAATTATTAGGACATTCCCCATAAGTAAGGAAATGAGCGATGTTGGAATACCACTCTTTGGTAGTGCTGACGAACAACACCATGGGAATTTTGCTTGAATTTACTGCTTCCTTTTTAGAAGCTTCTTCATTTGTTGAGACTTCTTCCTCTGGATTATTTTTTAGCAATAAGGTGACATAGTCCACATCCCCATATCAACTTGGTTGGTTTAATTTCCATGTTATATTCTTGAATCTTGGCAACCCATTTGCCTCTCTTCGTTCCAAATTATTTCTATGTTAAAATGGATTTAACAGTTGTATCTAGAACCAGAACCTTGACATGACTATTTAGAATGTAGAACCGAAAGTGTTTAACAACCTTGACTACAAAAAAGGCATGTTTTTCCATTTGAGATTACTTCAACTCATAACTCTTTAGGGGGCAACTCATGAATGCAATTGTTGATTCAAAGCCTTCATTGTTCTCCTGCACCAAAATTGCTAAAAGCGTATGCTCAGAAGAATAGCTGTACATAATGAATTCTTTGGTGTAATCAAGACAAAATAACACTGACACATGACCAATGGCCTCCTTGATGTTGTCAAATGCAGCCTTCCCTTCCGCTGTCCAGTGGAAAGTGGTATTAGCTTTCATCATATTGACGATATGATGAGTCTTTTCTGCAAATTTCGAAAGGAACCTTCGTGGGAAATTTACCTTACCAAAGAAGGAATGGACAACCTTCTTACTTGATGGTAGGGTGAGATATTTGATACCATTTACTCTTTCTGAGTTGATCTTAATTCCTTTAGTAGACACTACGTGACCAAGAATTTTTCCCTCTATAACCCCAAAGATTGACTTTTTAGGATTTAGGGAAATACCATGCTGACGAAACTTCTCCAATATTTGCCTTAGATGATAGCAGTGTTCATGATGCTTTTTGGAGAATATAGTGAGATTGTCAAGATACACCACAATGAAATTTCCCATCACATCGCGAAAAGCCAAGTCCATAGCATGTTTGAAAGTAGCACTGACATTTATCAGGCCAAAAGGAATTTTGTGATACACAAAGGTACCCCATGGCATTGTGAATGTCATCTTGTGTTGATCACTTGAAGTAATTTCAGCTTGGTTATAACCAGAAAACCAATCAAGCATGGAGAGCATCTCAGATTCGATCACATCTTGTAGAACTTGGTCCATTACAGGCAGAGGGTAATTGTCCTTAAGTGACAGCTAGTTGAGGTTTCTAAAATCCACACAAATGCGAATCTCACCATTTTTCTTACGAACTAGAATGATATTTTCTATCTAAATTTAATGGTGGATGGGAAATATTATTCGCGCATTCAACATTTTCTGGACTTCTGCAAGGATCGTCCTAGAGATTTTTGGATTGTATTGCCTCTATTTTTTCTTAAAAGGCAATGCTCCGACCTTCAGGGGAATATCATGTTGCACCTCTTTCAGTCGAAAAGATTTTAGGTCCTCATATGAATATGCTAGGACATCCATATATTCTTGTAATATCCTAGTGAACTATTTTCTCTCTTTGACTATGCAACATTTTCCAATGTTCACTATATTAGGATCACTTTCAGTCCCCAAGTTATATTGCTTGACCTCATTCG
This sequence comes from Sequoiadendron giganteum, assembly GCA_007115665.2. Lineage (NCBI taxonomy): Eukaryota > Viridiplantae > Streptophyta > Pinopsida > Cupressales > Cupressaceae > Sequoiadendron > Sequoiadendron giganteum. Next base: position 765,246,041 of record CM021100.1, read on the forward strand.
ACGAATCGGAGTATGCCAGTTGCTTTTTGACATAACGATCATGTTTGTCAAAAAAATTCTCCAGAGACACCAATACTTTGGGAATTTTATTCCCTTTGAGTTGTAAGAATTCTTCCCCTATGAGCAGATCTATACTCTCAAGGAGGAGAATTGCTTCCTTCAAAGTACAATTCATTGAAATTTTTTGCATTTTCTAAGAAGGCAACAATCTGATGATAATTGTTGAAAATATGCCAATTGTCCAGATTATTGGGGACACTTGGGTGGAAAACCAACTCAATTGTGTAGGTAGAACCTTGAAAATATTTATGTGGGATGAGGAGCATGGCTGAGACCGCTAAAGAGTCAACCCTGTCATTGTATTCCCTTGGAACCACAGAGATGTCGAAAGCCTTAAATTCTTCAATGCAATCCCAAACGAGATTGTGATAATGCCTAATCCTATCATTTTTAGTTTGATATAGGTTCCTCACCTGACATACTATTAGCTTGGCATTGCCTTGTGCATGAAGATTTTTGATACCCTTCTTGCGTGCCACTTGCATTCCCAACAATAAGGCTTCATACTCGGTGGTGTTGTCAAATTGTAGCTTGAAAGAAAGAGGGAAAAACTTTCCATTAGGGGAAATAAAAACCATTCTTGCTCAAGAAACGGTTGAAGAACAGCTACCGTAAAACTCTAGCAACCAAACATCTTTCGGATTGCCTAGGCTGACGATGTCAAAATCTAGAAATTCATCTTCTGGTGATGACTCAATTTTTATGGAATGAGATTCAACACTCTCCCTCATATTTCATTGAAGACTCACCAACCTCTTCAATTTGTAGATAGTAAGTTCCCACACCTGAAGACTCGAACAGGATCTGGGCTTTGGGGTCATTTGATTGGGTCATTGAAAACTTTGCTCCCTTTTCAGGAATCAAATTTTGCATCATGCCTTTCACCGGTATTCTGGCTTCAAACATGTCCATACTTAGTTCTCCTCCAACATCCTTGCAGAAATTGCGACCAAGGAGGATTTCCTAAGATGCTGGTACGTCAGCTACTAGAACCGTCATCTTTATCTTTTTATCTAGGTACGCAACAAATGCGTACTATGCATCTTTGATTTGACTGATCAAGGGCACTTGTTTATTTTCCATGGAGAAACAACGACTGAAATTTTAGGTCATATCTAAACCTAAGGTAGTGGCTACCTTGGCAAGTATCACGTTATCAGATGCACCAGAGTCTATGACACAGTTACTCAATTTGAAACTGTTAACCAACAAAGAGATGAAAAATGGATCATTGCATCCAGAATTTGTTGGAGAATTGGACACTAGATTATTCTATGGCACTTTAGGCTTAGGAGCAACAGGAACATCAAGAAGTAAATCTTGAGTTGGAGTAACTCCTTGGTCTTTAACGAACTTGAAAAGCCTATCAAATTAATCAAGGTTGGCTTTGAGGTATTGAGCCTCAAACATTTGGACCTTGGTTTTCTTGCCATAGTCAATGATGTCAAAATATTGGAAAGAGTTTTGTAGATTGGATGTAGTGAATTCACTAATTGGTTTAATGAAAAGCATATTGGTCTTTGAAACTGGAGGATTGTCTTTGGGGATAGTAGGAGTTGATGAAGAGGGACAAGGTGCACTTACTTGTGGATTTGCTGCTTTTTTAGGTTTCCAAGGAAGAGGAGAACCTCTTTTGGCAATCGTGACTAGCAGCTTCTCCTTTTCAGGTGGAGCAGTAGCTTGAGCTTTGTCAAGCTAGTTTTGTTGATGCCGCGTGAAAGCAACATACGTATCTGTCACTAAGTCATCTTCCTCATCTTTGTCTACTATTTGTAAATAGCCAATCTTGGAGTCGCTAGCCGATTCTATTTCTTCAACTTGGAAGAGATCGACATTTTCTTCTTCAAGATAGTCTGGCTGCACATATTCTTCTTGTTCAGCTTCATAGTATCCTGCAGCAGCGTTGGTAGGTGGAGCATCAAGTGCAACCCTAACTTGTAGTGTTGGAAGGAAGTTCTGATTCTTATTTTTGGCATAGATAGGGAAATTCCTTGGGATGTCCTTGTAGTTGGTATTTTTATTGGAGACTTCCTTCTTCAAAGCAAGGGGCTCATTTGCCAGTCGTTGCACCATGGGATCTATAAAATTGGAATTGTTGTCAGGGGCATTGGCATTGGATGTTGAAGATCCTGATGCCTACATCCTTTTATTTGTGTTGGAGTTTTTTTTAGTCCTTATCTCTCCAAAAAGGATAATATCATCTTCAAGACTGGTGGCTAATTGTTATGTTGCTTCAACATTGGCAAGATTTTCCCTGCTTAAGAAGAAACTTACTTTGGGTAACTGTGTGTTGATGAAAAAACACTTCAAATTATGATCTATCGGCTTAGCATCTTGTGGGATCCGTGTCACCAGCTTGTTGAATTTAGCCATGAATTCTCGCATGGGTTCGTGGGCTTCCTTCTGCATAATTGTAAGTTGTGCTAACAAAGCATGTGTGTCCTTGGCAGGCTTGAATCTTTCCTTGAACTTTGTTCGAAGAGTGGTCCAGTTGGTGATTGAGGTGTTGGGAAGAGTGTAGAACCATTCAACAACAACCCCTTGGAGGGATTCGATGAATAACCTTATAGAAACATCTTCATTTTCTATGGCAAGAACGCCAAAAACGATGTAGAAGGCGACAATGTGCTCATCGAGATGTTGTTTGACATCACTAGTAAACTCCGGAAGGTGTTTCCTTGAAACATGTGGAAGAGAATGTAGAGGTGCAGCCAAACAAAGGGGACCAAAATCATTCCCCCATGGTCCTACAGGTGGTGCGGCCATGACTGGTTGGACAACAAGTACCCGAGCTGCATGTTTGTTGTAGACAGGCCAAATAGGTGGAAGAGGAGATCTTTGTTTTTGTGGAGGATAAATCACAGTACATTGCAATGGTGATTTTACTTGTAGAGACATAAATGGAAAATTATGCTGCAACAACTCCTCAAAAAGTGGATTTGTAACTCCTTGAGCCCTCAATCCTCACGTATAACTTTGGTCTGCCAGAATCCAAATCTGAAAAGGATGAAGATTTACAAAGAAAAACATACAAGATACAATAAGAAACTGTAAAGCTTATTCACTTAAATTGAAAGCGTAAGGCTTGGATTGCGTGATTCAGTCCCCAACGAAGTCGCCAAAAAATTATTGGGTGAAAATTATGTAATCAACTTTCAACATATTACACAACCTAGATTTTAGCTAAAGCTATGTGAGATAAAATCTCTCCTCTCAGAAGGGGAGTCACCCTTCTTATTTCTAACAGAAGCTACGGTAAAACTAACAAAGTATTTACACAATGTACACTACACTTACAAAATGGGGGGGTGTGTTACATTCATGCTTCTCTCTTTTTTCAGAGAAGATGTTTTACAATGCTTCACGGTTTGGAAGTTCTAAATTTGATAACTTTAAACTTAACAAAAAGCAGTAATGCCAATACCTCTATCTTGTCAAAGCAAAGCGTAGAGATACCATATGTGATTGATAATTAAAAAATAAAGGAAAAGGGAAAGCTCACGAAGGCACAAATTCGTTCTGTAGCTTTTTCAATGATGGATCTGTGAAAGACGTATTGTTTGTCGCATTAGAAGCACAAAGTCTTCTTAGATGCAGCAATTCCTCGAACAACATGAACAATTACAAGCACAAAGTCTTGTAGATCTTTCAACCAAAGTATCCAAACATAAACATAAATCCAAATAAGGAATGCAACACAAAGTTTACATAAATTAATTGAAGGCCTTCAAATATCATTCACTAATCACCACAGATCTCATTCAAATCAAAAGAGAATTGATTCCAACACAAAGTCTTGCATGCAACTTCCTTCTTTATTGATTAGATCCAGATTCAAAAAATTGAACACAAAGTTTCAATGTTCGTTTCAAAAGGGCAACACTTCATTGCAAAATACTAAAAGGTAAATATTACAATAGAGATCCCTCTTATTTATAGAAAAGAGGGAAGAGGTAATTTAGGAAAATAGTTGAGTAAAAATAGGAAACTCTAATATTGACTAAGTTAACATGTAAACTATCTACGTGAAATTACATCTCATATTTTTAGTGTAATTATTTTACAAAAAAGAAATTTTAAGATGTCTTAAAATATTTACAATATGCATAGAAGGGAACAACAAATTGATGAACATTGGAGACAAGAAGAAGGCTTTTATTGTTCTTTTCTCAAGGCATGGAAGTCTTCGTACTTGTTTTTAGTCTCCTATAGGAATGCTTCATCTGGTCCGATCGTGTAATCCACAAGAGTGTCCATTTTGGTGATTGCTTGCTTGGAAGACGAGAAAAATTTCTTGCATCTTTGAAGATGTGTTTTGAGACAATCAATTGAAATTCGTATATCACATAAGTTATGCATGGCATTCTTTGAGAAATCTTTTATCATCCACCTACTTCATGACAGCTTCTTTGAAAACTCGTGTTATCTCACTAAGGGGAAGAAAGGTATGGTTGTCATCAAGGAGGTCTCCTGGTAACTCCTCCATTGTATTTAACAAAAGAAAATGATGTCCTTCGTCATCCTCCTGTACTTGGTGAATATCATCAATCAAAGACTTTATTACCTGTATTCTATGCATTAGTGATTCTTTCACCTCCACATATTTATCTTTGTAGGGAATAACCCCAACCTTCACCAATTTGTTGAGCTTTTCCTCTTTCATTTGCAACCATGATGAGAGGAATTTTTCCATTTCTTGTTGCTCCTTGGATAGTAAACCTTTTTCTTTATCAAGCTCTAGTTGAAACTTGGCTATCTGTGCAGTTTTCTCACCTGCTATAGTGATGACTTGTGAACCGTGATCTAAGATTTCATCAATAAAATTGTACAACACTTTACCTTTAGATTCAAGTTTCTCCACCTTTTACACCGCCAGTTCTTCAACATTCACCAAGGTCAAAGTTTGGGTATCTCTAGTAGAAGAGCCTATAGTATTCCTCAAGATATTTGCATAGCGCTCAACCTTTTCTTTGTATATATTCTTGGCTTGTTCCATCTTGTCAAGCCTTCCTGCCAGGGCATCCAAAACCACTTAGGCATCTAATTTTGCACTTTTATTGGTTACTTTCCCAAGTTGTATTCTTTGAATAATTTAATCCTCCTCCATACTTGCATCACCTTGTTGTTGCAGAGCAAAAACCTACCTCAACAAACTTTTGACCAACTTTATCAATATGAAGTCTTGAAAGAACTTTTTCCTTTTTCTGCCCCTTGATCTTTGGCGGAGGTATTTCTTCAAGGTCCAACTCATCAGGAGAGATCATTTGTTTCTTCCGTTTGGATACTTGTGAAACCAACCAAGGAGGGAGAGAAGAAGTGTATACGTCTGCTTGTACTGCCAACTCTTGAGTCTCCTGACTTCCTGAGAAATGGTTGGGATTGTAACTATGGGTGCAATATTAGTCATTATTGACCCAATAACTTGTATGCCAAGTTGATTGTGCAAAGATTCATCCATGAATCTGTTAAATTCAGTTTAAGAGGAAATGTCAAAAGATGGGGATGACAAATTGGGTATGGATGTCAGAGAATTGGATAAGACATCAACAATTTGTTTCTGGAACACTATAGAAGAAGCCGACACGGTTGGGATTGCAGGTGGGGAAGGAACATTTTCTACTCCTATTACTATAGTAGGAGGAGGAGAAGAAGGAATAGGAGGAATAAGAGTCTTGGGTGTTGGAGGAGTGTGAGGAATATTGGCATGGCTTGGCGAAGATGTAGAAGGAATATCTCTAGTTTCATTTCTAGGAGGGGATAAAATTTTCTCATCATGTTGGAGCTCTTCCTCATCATTTTCTCGACTTCTTCTGGAGATTCTTCTTCATTAGACCGTGTTTCGTTAGAGTCTTCTCCTCCTGATTCCTCAGATTCAAACTATGTATCTCCTCCTTCTTTTGAGGATAACTCTTCAGAAATAAGATCCTTACCTTCTGCATGTGGTGTTTTGGATCTTATTGTTTCTTGTACCTCAATGGTCTGTGTAGTATTCTTGCCCACGTTGAATTTGATTCTCGGTCCTTTTCGAGATGAAGATGGAGTATCAACATGCTTATGTTTAGTGCGGAGTTCCTACCGTGGGCTGGATTTTTCCTTGGGAGGTTCTGTTTCTGAATCAGTTTTGAAGGATTTCATTTGATAACCATGCTTCTGTAGCCATTTTGTTGTATTATGTCGAATGGGAGTGAGCCTTTCCCTCATGTAAACACATTCTCTCTTTGACCACTATACTGGAGGTAAAGGTTTTTTGGCAATCTCATCTTCATCATAAGCATAATTCAGGATGTCTCTAGGATCAGTGAAGTCTTCAGGTAAATCAGCTATACCAATGGCTCTGATTTTCTCAACTTTTAGCCTACAATAATCCATACTACAAACATCTTCCTCATCTCTGCATTCTACCCACATGTCTTCAAAATGATAGACATGACGGTGACCTTTCTTGAGTCTTCTCTTTAGATCTCGATAGTCAAAGTCACACCTACACCTGTAGGTCTTGATAGTCATTATTTGCATGTCTATTGCAATATTCTTAGCTTTTTGTACACTTTTGATAGTGTACCTACGAATGGTTAGGGGAAATTTGAAACCCGGCTTATGGATCCTCTGTCATTCCTTGTGTACATAAATCAACTATTTGCAAAACTTCATAAGAATCCATTTGTTTCAGGGATACATGGGTAGCATGTAGTGGCACCCAATGAAACAAACTACTCTTATGTAAGTAAAGGTTGGGAATTATAGAAAGACACAACCAACCTTGTTGACTACTTTATAGGCCTCATCCGATATTCACTTCTTTTCTAGAGAAGGATCAAAGGTGAAAAGAAGAGGTGTAAAGAAAACATTTGTAACCCTTCTGAAGTGATGAAAGCTTTCTCTCAGATTTAATTGATAATAATAGTCATACATTGGAACATAGTGTCTGTTCCCCTTAGTAGAGAAACCTATGTACTGCCTCATTAATGTTGCTGCATACACCAAGTAAGAAGTCATGTATAAATTCAAAGTGGTGGGTACTTTGATCAATTGCTCATGGATTTCATCATTGATCTGTGTCCCCCATTCAATATGTACTTTCTTTCTTCTGATTATTTGGATGTATTCATACATCTAGTCCTGGAAATGAGAAGATTCAGGTAAGCCTTTTACTCTTCTTAGAAGAGTGATCATTTCTCTCACATCGTGTTTCAAATGACTCTGAGGAAGTCCCTTAGGCCACCTGGATACGACATGTCTAGGAGTTTTCAAGGTCATTGAGTGTTAATTAGTGTTTTAGTCCTAATTGAATTCATTGTCAAAAATCTCTTGAGCCTTCTAAATTGTGATAGATGTATATTGTTCCATGTGTGGAACCTTGAAAACAATATCAAATAATTCACCATCAAGCCTCATCATAAATTGACCCGCATAATCTCTTATAGTTCTATCTTCTCAAATATACTGGGCTGCTACTTTAAGCACAAATTTTGTATGATGAGAAGAAGTTGGGAATGTGGATACCAAGTGAAGATTAATGTGGACAATTACCTTTAGATTTTCATCCCATGGCCTTTTTTGAATTCTTTTGAAGAAATCCTCCAGATCTTGGTGACCGATCTCAGTATCTTTGATTTCATCTACATTGGAAATCACCATAGTTGGTGGGAAGACACTTGGTATTTGTACTCCATCTTTCCTTTGAACCTAGGAGATGATGGGGGTGTTTTAAATGTCATCTAGAGAGGACAAGACTGAAATTTTTATCACCCTTGAAGATCACTTGATGAATTTTGAAGGTAACTGCAAGAATAGTGGATCGATAGGTGTTAGGAAAAATATATAGCATGGAGAAGCGTTAAATGAGCGAGATGATATGTAACAACTACGTGTTGGCAATAGGGTATGAAAAATGGAGCATGAATGATGATGTGAATGCAGGAGCGAAGAATTTGCAAGTTTAAAGTGTTAGAGACAAAAATTCAGATTTTGGTGTCAAGGCGTTGAAAACCAATGCCTTGACACCAAAAAGTTGTTTTGAGCTTTGGTGCACCGACGCTGAAAAATTAGTGCCCGAGCACCAAAGTGTTGGAGACTCTGGGTGTCATGGCCGTGAAACTCACCACCTTGACACTTAGAAGTTAAGGAAGTCTTAGTTTCATGGCAGTGTTTTTCACTGCCCTGGCACTTAGAAAGTTTTTTAAAAACTTAGTGTCATGGCGGTGTTTTTCACCACCATGGCACTTAGAAGTTAAGAACTTAGTGTCATGGCAGTAAACATGACTGCCATGACAAGGGATAGGAAACTTAGGGAAATTCACTGCCTAGAAAAAGCATAACCTAAGGAAATTAAACGCCTTGACACCAAGCGCGTTGGGAAAAGAAAAACAAAGAAAAAGTAAATTTCAGTGTTGACAAACCCTACGTAGCAAAGGCGACAAACTAGAGAAAAATGGAACATACGAAAACCATTAACAAAAAAACAAGAAGCATGGGTGGTTGAAGGATGGAGACCAAGATATCATTCAAAAGAAAAAACCTAAAGATTGGAAAGATCTAAAAAATTCCCATGAAAAGATTAAACGAAGAACAAAGGGAACTGATTGATAATAAAAAGGAGGTTTATAAGAAAAATGGCATACCTGGCGAAAAAGATAAAAACCTACCTCGAACCTTGATGATGGCGGATTTCACAACGAGATGGAGTGCACGAAGGAGGAGAAAGAACTGGAGAGGAGGACAAAAAATGAAAAGAAACAATGTAAAAGACAACCTAAGAGAAGTTTATAAGTCGAAAGGACTTGAGTCATGCGCATTAAATGCGCCTCTAATAACTACACTCAACTGAGGTGCAAAGGCGGTGAAAATCACTGCCTTGACACCTAGAGCAGAAAGTAAGGTTGGTGCAAGGGCAGTGAAAATCATCACCTTTGCACGAAGATGTTTAAAAATTAAAAAAAAAACATCTGCAAGGGTGGTGAAAATCAATGCCTTTGCACCAACAACTAAGTGCAATGGCACTGATTTTTAATGCCCTTGCACCAAAGACTAAAAAAGACTAACTCCTGGTAGAAAGGAGTTAAAATGACGTTCGCCTCAAAAATTGAGTTAATCAAAACTCACATGGAATAGGTGAGATCAGGGATTATGCATCGAGGGTAATTTGAGATTGCCTAGTTTTGCGTGCTTGAAACACACACCTAGGAAACAGACCAGTTTCGTAGGGGGGTTATTCGTGGATCGAGCGTTGCTAGATTCTCAGATAACAAATAACAACTACAAAATTATAGGCCCTAGTTGGTGCTCTCCTCATCCCCTCGGGGTGAGGGACGAGGTGACTAATGCTCCCTCTCTGGAGCTGATGATACCTAGTCTGATAGGATTGGCTGCCTCTGTGAGGATCCTAGAATAGTGGCCTGTGGCTGGCTATGGTGGGATCTGTGTCCTGAGGACCCATGAATATGGCTAGATCGGTGTCCAAAAGAATGTATATGGCTGTGGGAGGACCTGTGGCCTGATGAATGTCCAAATGACAAGGAAGGGCTGACACTACTATGGCTCCTACTGTTGTGAGTAATGCTGTTGGACCCACTACCTTTACCACTCTAAGATTGTGTGAAACTAGGATCTTGCCGCTCTACTGGCATGACTCTCTAATATAGCCCTTTGTAGTACTCACGTCCAACACTAACCCTCACGACCTCTTTGGCCACCTCTCCCACCAGCCCAAAACATAACTGTGCAAACTTAGAACACCACTATTGGACCTCCTGTTGTCTCACAACTGCTTGATCTTGCTCCACCTGGGTGACCTCCAACTAACCCTTTAGTGTCCTAATCCTAGTGAGAGCCTCATCTAGCATCCTCTACATATCTAACAACCACTGGTCAACTATCGTATCCCGAGGCAATGGTGGGCTCCTAGTTGGAACCTCTCCCCCTCCACCATATTCTCTCACATCCACCTTTCTGCATCATCTATCTCCTCATCTCCCCCTATCTCCTCCTCCCCAATGATATCTACATCCTCCTCTCTCGCTACCTCCACCTCCTCCATCTCGAGCCTCTTTGCCTCCAACTGCTCTACCTCCTATCGAGGTCCCTCTAGCTGCTCACCCTCTACCCTGACCTCCCTCTCCTCCTCTCCCTCACCCACCTCACAGATGGGTGACAACGGTGCTCGCCCGACTCGTTTCCACACTCTCCTGGCTTGCCTCCGACCTCTCCCCTTCCCCATCCATCACCTCCATCACCCCCTCCATCTCCCCCTTTACCTCCATCTCTCCCTCTGCCTCCACCTCTCCCTCTCCCCCTACCACCATCCCTACCTCCTCACCTTGCTAAGTGTACCTATGGTAGTATTGCCCGTCGATCCACCAATGCTGGTTGATCCAGATTTGTTAAGGGAAGTGGCCTATGTATCAAGCACCAGGCATCGAACTCTGGGGTGGTCCCCGCATCTACCAGTTCACCACTCCAACCCCACTGTTGGGCCACTAAACCATCAATGTGTTGCTCTGCCAATATCAATGCTATGGCCGGTCCCCACACTATCTATCAAGATGACTGCGCATACTCGATGGTGCCTATAGGAACATCTTTCCGCTCTCTGAACTATATCAATACCCATTGGGGTAGGTACATCTCTATAATGAGTTGCGACTGTACTGTCCTCCTAATAAGATATTTGAACTGCCTGTAAAAGGAGAGATGCTCATCCTCTCTAGGCCACTATCCATAGTCACTGTATGGCCTCCACACAAACTCAACAAGAGTGTCAATGGCATGACGCCAATACCCTATATCCCCCACTCAGGTTTGTATCACTAATCCCCCATACATGTAAACATAAGGCATCCCCTCACCCAAATACCTCTGAATTGGTGGCCGAAATAATGCAATATGCTCCCATGCCCATATCATGAGGAGCGTGATCCCACAACTGATGTCGGTAGACTCCTTGTATGCAACATCATGTAACTGATGGTATATCATGCCTAGGAAGCATGACCCCTAAGAAAAAATTGTCCTATCATGCATCATCCTAATCAATACATCTCCCCACCCGATCAAGAAACCATGGCCCTGGCGATCTAGTATCAAAACCTTAGCTATCAAAGTGCACAACATACACTCCCATCAGCCATAATGCTCAGCCAAAAACTCTTAGTTGATCTCACATCCATGGATGCCCAACTGCGCTGCATCCTCATGCTCATAGTAATTAGTAATGGTTTGCACCCCTCATCGTGGAGCATATACCACTCGCTCTCAAGTAAAAGCACAAAGTTGTGTCACACTTTCAGCCAACTTATCAACACATATGAATTTAAGTATTTCTAACTAAAAATCAATTTTGGTCAAATATATGATCTAGTAAGATTCATTCTAGCTAAGTTAGATACTTTCACAACTTTTTCAACTAAAATTGCTGGCTAAAAATATATGGAGCACCACTTTGAGTCCAATTTACCACAAAAATAAAATTATTTGAAAAACTTGAAGTTTCAATAACTCCTACTAATGTAAATAGCATTTAAAAAAAAATATAAAAATACCCTTTTGTAGATCCATAAGTGTAGTTTTCAAAAATATATTTATTTTAATAGTTTAATTATTATTTATATTTTATTTTTACTAAAAGTAGGTTATCAACAAAAAATATTAGATTCATTACCATGCCAAGGAAAAACACTAAAACTTATTAAAAAAAATAAAAAAATATGATGCACTAGATAAAAGAATATATTTCAAGATGGTATAATTTTTTTTCCATTTTAGATAAATATTTAATATGAAAGTTGATGTCCCATGGAAACAATTATTTTTTGATTCATGCACATTTTAATATTTATTTAAAAATATTTTTTTTATCAAAATTGAAAAAAAAAAATCCATGCACTAAAGTTTCAAGTTATAAATATACACAAAAAAATTTAAAGAATTTTTTTTTTTACTATAAAAAGTTTGACGTCTCATGCAACTTCATTTTTTAGCAACTAAATTATAGTGTTAATTTATTAAAAACTAGTTTTAAATAATTTTTTAATTTTTTCAAAAAAATACAAACATAAAACATACTAAAAAATGCATATTTTACTAGTTTACATCATTTCAAAATTCAAAACATATATGCCACTTTTTAGTGATTCAAGTTTAAAAATTGGATCAGTGTTGGCCATTTCCTTTATAAAGTGTGACATAGCTTTGTGCTTTCACCCTCTCCCATAATCAGAATCTGGAGGATCTTGTAGACATCCTCGAGTGTCACGGTGGCCTCTCTTGTCAACAAATAGAAAGAGCATGTCTCAGAGTGCCATCTCTTTGCCAACGCTGTTAAGAGACCCCTGTTTGCCCAGATAATGGGCATATAGGTGATGTGAAATAATCTCAAGTGCATCAATCACCTTTGCTCGCCCTGTCTCAACTGATCCCTGAATGTGTAGGTGGTCGGCTGAAAATATCGAGTATATATAAGTGGTAATCATCTCTGCACATACAAACTAAGGTCATCATATCACTAAATATCATCCCTGCCATCTAATTAATCAACAGTTCACAAGTAAAATGAGCCCAAACCACATGAACTTTAGTGACAATCAATTACATTGCGAGAGTCACATGTGTCGTTTCATCCCATAGATGCATTGAGCTATGGTGATTGCGTCGTTTGGCAACGCAGATGCGCCACTTTATGGCAATTACATCTTCCCCCCATCAATTGCACCTCTTTTGAGCATATAGGTTGAATCAACCCGCTTTTGTGTCATAATTTTGTGATTGTGTTGCAGGACTTGACACTTGTGACTTGATTTGGCACTTTCGTAGCACCATGACACGATTGCGTCGTTTGAACTTAAACCTATCCTACCCCTGGCATATGCATCGCAACGAATAAAATGCATGCAATGCGAAGGCATTTGTGTGCTTTGCGCACGTAGATGCATCGAAATCCGGTTCAATGCATCTGCCTTCCCAAATTTTGAGGCCCTAAAACTACCCAAAAATGATAAAATTATGAAGTGGGTACAAGGTATTTACCGCTGCTCCTGAGCCCTCTATTTGTCGGTAGGTCCGTACTCGATATTCACAATGATCTACCTCTGGAATAGTTATCTTTGCACTAAGTCCTCTCGCTCTGAGCTTTGAATCTCCTAAAGGCAATGGTGAAAATGAATTACCTTTTTACCCTCCTCAAGCCTATTTATAGGGTGAAAAATAGGGTTTCCCCTAGGGGTTTATAACTAGATGCACCATTTCATGATTTCAAACTACCTTTTGACTGCTTTAAACTTGTCAAAAATCGAAACCGACTGCGCCATTATTTTTTGGTCATCAAACTAGCTTATCGAGACACTTTTCAATTTCTTTCGCCATCTTGCCAAAATTCGCAAATTTTCCCGAGGGGGCAGAGATACTCTGTACCTTCATTGGGGCATGAACTGAACTGAATTTTCTTCATCACAATGCGATAAACTGCATTATGAGAAAGAGGGGAAAATGTAATGTCCCTTCCTTAGGCAGCTTAGACTAGCTGAGGTTGGCCTACTATTAGGGTTCCCATAGGTCAACGGTATAGTTATGGGACCCAACCGTGGGATGCAGAGCCTAGCTGGGAGTTTTACGAGCCTTTCAATTTGGAGTTCAGTTGTTGAATCCAGGGATAAATTGAGAATATTAAAGTTTGCTTTAATGGAATAGTAAAAGTGAATAGTAACAGAGAATTATAAAGTGAATAGTGAAAAGTGCCCCCATCCTAGTGAAACAAAGTTGTTTTTAAAAAGTGGCCCTTTCTTTTGATGAGGAAAGACCCTTGAGGAGGAATATTTTATTATCTTTTATAAAAAAGATCATGGGAGGTTATAAAGTGAATTTTGGGCTTCTATTTTGGCATTCATTTGTCATTTTTCATATCAACACTTGTAGGTTTGAGCTCTGGAGAAGGGTTTCAGATTGGTTTCAGTCTTCTGGGAACGAAAACTCCCAAAGGCTATCGTGAATTGGATGAGAACCCAGTTCACCTTTGAGGAGGACCTACCTTGGGTCTTCGTTTGGGCTTCATTGGAGGAGTTCCAGGTGTTTAATTTTCAGACATGAGTTTGCAGCAGTGTTATGTCAGCATATTTGTTCAGATTAGGTGTAGCCATTGATAGATTGAGTCTCAACCATGCCAATACCATCACATGTTTGCATTCTACTTGTTGGTTGTACAATTTTTGGCTAAGTGCACCTAGGGTTTGTGGCAAAATCATCATTGCAGATTTATTCCAGCTATTTAACAAGTTTACATTGAGGATTTGACATCTTCCATACCAGTCGTTTCATTTCTAGTTGGTGCACCATCATTTGGAAGGGGTTTCGTGGGCATTTGAAGTTGATGTTGGCAACCAATTTCATATCAACACTTCCATAACAACAATCAGACTTGTAGTTGCATATTTCGCATTCTATTTCAGTCTTCTACCATCGTTATCATGGTCATATCAGCCTTCATACATTGTATTTTCATGTTGGCATAGAACGGGTATGTTATTGGCATATTGGGTATTCAAATCTTTCATTTGTATTGAGTTTAATAGAGCTGTTATAGTCTGATAATTTTCATATCAGACATAACTGTCATTTGAATCAAACCTTATATCTTTAATTTAATGGCATAAATGGAAGTGGGTTTATCAATTTATGTTGTGCAATCATTTATATATCAGTTCTATGCATTTCCTTTATGTTATTGGCATTGAAAACACTCAACCAAACATCAAAAGCAATCAAAACAAACTCAAAAAATCAGAACAATAGTCAGAAAATCAGAATTCATGAGTTTGCACAACTGTTTGACGAAATGTCAACACTCTGAAAAATGAATTTTTGGGTTAGATTTAGTAGGGACATCTCAGTGGTATCAGAGCCATATTCCTACTAGTCTGTTGGGTAATGATTGCATTCAATTCGTGTGAAATCAGTTGTGCACAAGTCAGTTTGGATTTGGTTTTCAGTGGTTTTTGGTTGGTTCAACAAAAAGGGTCATCATGGCAAAGTTGTTTGGCAATAAATAGGCATGGAAAGAAATTGAGCAAACACAATATAAGACTATATGAAAATTGCAGCGTTTAAATGATTCAATTTCAAGGTTGGGACTCTCTAAAGGATCAACCTCACTTTCTATTAGCAAAAACCCAACACCACAAAACAAAGAAGCGGTGGTGATTAGTATATTTGAGGAGTATAGCATTCTTCCTCAATGTGTTAAGGAGAATTTTCCTTTCAAGAACTACATGGATATGCACCCGAATATTTTCCACAAGACTAAGCATGCAAGGAAGGAATATCACACTATAGCTTATGAATTGTTTAGAGAATCTTCACACATGGTTGATACAACTCTTCATGATAATGATTGGGTGTCATCAAGTTCCAATGAGGTATGCAAAAATTTATATGATGAATTAGATAGACATGCTGATTTGAATCAAGAAGGCATTAGGACAGCCTTGGGTAATGATTTGTCTACATCATCCTTGCAAGAGGTTTCACAACAGGCCCCTATATCAGAGGCTAGCATAGTTCATGTCAGTGCTTTGGATAGCAATGGGATGGACTCTTTGGGTGATCATAAAGCATCTTCTAGTATGATAGTTGATTCCAATAATGTCACATCACCTACACATGAAGAAAAATCAAAAGATAGCGAAGAAATGTCAATAGGGGAAGCAAGGAGCAATAGTATAGAGATTGGGTCTATTTCAGTTGATCTTCATCTAGATGATCCTACAGAAGGTAGAGAGGGAGAAACAGGGGAGCCTACAAGATAGGGTTGCACGATTATCCTAGTAGGCAACATGGAGATTATGCTCAGGGACTCTTTTGATAGTCCCAAGAGCAGTCTTATCTCTCTGCATGAGGATAGTGAATCATCATCCATTGAGACCACTTTTTGGAGTGATGATGAAGAGTTTGTGATGGGAACTAATGCTGCCTTAGTTTCGAACCAGCAAGAAGACACTTTGGAAGAATTTTTTTATGAGAGTCAAGCTCTCCATTGGCCGCCCACTACTTCAACTAATGAATTTACCTTTGTCCCTAAGCATGATTTGGAGAACCAACTTAAGGTTGGTGAAGATAAGATTGTTGCAGTGTTGTCCCATTTTGATCATTCCCATAAGTTGGTGGGAAATTGCCTATGGAAGGTCCAACTTGAGGGGAGACATAGTGGCGTTGAAGAGGCTTCATATCTTCCTGGTTTGCAAGTGTTTAAGACAGCCATGGATTCTATGAAAAATAATTATTTAGCCCTTCTTTTCGATAGAGATCACCTACTTGATTTGGGTGTCATATATTCAGATGCTTTGAGGAGGAAAGAGGAAGAGATTGATCAACTCACTACCGAGCTAGTGAAGACTAGAAAATATTTGGAAGACTCTCAAGTGACTCCCCTTATGGCAGAAAATCAGATTGAGGAGTTGAGCGTGGAGTTGAGTTTGGCTCATGCTTCACCAAATAAATTAGAAAATCAGTCTTCTATTGCAGCCTCTTTGGATGGGCAAGAATCTTGTGTTGTGCATGAGATTGAGGGACAAGGAAATGAGGAAAAAGAAGAGCTACATGATGAGGTTCAGGAAGGAAATGATGCATGCTCACATTGTGATGTTGATGGTAGCCATGTGCATGATTTAAAATCAGTTTTAGTAAATGAACATGTTGCTGATTTGGAATCAGATTTAGATGAGGAAGAGTTACTCCTTATTAAGGGTCTCGAACTTCATGTTGTAGAGGTAGAAAATCCGCACAATGATGCCACTTGCAGCCATGTAGTCTGAGCTTTGATAAAGAACATGCATGAATTGCAGTAGACCACACCTCTTGGCTTATTCCTTGAGGATAAGTATTCAACAGTGGAGGAGGTGGCATGAGTCTTAGGCCAATATGATAAGGTAGATAGATGGATTGAGTACCTCATTAGGATAACTCAGTCTGATGGGGCACTAGACGAACATAAGTATGGAATCTCGGCATCCAGCTTACACTTGGTTAGATGTGTGCTTGATAGGATGAGATCTGATGCCATGCAGTTGCTTACAAATAGAGCTTATGCTTTCATGCTTGCTAGGCAATTGTATGGTGCACTCATGAGGGAAGAGGCACAAATATCCACTTCCATTGATGCTGAAAGGGATGAGGTATCTAGTAGTAGTGGATCTACTACCATGGAGGATAACAATGACATGGCTACAGGGGTAAAGCAAGGTGAGACAGTTTCAATTAGTCATGGTGAGCAGTCAGCTTGTGTTGAAGCAGTTTTTACACCCTATGCTTCGAGTTCTGAGGCTCCTATTTTGGATAGTGTTGATTCTAGACTTCCCTCAAAATCCCTTGGTGCATTTCATAGTGATTTCATTGTGAGATTCACTTATTCCTTTGTATTCAACCCACTTCCAGATGAGTTGATGCTTTGTGTGACACATAAGAGTGGGGTGAATATGTGGTATGAGGTGCTCCCTTCTGCAAGGGATGGAGCGATATCTGACAAAACCCCTTTACCACTTCTCCAAGATGGATGTATTATTGGCACACGAGATAGAGAGGCAGGGTTTGATCAGATGGGATTCAGTGATGAGAGGGATCAACCCTCCACAATTGCATTGATTAGTGCATTTGGCTTTATGATTTGGTGTCAGGAGCACTCTTCTTCCAGCCTTAGTAGTTGGAGTATTGTGTGGACACCAACATTTGCAGATGAGTTAGGAGATACTCATCTTTTCTGGAAGTTGTTTGGGTCCATAACCCATAGGCCCAGTGATCATATGCATCGATGGTGGCAGTTGTGACATCTCTAGTGACAGGGTCTGTCAGGGATGGAGGATATCGTTGTTTTCGGTTAGTGTAGAGAATTGATCTTAGTGCATTCCACTAGAACATTTGGGATCCTGGAAGCTTGTCAGATTGTGACTTGGTTATTGTCTCTAATGGAGGCAGTAGTATTACTCCATCACAGGGCAGTGATTCAGATAGATGGAATTGTAGCCTATTAGGGTTCATTTGGGTCCCCAACATCGATTTGAATGCACTACTCCATCAGGACCACAGTGTGTTACTTCAATTTTTCCGATATGATATTGAGTGTATTAGTGTGGGGCAATTAGAGATTTGGTGCAGGTGGCCTATCATGCATCACATAGTGATGGAGAGTGGTGTAACTAGTATGCCTGGTTACAATTCTTGTAACGATAACCCATTGTTTGAGATGGGTGACGATAGGACTTATGACAATCCACTTTTTGGGCTAGGCAGTGATTTCCAGTTTGATGTTGGTGAGATTGAGATTGCATTCACTGGACACTCGAAGACTCCTTGGTGTATGAGTGTTGCTGGACATGGAGGCTATAGGCCACAGAGATTTGGGAGTCAGTTGACATCTTCTTTTGAGGGGGATACTCCCATTGCTAGGCATGATGCTATTCCTTTGGCAGAGTGTGTAGGGGCCTTTGTTGGTCCATCGGCGAGCAACATTATGCCTTTTGGGGCAGCAAGGAGCTAGGTGAGGATCACTTCTCAGCGTGATCCGTTATGGGTGCATGGTGTTTGCATGGATTCCATGAGGTTGCTTCACAAGTTATGGTACATGGATGTTACTATCAGAGTGGAGCAGCAGTGTGTTCAGTGTTGGCTTGAGGGTTACCCATGTAGCTATGTTTCAGGATAGCAAAAGGCTTGGGTGCGATGGTTGTATTTGGGCAAGTATTTTTGTAATACTACGCATCACATGTCGATTGGTATGACTCCCTTCCAAGCGTTGTATAGGTATGATACACTATCTTTTGTGGACTTGGCATTAGGTGATAGCAGAGTCATCAGGGAGTATTTGGTACGATGGAAGGACTTGCCGTTTGAAGATGCCACATGGGAAGGAGAGATGATACTTCAGCATCCAGCTTTGCAATTGCTTGGGGGCAAGCAATCTTAGGAAGGGAGGACTGTAATGTCCCTTCCTTAGGTAGCTTAGACTAGTTGAGGTTGGCCTACTATTAGGGTTCTTGTAGGTCAATGGTATGGTTAGGGGACCCAACCGTGGGATGCGGAGCCTAGCTGGGAGTTTTACGAGCCTTTCAATTTGGAGTTCAGTTGTTGAATCCAGGGATAAATTGAAAATATTAAAGTTTGCTTTAATGGAATAGTAAAAGTGAATAGTAACAGAGAATTATAAAGTGAATAGTGAAAAGTGCCCCCATCCTAGTGAAACAAAGTTGTTTTTAAAAAGTGGCCCTTTCTTTTGATGAGGAAAGACCCTTGAGGAGGAATATTTTATTATCTTTTATAAAAAAGCTCATGGGAGGTTATAAAGTGAATTTTGGGCTTCTATTTTGGCATTCATTTGTCATTTTTCATATCAACACTTGTAGGTTTGAGCTCTAGAGAAGGGTTTTAGCTTGGTTTCAGTCTTCTGGGAACGAAAAATCCCAAAGGCTATCGTGAATTGGACGAGAACCCAGTTCACCTTTGAGGAGGACCTACCTTGGGTCTTTGTTTGGGCTTCATTGGAGGAGTTTCAGGTGTTTGATTTTTAGACATGAGTTTGCAGCAGTGTTATATCAACATATTTGTTCAAATTAGGTGCAGCCATTGATAGATTGAGTCTCAACCAGGCCAATACCATCACATGTTTGCATTCTACTTGTTGGTTGTACAATTTTTGGCCAAGTGCACCTAGGGTTTGTGGCAAAATCATCATTGCAGATTTATTCCAGCTGTTTAACAAGTTTACATTGAGGATTTGACATCTTCCATACCAGCCGTTTCATTTCAAGTTGGTGCACCATCATTTGGAAGGGGTTTCGTGGGCATTTGAAATTGATGTTGGCAACTAGTTTCATATCAACACTTCCATAACAACAATTAGACTTGTAGTTGCATATTTTGCATTCTATTTCAGTCTTCTACCATCGTTATCATGCTCATATCAGCCTTCATACATTGTATTTCAATGTTGGCATAGAACGGGTATGTTATTGGCATATTGGGTATTCAAATCTTTCATTTGTATTGGGTTTAATAGAGCTGTTATAGTCTGATAATTTTCATATCAGAAATAACTATCATTTGAATCAGACCTTATATCTTTAATTTAATGGCATAAATGGAAGTGGGTTTATCAATTTATGTTGTGTAATCATTTATATATCAGTTCTATGCATTTCCTTTATGTTATTGGCATTGAAAACACTCAACCAAACATCAAAAGCAATCAAACAAAACATAGAAAATTAGAACAACAGTCAGAAAATTAGAATTCATGAGTTTGCACAACAACTGTTTGATGAAATGTCAACACTCTGAAAAATGAATTTTTGGGTTCGATTTAGTAGGGACATCTCAGCAAAAAGTAGACACATACAATTGACCTAGGCCTGCAAACTTTATTCTTTCCATATTTCTTCTTAGCATAATTAAAATATTTAGTTATGTCCTATAGTCCAAATTCAACTATTAATTAAATAATTCTTAATTATTTAATTAATTCATATCTTTTATTCCTCTTGACTATTTAAATAAATAAATTACATTCATTTATTTAAATATGTCGCTACTTTCCTATGTCTCCCTATAATTAAATAAATTTGTAAATTTATTTAATTATTATTCACTTATTATTTCTTCCTGATTATTTAAATTTTATTTATTTACTTAAATACGCCATTAACTCCCCATGTCTTCTTACAATTGAATAAATTCCCACAATTTATTTAATTATTATCCACCTTGTCCATTCTCTTCACAATCAAATAATAATTATTAATTTTTTAATTGTCCTTTTGGTTTTTCCCCAAATTTAAATAAAGCTAAGCTATTTATTTAAATTTCCCACTTTCTAATTTCTCACCAAGTAAATAATTTAAAATAATTATTTACTGTCACATGACCCCACCACATTTGAATTAAATTATTTTTAAATTGAAAAGGTCAACATCACCTCTCCAGTCAAATAATTTTAAATCCTTATTTGATTCTCCACTAACCTCTTTTTTCATGCCCAATATCCCCTTATCACATGAATTCTTGACCCTTGATTTGATTTTCACGAAATCAAATCTCAACCCTTCATTTCAAATTTTGACCTAAGTTTGCTCTAACCCTAATTGCTAGTTGTCACATGCAATTGCAACCTTTGAACTCAGGGCTTTGTCAACTTTCAATCTTGACCATTCATCCTAAAATGGAGAGTCTTTAAAAAGGCTTTGGCAACCTCATTTGAACATCTCTCAATATCTTGGACATTTCTTGACATCTCTTGAATCTCTTAGCATCTTGCAAAATTTGCCTAATTTATAAATCTTTCAATATTTGCTTGAGTCTTTGTCATAGGTCTTGGTTGCTCTTCAAATTCTGAGGGCAAACATCATTTTGCAACAAATGGAGAAGAGCAATGGAATTCAATCATGGAAGGCATGAAGACTGTTTGGTAAAAGCTTCCTTTTCTTTATGCTTTTTCCTCTTTTGTACGTCATTGTTTAGCTAGGGTTTCTTTTAGGCATTTCATTTTATGCTAACCTGAATTTTAGCCTTAGTTACAATCAATACCAAATGTCTCACCTAGCAGCTCGTTTGTGAAGACTATCTGATCCAATATGTATGTGCCCTATTATTGGTCACATGCAACCTTATCATCTCAGATCCATACTCACAAAGAGACCCACAATTTTTGACATATGTGAGGTGAACATTACTACCTAAAAGACTTGCACTCATCACCTTGTGCTAGAGGCCTAGTGTGTTGTAAAAGGGTCTGAGTGAGCAAGTTGATGGACTATAGGGTCTCGACCTCAATACTCTTCTTCAAAATGGAAGGGATCGTGACATGCTCAATTTTTGGCCTAGGAAGGGGCATTTGTGCTTAGTTTTGGGCATGATGTGCCCCCACTCTATCATATGTAGATCCCACACCTCCACCTTGAAACTCTCTCATGTTGAAGTAGTTAGGGATCTCGTTGAAGACAAACTCACAATAGACTTTCCTCAAAAATTACTATGGGACCTCATTTTTTTGCATGGAGATGGTCAAAAACCATCCACCACCCATCCCAAAAATTATTCTTTATCCCTTGTTGGTGGCACTTGGATAGGGAATCTTTTGCAATTGTTGTGTGGGGGTGAATCAATGAACAATACACATAAGTCAAATTTCAATATATATTTTATTTTATTTGTTGATAGGATAATTTGTTAGCGTAAAAATTTCTAAATCTTCTTTCCTTTTATTTGACTAGGTGTTAATTTGGCCACTCAAGAAATTAATGTGAGATGATAGATTCTACTGAAGTGGCAAGGTTAGAGTGATGAGAGGTTGTTCACTCAAATCTCTCAATTTTTAAATTATTTTTTCTTCTTTCTTGTTTTTCTATTTTCCCTAGTATGTTTTCTTGTGTCTTAGGAGGATGTCGAGGTATTTACAGAGGGGTTTGTTGTAGTTTTTCTTCACCAAGGTTTTCATGAATTGGTGATTGATGGTTTTCATCAACTGATGGGGGATTTTCAATTCTTGGAAATTAAACTAAATTGAGGGTGATCCCACAAAGCTGGTTTACAATTTCTGAGAGGAACTGATTTTTGCTTAAATCACATATTTTTAAAAAATATAATGATTTAAGCCTTTAAAAGTTCCATTTTAAGGATTCCAATTGAAGAGGGTTTGATTAAACCACCTTAGATCAAACCCCCTTGGATAGAACCCTGCTAGTTTTAAACCATACCTATAAATGAGTCTCCTTTACACCTATCAAAATACTGATAAAAAATCACTTTTGATTTACCTTTTGGGGGATCAAATGAATTCATTTAAAATTTATTTGAAATTATTATGGTAGTCCTCAAAATGATCTATCCCATGAATTTAATTTTAATATGTTTTGGTTTTATTATGTATGTGTTTTTTCAATTTTATTAAACATAGGTTTTTTACCTAAAATCAAGCTCTATGTTTTGCACATGTGGAAAAATAGAAAATTATCAAAATAATTTTTTCAAAAATATGTTTGTGCTGGGTATTGATGTCCTTGATCCATTAAAAAAAATAAAATTGAATTTTGATACATACAAAAAACATTATTTTGTATACAGTCTGCCTATGTCTGAATTGCAATTGGTTTGACTTCGAAACTCTATTAAGGAAAAAATATTCAATAAAAAAATATGAGACTGAATTAAAGTGCTATATATCATAGTTACAAATCTAAATTCGAAAAAATTATAATTTTATCCTTCATACAAAAAAAGTTATGTTGTATACGGTGAGCATCACTTTTAAAAACTGTTGTTTTCTGAAAAAACCAATTTTCGTGGGAGATGGAAAAAGAAGTGCAATCTTATTCCAAAATTTTTGAAAAAGATATTTTAAAAATCTATAGAAATTTTTTGATGAGGCTCTAGTTTGCATCATCTTCAAATTCCTCACGTTTTAGCCGCTATAGGTGCCTGAATGTAAAGATTTAGTTAAAAAAAATAATTTCAGTGTCCAGTTTGGCCAAAAATTGTAAACCACTATTGTGGGATCACCCTTGACTTAAAACCATTTATATCTTGCTAACTAATCAAATATTTACAATAAATACTAAGAAACTTACATCCTCAACCTTGGGGACGTCATGGAGACATTTTGGCAATAAATTGGAAATGATCCAACAAAGATTGGGAAACTTCAAAATATGAGTGCACTATTGCAAGGTTGTAGTTTGTTGTTTTGTAAGTGAGAAGGCGAGTTCAAATGAGCTTGGCCTCTTGCTATTTTGTTTTTATGTTGATCATAATGTGAGATATTGAGGATTGAAGTTAAGGGATACCTTAGAATAGGTACTAGGGAGAAAGGTAGAATAGTTGGGAAGTGAAAAGTCTGATGGGCCATAAGTATAAAGGAAAAGGAATGCTAGACTTTAGGTAGGAAGCACATGATGGAAAAGGGAAGTCCAAAATGTTGACAAAGAACAAAGGAAAGTGGAGGTGGGAAGAGAGGTATGCCTAGTAGGGAAATTTTGACAACTCCAACAAAACATGGAAAACACCTAGCAACATTCCAAACTTGAATTTTGCACAAACCTAAGTGGATTTGTAATTTTAACAACGCATAGAGAGGCTCATACTTAAGCAAAACAAAGAAATGGAAACTCATACAAGTTATTCTTTGATCGGTTATAAACATAATTAAAGAAGCATAAGTGAACACACAATTAAAATAGAGTTGACATATATTTAAAAAAATATAATTATCAAATTAAATTTTTAAAAAGTAACATGTAAATAAATAATATTTATTACATTTTTCAAAGTAAAAATGAGGCAAAAGAAATAATTAAATAATGAATGACAACTTTTAAAAAAGTGAAATTAAAATTCACATACAAAAGTTATAGTTCTTCAAATAAAAATAAAGTAAATAATGTAATAACCCACGTTTATAAGAACATTGGGGTTAATCCAAAGAAGAATCCAAGATGAGATATACATTGGAAGCTACCAAATGAGAATTGACACAAACTTAACTTCAACGATGTAACTAAGGGCAATCTTGGTCCATTTGGGGTTGGGTGTACCCTAAAAAACAATTCTGGAGAGCTTATCAAATTGTCTACTAAAATGCTCTTTATGGACACAAATAACAAAGTTGAAGTGAAAGCATTATCTCTTGGCCTTCAAACACGTAAAAAATTTGACTTCCAAAGAATATATATTGAAGGTGATTCTCAAGTGATAGTTAATGCCATAATGAAACACTCAATTTCAAATTAGAAAATACATAAACATTCTAAGCCTCCATCATAGTTTTGTCAATTAGTGTCTAAACCCTTGTCCCCATGCTGTGCTTCAGTCTATTTTCTTGCTTAAAATTAAACAATTAAGTTTTTCCATGCTTTTTTTTATTGGAATATGATAATTTAGAATCTTTTCCTTTTAAAAAAAATTGAAAATAAGTTGTACAAAAATTAGGGAGTTGAAAATAAGCAATTGCTGCAAATGAAAAAAAATGCCATGTGGCTCCACAAATTACTTTGCCTCCTTTTTTATATGTACTTCATTTTTTCCCTCTATTTTTTACCTGCACACAATATTATTACTACATTTTCTATGCTAAATTTTTTAATTTAAATAGACTGCTTAAAAAAAAAAGAAAAAATAAAATAATGGAACCACCCGCTCCACAAAATACTGCTTAAATTGTTGAACAATAACTGCTATCCAAAATAAATTACAGTTGCATGAGAACTTGTCCTAAAAATTCAAAACTTTCCAAATTTTTCCAGAAGAAAATGAAGAAGTTGACATGATTGCCAATGATATTCTAGTCATTGAAAGTGATTATTATTTTGCCAAGGCTATGGCGTGAGATTTCCTTAGATATTTTGGCTAAGATCACACATGCATAGCAAGGATGACAATCATAATTTGGTAAGAAGTTTGAGATGAATTACTTCATTGCAGATAAAGGTACGTACATTCTGTCATTATTAAGGACTGCCAACTCACATGTTACAATATGAGAATTTAACCATTACAAGAGATTGTAAATCATGGATACCATACTATTAACTTGCTACTAAGAAACGTCAAACTGTATTTTGGGAGCTATTTCAGATTGCAAGCTGAAGAATATGTCATGAACGAAATCCTCAATCATTTTGCATGCCATTCGTATGGTTTTGGGAGACACATTCTTATCCTCTTCCCATTGTTATAGGGTGAACACAGATATTTCATCCATGTTCATTACACTTTTTTAAAACATGGGTGAATTGAAGGATGTCATCAGGTAGTTGCAAGAGTAATAAAACCAAAGTGGGCATGGGGTTGAAAGGTATCCTAGATGATGTAGTTTTGGGTGTGGGATTCATAATTAAAAAAGCCAAGGTATCCTAGATGATGTTGTTTTGGGTGTGGGATTCATAACTTAAAAAAGGTACATGGTCTGTGATTTTTATGCTCCTTTATCATAATGGTTGTGGGTTAGAGTGATAAGGTTAAACGAGGGGTAGAGTTCTTGAAAGCTATTATTGGCATCTTTTTTGAATAGATATATGATTTGTTGTTTTTTAGATTTAAGAAATACATTTCATTCAATTATGGATAGTCATTATCAATTCTAACAACTTTGAAGTCACAACTATCGATCCAATATTGTTAAAAATATTGAGCATTAAGTCAACAAATGCTATTACAACTATTGGAAGGTCCTCTCCCCTATATGACACCAATTCTAATGACAATGAGGAAGGTGAGAAGGCTTCATAAGAATGAATCATTGAACATGGTCTATTTTGTTAATGCTAAATTTAGTATATAATTAATAGGTGTCGATTTATAAATTCTTTATGTATGTAAACAAACAATATATGATGGATATTTTTAAAAAGCCCTCCTTATGAAAATGACCCTTTTTAACCAAATTCACTCAAAAATAAATAAAAATAAACAATATAATAAAATAAAATAGTTTTTATAATAGAAAACAAATCTTAAATAAATAAAAAAATGAAGTAAAAGAAAATGCATCTTAAATAAATAAAATAAAATAATTCTTAAATAAAATAAAATAACTCTTACATAATAAAAATAATTAAATATAAAAAATAATAATTATTGAATAATTTTAAAATAAAATAAAATAAATAAATAAAAAATATAAAAATAAAATAAATAACAAAATTAAATAAAAATTTAAGAATTATTAAAACAAATTAATTTGTGAATTTTTTAATAAATGAATTTAAAATATTTAGATTTAATAGTATTTAAATAAAATAAAAAATTATATTTAAGATAAAACCCTTTTCCTTTATTCTTATATTTTTATTCGAATAATTTCTCATACCTTCTAATTAAATTATTTCTTTTTAAATAAAAGAGAAAAAGATAGAGGAATTATTCAGAAATGAAACACATGAGCTCCAATAATTCGTTTTACCTTCATGTCGTGCATGCTTATTTGTTAAGGAAACGCCATTTTAAGCAATATTGTTTATGTGCTCTATTCCCCAAATTCGTAGCGTGACCGTACGTTCAGTTACTTGTCTTCTTTACTGCCAATTCTGGAGTACCCATAGTCGCACGCACGAAAAAGAGAAGAAAATGCAATCGTCAGGTATGTTTAGGGTGGAATTATATTGATCGTGTATACACACATGTTTGCATCTTTTTCGGACTGAAAAGACCTGCTGCAGCGAGGGCAAGAGCAATGGCGGAAAGAGGAAGAAGCAGGAAGCTTCCAGTGGAGCCATGGGACTGCTCGCCAATATTCACCAGTGAATACGACGCCCGTCAGCTTTTGAATTGTAGACCAGTCGACGGGTGGCGGCGCGGGAGCTACATACCAGAGGACCAGGGTCTGGCCAGAAATCGTGACAATGCACTTTTGTCCGCCAGAGTGTATTCGCAGCAGGATGAGGCGGCTGAATTCAGGTGCTCGGACGACCGTCGGGTAAGCGGGTCATCTTCCCATGGTAAAAAAGATTTTGGAACGAGGTTGACTTTTGTGCAGGGCGAGGGGTATTTCACTCGGGATTTTCAAAATCAGATGGAGTTAAGGCAGATGAATTTGAGGCGCTGGAATAATGGCATTGCTCAGCCTCCTTTCACCATTTCCCCTTCTAGAGAAAATGCCGAGAAAGTTGACCAGCCCACTTGTTTTAATGGCGACGATGATGATGAGCTGGAAGAGGGTCAGCTCATTCCTTCACCTCCGAGGTCGTCTACTTTTACAATTTCCAACCTTCCACTCGAGACTCAAAATGATGATTATTTGGATCAAGAACTGTTCTGTTCTGGGAACTATAGGGAGAATTCTTGTGCCGTTGATGTATCGCCCACGCCGAGGAAAAATCTTAAGCGGTCTATAGATGTCACCCCGTCGCAGCCTAAGTATAGAAAGAAGCCCAGGCCTAGGGAATCGCACATTATAGTTGTCTGTGGCCAAGGAAGCCACAGGCAGCGAGAGCAGAATTTTCAAAGAAACATTAATAGTAACACCCTCAAAGACCATAAAGAAAATGATGGCAGGAAGGCGGGGTTGGCGTTGAGCCGTGGACTAGATTCCGCTTTTGGCAAAGTTGGGCCGGAGCTTAATGCAACCGTGACGAGGAGAATAAATAGCAACTTGGATGAATTGGGGAAATTCAATACCATTTCTGCACCAAGAAATTTCGGATGCGCTGTTGTGAAGGAATGGAAGTCACTTCAACAGGAAGGCTATCTGGGTAAAGACAAATCCATAGCGTGTGGGAAAGATGGACAGGGTTCTAGTAACGGGAATGTATCTGAGATGCAAACTCACCAAGTTGCTTACGGTTCCAAGGTTGCGGATCATTGTAAACAGCATACGTGCGTTCAGCAGGCTCCTGTCGCTGCTCAGAAGTTTTTGTGTAATTATGAGAATGGTAAAGGTTCTAAAGGAAATGCGGGAGATTGTTCTGGCACAGATAAAGAAATTGAAAAGACCGGAGATATGGGAAATTTTAAGGATTGTAGTTCACTTAATAAGGTGGATGTGACCGAGGGAAAGATGGCAGGGGTGATTGCTTCGGTTGAAGAAAATGTTTGTGTGACTGCCCACTCGGGAATGCATTCTTCTGGTTCGCCAGTGAAACATATGCATCCCGACGTTGATCTCAGTTTTCCTTCTGGGACCTCTGAAGACATTGTTCCGTTTCATAAGTTTATTTCAACAATAAAAGAATGTGATCTACCACGAGATGATTTAGCTAGAAAAAAGGAATTAGGAAGGCCATGCTTTACTGAAGCAACTAGTGTGTCGAGCCTTGTTCGTATTAGTACTGCTGTAACCAATTCTTCAGAATTTTTGGATGACCATGAAACTAATTCCGAGGCTGAACAGGTGGATTTTAAGACAGGCACGTTAACCTCAGATTCTCCCGCGGGCAATTTGAATGTCCGGCAGATTGATGATATGCGATGCATTATGGAGCCAAATGCTTTCAGAGCTTTGAGGGGCAACCATTTGGATAGTGAGGCACCATCCTGCATTGAATTTTCTGGCAGCTATCCTAGTGATCGATTTTATTTTCGTAAAAGGTTATGCAAGAAATTAAAATCAGGACATAACCCACACTTGAAAATCAATTTCACCCATCAGTCCAGCACTCCTGGTTCTAATTTTGCAGCGGTAACGAAGCACAAGTGGCAGAATTCCGCATTAAGATCAGAAGTGCAGCATAATCTATCCGTCTCTCCAAGTAAAAACGTGCAGCATAATAATGAGTCATCACACAACTCCTGGCAAAGACAAACACCTCTGAAGCCTTCTACTTCGAGTTTACAAATTCGGCCAAACATAGCAGGTGGTTTGTTTAATAGAATTAAACCTTGGACCTGGACTAGGAGCAATAATATGGTCGAACCTCCTGCTAAGGCACCTAATACAACAAGTCCAATGGTCAAAGAACCATGTATCGGGACTCAATCACAACCTGCTACTTATATTCTTAAAGGAAACAATCTTGTAAGGGCTGCAGAGCCTACCATGAGTTTGCGTGGCACAAAAAGGAGTGTCTCTGGATGTCTTACAACGGTTCAACAATATAATGTGGAATCTTCTTATACAAGAAACCCATCAACAACGAGCAATGTAACCAAAACTGTGCCGAGTACCACGAAAAAAGTTGTGTCCAATCTTGACATGTCCAAATTGAGTATGGAAAGTTTTCTCCCTCCCGCAGCATCATGCATACCAAATGGCACGATATTGCATATGGCTCACACTGGCTCTGCTACATATTCAGCTGAAGCAACGATGGCTGCAATTCCTGGGGAAGCAGGGGTCCTACATTCCAGGTTGTCTATTTCTGATACTATTGATGTTAATGATAGAGATTCACATGGAAAAGTTTATGCTAGTGTTGGGTGCCATGTCACGGGTATTCATGATAGCTACACACTACGGGTAAGAAGAAAACAAAGTGGGAATTTGATGTCAAATTCCAAATCAGGAATGACAGCTCGTTTGAAGGGAAAGTCAAACCAAACACTTTCTGCTCCAACTTGCAATTCTGAAGCCTCAATGTGCTTCATGAACGAATGTAGCCAGTTACAGTTGGCTAGTCCTGGGCAAGATCACCACCATGAGAGTAATAGTTACCAACTCTTTCAGAAAAGCAAGCTCACAGACCAAAAAACTGTGACATCACTTCAAGTTTTAAAAGAAAGCAGCTTACCTGAATCATTGCAGGAGCCCGCCCTTAAAGCTCAGCAGAACCATACAGATTTTTTGGCAAAGCTTCATAGAGGTTTGGTCTTACATCCTTCATGCAATAATCCTTTTCACTAACTTTTTTTTTTCAGTTTTATGACATACTTTCAAATGATTCCTCAAGAAAAAGAAGAAGAAGACGAGAATATGTCATGAGTGTATTCAAGTTGGACCACATGGTTTTGTCTGGAGATTAAAAATTAGGTTTCTGTTTGATTGATCATATGTTAGACATGAGAGGCTAGTAAATATGAAGGTAAAGGTGATTGTTTAGGTTACCACAAAATGAGACACCAATTTGGTGTATGAGAATCCACAAGGGGTTTGTTTTGGATTTACCTCATGTATATTCCAAGTGTACACACCCAGCCCCCCATCCAAATTCAAGTCTGTGCCTCCTCTCTGGAGCACACATGCCTTAGTTGTGCATGGGTTTAAAATAACAATAAGTTTCCAAATTTCAGAATTTCATATTCTAATTTAATAAGATATGCTTTGTTATTCTTTTTCCATTCTATATAAAGGACCTACAAAATTTTCCCTTTACAAATGTTGCTGATGTAAGCAAACAAAGGCAACAGCTTTTAGTATAAGGTTGTCAATCATTTGTTTGAACTTCCGTGGAATATATATCTAATTTCCCATCTTCAAATTGTCATAATTTTTGGACTTTTTCCCTTATAATTCTTTAAGTATGTTCTAATAAGTATGCTAACATGGCTGGCTTATTGGAGATCTAGCGTAGGCAGTGTGCCATTATCTGTTGAAAATTTTGATGTTCTTTTATATCCTACTGAACCATTTCTCTAGGCTTTCTTGAGTTTTAATGTGTTGCTATCTCAATCTCTAACATTGACATAGACCATAGCTTTCTAGAAAATGGCTGGTTTGAAGTTTAGATTGCAAACTATGTGAGTCACTGAGTACTCGTGAGTTCTTTTGCTTTGTGAAACTCGCGAGTGTAATGTACCCAATAGGAATTATACTAGCTTTATATCAAATTATTAATTTCCCAATCAACAAGAGAATTAGAAGGTACCTTGGCTTGATTTAACCCCTGCAAACAAGTTAGAGATCAATTACAATAATAACTTAACAAGTAGAGTATCATGATTGAATATTAGTAAATCCATAGTAAATTTGTTTATCCAATTATTAATTATCCTAGGGATCCTCAACCAAGGAGAATATGGAAGAGAATGACTCAATGGGGTGTCTTAACCTCTCTAGGCCCAAGGACGGATATACATCCTCATTGGCCTCATGTGGCACATGCCATTCATATGGGGTGGCATACCTAGTGAGGATTCATTTTTCTGTTATTCCCTCGTCTTGGCATCCTTTCCATTTCCCTCATGATTGACCTCTTTAAATTATTACACCATGATAGGGGAGTGAGATTGCAAAGGGTGTCCTGGTAGCCAACTCTCTAGGCCCAAAGCAGTACCCTCTATAACAAAGACAGTACCCCTTTGGCCCATGTCGGCTCATCTTGTCCCCCTCTGGGTGCGTACCTAGAAGAGGGCCCACTCACCGTGCTCCTTTAGCAATTCTCCCTTCTCCCATTATGGTGAAAGTATGTACATAGCAAGTTAACCAAACTCATATATTTGCAAACAATTGCATCAAAAATACATAATGAATTAAGAGTGTGCCATCTTTAAGAAATAATAATATACATGAATTAATGATCCTATTTAAACCATGCATTATATCATAAATATTCTACTATAAACACATTAACTCACAATGCTGCAATCATAAGATAATTTTTACAACTGAGATATCTTTCTGCTGATTGACCTCCTTTTCTATCTCTTCCCAATCGATCCGCTCTCAACACTCAGAAGATATCGTAGTGTAGATCAAACAGATAAGGATCTATTATCCATACTTTATTAAAGCATCAAAATTACCTATAAAGTTCAATAACTGCTGAAAGCATCATTATTGCATAATCATATATTATATATATATACCTATTTTAGATATATATATACACACATTATTTACTGTAGAAACCCTTGTTTCCCCGTTTTCTGAATCTGACTGTTTTTTGATAGTTTTGTTTGTATTTTGATTTTTTTGATGTTTTTGTGCAATAAAGAGATAATGCGATTTCTTGAAAGAAATGATATAAAAATCTTAAACAAATACAATACTTCCAAATCTAGCATAAATGAACTCAGAAATCGATAACTATTATTCGTATTATTTTTCCACTGCCATTACAAATAAGAAACTCAGATCTACAGGATAGATAAGATAAAATATTAATCAAATGAACCTGATTGCAGCAGACTGATTTAATGCTTGAATGGTACGGCTTTCAATAATCTCAGCTTCTCCCTCTGGCTGTTGATGCGGAAAGATACTAGAAGCATAGGCGCCCCAGTTGGTGAAAGCAAATTGGCCAGAAAGAAGGCGATTTACTAAAACAAGAAAGTACGCCCCTTTTTATGATGGTACGGCCTGCAGCATCAATGGTACGGCTTTTACACAACAGCCAATAACTGGTAAGTACGGCCCTTATTAATGTCTTCAGATCTCTGGAGGTTAGGCGCCTATAAATAATAAACTCCTCTGGATGTATACTCTGAAAACCCTGAATGTATTTCAACTGTGAAGTTCTGTGATCTCTCCTGGATGAAGAAATCTCTTTGCCCGGCAATAAATAGGATGATATTTCACAACCTTTGAATTGCTTTCATTGGAGATGGCTCGTTCCCCAATGCTCCGAGACTGAAACCCTTGGCTTCCGTGCTCTGGTTGAAGACTTCATCAATTTTCAATATTCAATAACATAATGGCTCAATTTCCAAAGCAAAGCCTTATATTCTCTTTGAAAAGTGCGAATTCCTTCAAGAGGCATCATTAAAATAAATTTGACTTTTCTTTTTAATTATTTCAATAGTCTCTGATCAAATTTTAATTATAAAATATAATTAAAATGGCCCCTTACATGAAGGGCGACCCTTTCAGCCAAAATCACTTAAGTTATAATATTTAAAATATTATAACTTTATAATATAAGCTCCAATAATTAATATTTAATTAAATCAATTAAATATTAATATCTCTCTCAATATTCACCCGATGCACGAACCGTCTGAAGCTGACGAATAAGGAAGTGATTCTGCACGTGATCAATCCATACTGCTAAAAATAGCAGGGGTGCCTCGCTGAGTGCCGAATACTGCTAAAAATAGCAACTCAGGCAAAAAGTGTCCGAATGAGCCCGAACGAAAGCCAACTGGTAAAAATACTGACAAATGAAGCCAAGCCAAGCTCCATCAAGACCCTCTATCCATCCTATCAGCCTACGAGGGTCGCATAATAGGCTAATCATGTGCTCTGAGAGATGTCAACTAGAAGGGGACATGACATTTACTCATTTCTAATTAGTATCAATCTTCCCCTAATTATTTTATGTGAACTCATTTATATATATATATATATTTGATTGGCATTCCATTTTCTGATTATATATAAAGCTATGCTCAGAAATATTTTCAGATTTCTTATTTACTGTTTCTTCTCTTCACTCCTCTTTTATTTAATCTTATCACATACCTTTCACTTCTACCTTACTACAGAATTTCTGTATATCCCTTCTTATATGCAGATCATTATTTATTTTTTGATTTGCTTCCCTATCCCCCTCTATTGTTTTTCTCCTTCCTCTTTTTATATTCCCATATCAAGTGAAGAGACATAGCTTTTGGAATGGTAATCTCCCTTGAAAGAGTCATGTCTTACAAAAACTAATCGCTTGATTTCAACGTTTGTTTATATTAATCCTAAATTGCTGCCTTTATCAATTGCTGTTCATACATTAAACTTTAAATGGAATCACTGCCTTCTATATGGTATCGCTACTTTTAACACTTAACCATAGTCAGAACTCTTAATAAATTTCCATCGCTGCCTTTGAAGAATGTGCATGAGGTCTTTTATTTAAACGATGCCTTCTATAGATATAATCACTGTCCTTAACATATCTTAATCGCTGCATTTCCTATTCTTAATCGCTGCCTTTTAAAATTATGTTTCCTTTAATATATATAATATATTTTTTGTTATATTAGTTTTTAGGTACATTTTTATTATTATATTATAATTATAATTGATGATATTTGTATATGGTTATATAATTATAATATTATCTTATGATAATTATAATTATGATAATATTAAATTACTGATATTTCTTTTTATATTTTTAATAGGTATTTTGCATTTAAATGCTTTATATCCTAGTGTTACAATTTTAGCGACATGACAGTCCATCCCGCCCAAGATTGCTTGTCCTCAAGTAATCACAACTAAGACTTGTAATCTCTCGACAGTTCTCCTTCTTGTAGTGTAATTGGTGTCTGTTGTGGTCCTTGTTATAATTTATACTACAATGATGCCCCTAAATGAGTAGTCGTTAGTATATTTGTCTACTAATAAGGTTAACTCTGTCCTTTAAACAAAGAGTAGGGAATTGATCAAATAAGCTTCCTCATTTCATTACCTCAAGGCTTCTAGGCCATGATACCAATTTCCTAATCCAGAAAAATGTTGGATCCTTTATTGTGATGGGAGTGTTGTGAATATCAAGAATCTTATCCCTTGATACAAGGTCAATTTGTTACAAGGGATCTAGGTGACAATTTCCCTTAGACTCACATAATCATTCAAACCAAGTTTGAGGTGAGTTTGCTTGGGAATGCAAAATAGCCTACAACATCTTCCAATCATATATTTTCTTATTGCTAGATCAATTCTGGATTTGATTGTGTAAGAATTTTCGCATCAACGTTTCGGATCACACTGCATGATCCATCATCAGGATAGTTGAGAGCTCAAGGAGAAAAATGATAATTTGCAGACCAAGAACTAGCTAAAAAGACCAAGGGAAGGGATGAGGGAGAGCAACTTATCATTTTTAGCTAGTTCTTGGTTTGCAACTTATCGTTTCTCTCCTTGAGCTCTCAACTATCCTGATGATGGATCATGGAGTGTGATCCAAAATGTTGATGCAAAAATTCTTACACAATCAAATCCAAAAGTCATCTAGCAATAATCAATATGGATTGTGGAAATGTGATATCTTAAATATATTTTCTTATCATTGTCTCGTATTCTATAACCCTCGAAGTACATATTTTCTAGATAATATTTAGGTATTGTATTATTGGGTTGATCGAGTTCAAAAGTTTAACATAATCAAACATTAGGAGGACTTGAGTTTATAGGTTTACACTAATATCAATTCTTGTCCAATTTCTACATCGATTGGAGGTTGTCACCACTCTTGTAAAATTTGACATTTCCATGTTTTTATCTTGCTAGATTCATTTTAAACAATATCAATTTATTTGAAGGGTGAGAATGATCCTAGGGTTTGTGTGTTATGGACCCATAATGTGACTTAGCAATAATTTTGTTGTAGCTTGATTTGTATCAATTTTATCTCAGGTACTTAGTATTGAGGTTCCTTGACCTTAAATCATGGATATAGAGCAAAACATGACTCAAGATAAGGAGAGCCTAGGATGAAATGATCTCAAATATTTTCATAAAGTAAACATAAACATATATAGAATGATCCTACTGAAGACACATCCCGTATGACAACAAACACATGGATATATGCAATACACGAAGTATACGTAAGACAAGAAGCATGGAGCATACATATGAAGTATATGAAACATGAAGCACATAATACACGTGAATACACATAATACATGAAGTATACACATGAAGCATAAAGCATACACGCAAATACACGTAAGACAAAAAGCATGAGGCATACACATAATATACAAGGTATGCACATAAGTACACGTAAGTCATGAAGTACACGCTTGGATATGTGGGTCACAAGGTATACACATGAATGTAGATAAGTCACAAAGTATACACATGAACACACTTGAATACACATAAGCCACAAAGTATACACTTGAATACACTTGGATACACATAGGCCACAAGGTATACACTTAAATACACTCGAATACACATAAATCACAAGGTATACACTTGAATACACTTGAATACACATAAGCCACAAGGTATACACTTAAATACACTCAAATACACATAAATCACAAGGTGTACACTTGAATACATGGAAGGCACAAGGTATACATCAATACACGTAATACATAAAGTATACACAAGATGGCAGGAAAGATGTTCTGATACCACTTGTAATGTCCCCAATAGGAATTATACTAGCTTTATCCCAAATTATCAATTTTCCAAGCAATAAGAGAATTAGAAGGTACCTTGGCTTGATTTAATCCCTACAAACAAGTTAGAGATCAATTACAATAATGACTTAACAAGTAGAGTATCATGATTGAACATTAGTAAATCCATAGTAAATTTGTTAATCCAATTATCACTTATCCTAGGGATCCTCAACCAAGAGGAACATGGAAGAGAATGACTCGATGGGGTGTCTTAACCTCTCTACGCCCAAGGACAGATATACCATCCTCTTTGGCCTCATGTGGTGCATGCCGTTCATATGAGGTGGCCCAATGTGGCGTATGCCATTAATATGGGGTGGCATACCTAATGAGGATTCATTTACCCGTTATTCCCTCATCTTGCCATCCTTTCCATTTCCCTCATGACTGACCTCTTTATATTGTTACACCATGATAGGGGAGTGAGATTGCAAAGGGTGTCATGGTAGCCAACTCTCTAGGCCCAAAGGAAATACCCTTTATAACAAAGGCAGCACCCCTTCAGCCCATGTGGGCTAATCTTGTTCCCCCGGGTGGCGTACCTAGAAGAGGGCCCACCACCGTGCCCCTTCAGCAATTCTCCCTTCTCCCATTATGGTGAAAATATGTACATACCAAACTCATATATTTGCAAACAATTACATTAGAAATACATAATGAATTAAGAGTGTGCCATCTTTAAGAAATAATAATATACATGAATTAGTGATCCTATTTAAACCATGCATTATATCATAAATATTCTACTATAAACACATTAACTCACAATACTACAATCATAAGATAATTAATACAACTGAGATATCTTTCTGCTGATTGACCTCCTTTTCTATCTCTTCCCAATCGATCTGCTCTTAACACTCAGAAGATATTGTAGTTGTAGATCAAACAAATAAGAATCTATTATCCATACTTTATTAAAGCATCAAAATTACCTATAAAATTCAATAATTGCTTAAAGCATCATTATTGCATAATCATCTATTATATATATCTATTTCCTATACATATATACATATATACATATATACATTATATACTCGTTTCTAATTAGTATCAATCTTCCCCTAATTATTTTATGTGAACTCATTTATATATATATATTTGATTGCCATTCCATTTTCTGATTATATCTACAACTATACTCAGAAATATATTTTCAGATTTCTTATTTACTGTTTCTTCTCTTCAATCCTCTTTTATTTAATCTTTATCACATATCTCTCACTGCTACCTTACTACAGAATTTCTGTTGTATATTCTTTACTGCTGTATATCCCTTCTTATATGCAGATCATTATTTATTTTCTGATTGCTTCCCTATCCCCCTCTATTGTATTTCTCCTTACTCTTTTTATATTCCCATTTCAAGTGAAGAGACATAGCTTTTGGAATAGATATCTCCCTTGAAAGAGACACGTCTTTCAAAAACTAATCGCTTGATTTCAACGTTTGTTTGTATTAATCCTAAATTGCTGCCTTTATCAATTGCTGTTCATACATTAAACTTTAAATGGAATCGCTGCCTTCTATATGATATCGCTGCTTTTAATACTTAACCATAGTCAAAACTCTTAATAAACTTCCATCGCTGCCTTTGAAGAATGTGCATGAGGCCTTCTATTTAAACGATGCCTTCTATAGATATAATCACTGTTCTTAACATATCTTAATCGCTGCATTTCCTATTCTTAATTGCTGCCTTTTAAAATTATGTTTCTTTTAATATATAATATATTTACTTTTATATTAGTGTTTAGGTACATTTTTATTATTATATTATAATTATAATTGATGATATTTATATATGGTTAGATAATTATAATATTATCTTATGATAATATTAAATTACTGATATTCTTTTTTATATTTTTAATATGTATTTTGCATTTAAATGCTTTATATCTTAGTGTTGCCATTTCGGGGGCATGACAGCGAGTTCTTTTGCTTTGTGAGTACTCACGAGTTCTTTTTCTTTGTGAGTACTCACAGGTTTAACTTGCTAGAATTCAATGCCAAGTATTTTGAAAAATTTGCTGAGTCGGAGCAAAAAACTCGCTGCAAACAGGACAAGTGTCAAGATTGCGGGAAAAAATGTGGGTTAAACACTCCAAAAACTCTATTTTTTTGGCTTTATAAGCATTGTTTTTTCCTTTTAAACAAATATGAAAATGGTGTGCAACATGAAGGTCTATGTGGCTTTGAAGTTTTGATGCATTGACCCTCGACCCCACTGGGGGTGTTGCCCCTAGACCCTTTAAGCCATTGTGGGCATTGCTCCTAAACCTCCACCAAACTCATTTGATACATTTTTTAGTTGTATTTTGCATAAAATTTGTGTTTTAAAAAAAAAAAATTAAGTGTTTTTTAAGTTGGTAGGTACTCTTTGAGTCGGAAATTTTTGGTTTGCCAATTACTCTGCGAGACCGAGTTTGCAAACTATAGACTTTCAACGTTCTCCATTTTGAGATAAGTT
The DNA here is from genome assembly GCA_007115665.2 of Sequoiadendron giganteum. Lineage (NCBI taxonomy): Eukaryota > Viridiplantae > Streptophyta > Pinopsida > Cupressales > Cupressaceae > Sequoiadendron > Sequoiadendron giganteum. The sequence continues at coordinate 765,285,045 of CM021100.1, forward strand.
TTAACATCAATAGTATAGTAATTAGTTTTCAATTTTAATTTTCTTATAGATAAATACAAAATAATGCCATGAGAACATCTGATCTTGCATCCGAGCTATAAATCATGTTAAGTGTATATAATGACCGGCATTAGCTAAAGACCTTGTAAATATCAGATGACAGGATGTAAGCATAGATGTAGAATGCTATGGTTGTGATTTCTTTTCAAAATTTTCAAAGTTTGTAATCAAACAATATTAAAAATGTTTAAGGGACAAAGTTAAAGGGTTAGAAATGTCCAGAGGGATCAGTTCTTTCAAATCTCTTTGTACACCATTCATTATATAATGAATGGCTATGTCCTATTAGATTTACAGTTTGTTATGTGTTTGCTGTTCTGCAATGTATCCTCCTATAATATCATTTTTTTTGGGAATTGGCTACATGTTACTATCAAGCCAATATTTATGATCAATAAATGCAATGATGGATGACTACATGTCATGCTCTTTGGTTATATGCTTGCATGTAAACCATCAAAAAATGTTCTTGAGGATGATGTATCAATTGGGTTGCATTTTGCAGATGATTGATCATGACACCAGTCCACGTTGGTTGATTGGAAACCCATCTAATTTCATTCTTTTGATCATGATTATATGGAGATAGAAAGAGAAAAAAGGTAAAGATTTTATCACTATTTAGTATATAACCAATGGGACAAGAAATTTTTCATGATCAACAATCGAGATTTGTCCCCTCCTTTTAGATCAACATTTGTGGCAGATCTACAAAAAATGAAGTGCATGCTAATTCACTCCACCGATCTATAGAAACTCGTAGGACTGAGACATGTAGCAGGTTCCTTAAAGGAATCCACAATCTAGATTTTCAATGGAAAACTCTTAGATATACTCAGCAAATGACATGTGGATTCAGTGTGGGGTCACTTAACCAATACTTGAATACCATTGATGAATTACCAAAGTGGACCCCACCACTAGATGCATCATCAAACGACACATAGCTTTCTAGGACTTGCATTTATGAACCTAGACTTCTAAGAGGACAACACAAAGCAATTTACCAATCTGTACAAAACAATCATAATATGCTAAGTATCTTTCATTGTAAGTGTCTGAGACTCTGATCACTTTATATGACTTTTTAAACATTGATCACAATCAACAATCAAAATCTTTTTCCTTTGAAATCAATACTTGTGGAAGATCTATGGATAGTAAAAATGCTTGACAGTATGATGCACCAATCCATATAAGTTAATTATAGCATGCCAAGTGTATCCACAAAAATGAATCAATCCTATTATTCAGTGCACTTTAGCTTCATTCTCAATCAATGATTAGGATCCCTTGCTTCTAAAATTAATGGCTTTGGCAAATCTATGGATTGCAAAGTGCTTTGAGGTTTGATCCTTTGATCTATAGAAGCCAATTAAAATATTCCATGTATTCTATATTTTTTTTTTGCCAAAAGGGTGCTCACCATACATCTTCAAAACGAACTTCTTCATGCAACACCATTTTTACTACAATAGAATCAGAAAAGCACACATCATCTATTAAAATATTAAATGTAATATTAATGGTCATCTTAGCTCTAATTAGTTTTTAGTAACTTTAGTTACGCTTTAGTTGTTTTAGTAACTTTCAGTTTTTCGCTTTAGTTAGCTTTAATTAACGATTGTTTCTTTTTAGAGAGATCGTCTTGTAATTTTCTATGTAAGGAGCTTCCGTCTCCTCTTGTAAGCACACAATCATGGAATCATGAATATCAATTATCTTTTCATGGTATCAAAGCTCAGGCTCGAACCTGATTAGCCCAAAAGACTTTTTAGAAATTTTTTGAAAGGGTTTTCAAGGAATTTTTTGTGAAGATTTTTTTTTGTGGGTATTGCCTGAAAATCGTGAGGATTTTTCAAAAGAAGAATTTTCGTGGTTTTTTAGTAAAGTTTTTCAAAGAAGATTTGAGGCCGAATTTTTGAAGATACTTTTCATGGGTTTGTTATTGTGGATTTTCGTGAAATTTCTGGCATAGATTTTTGAAGGGTTTTTTACAAATCGCGCCTGTCTTTGACTAAAAATCGTGACTTCTACACTTGGTGGATCTCAAAATCCGTGTTTTCTTTTGGCATCGAGGTTTTGTAAGCAAAATCGCGAGAGCCCTTTTCATGTTTTTGGGTGTGTTGTTTATGCATTCTTGGCAAAAATCTCGACTAGCTCAAATATTTTTTGGCACGGATTTTTTCGTGTTTTTTGGATGCGTTTTTCATTTGGTTCCTGTTTCACGCGTGTTTGAGTATTGATTTTTGGGCACAGTGCTGAGTTTTTTGGCGTGTGCCTTTTGAAGACTCATTTGGTTCGAGGGTTTTCTCTACTTTTTGGAGTCGGTTTTTCTGCTCAAAATCGATGCATTTTTGTCCAATTTTCTAAGTTTCCTGAGTGTGGGTTTTCCAAATTTCATGGTCCTTTCAAGAATCATGACCTATCTTTTGGGCGTTTTTTTGAAAATCGCATGACCTAATTTTTGTGACAAATCGACACTCCATTTTGAGCTACGACCTGGGTTTGTGCGACCTACTTTTGACGGGTTCATTCATTGTTTTTTGGCCATTTTTTGTTTGAAAAAATGGTAGTTTTGCTACTGAAGGGTCTGTCGGGATTTTTTACAATTTTTTGGAAAAAATTGTACCGATTTTTGAGAAGATTTTTCTCTGGTTGAATAATAAAAATTCTGCAAAGAGTTTCAAATTTTTTTCTAAAAAGATTTACCAAGTGTTGTTTTACGATGAGTTTTTTGATGATTTTTTCCTATCTAAAAATCGTGGGTTGTTGCTAGGGTTTGGAGACCAGTTTTTTGGGCGATTTTTTTCTCAACATAAAATCATGCACCTGAAGTTTTAAAAGAGTTTTTGAAAAAAATTCTATAAAATTTTTGCAGTTTGTTGTACCCAAACTAAATTTTTTGCTTCATTAAGGCATTTTGCTTAAAATGGTCTAAACCTTGTTAAAATGATGTCAAAACATAGTTTTTGGGCAAATCAAGTATGGAATTTGAGTCATTGTGATGTCAGGAAGATACTGGCAAAATTTGAAAAAAATGAAAATTAGGGTTTTTGGATCACTGTTTTTAGGTCAAAAACCCTAAAAATTGAAAATTGTTTTGGAGGACATATTTGGCAGGTATGATAGACACGTGCAGGATCAAAGAAATTTAGCTAGCAAAACATTTGCTGATTATAGCCAGGTCAACATAGGCACCGAAGACAAGCCTCGACTTGTCAACTTGGGAAAGTGTTGCACTGCGGAGGAAAGCGAAAACTTTATCTCCTTGTTCAGGCAGTACAAAGATGTCTTTGTGTGGACCTATCAAGATCTGAAAGTCTTCACACCAAGGGAATTGTCTCATACAATTCCACTCAAGTCAGATATCAAGCCTTTTAGGCAAAAGCAGAGACACTACAACCCGCGTGTCCAAGACACAATCTACGGGAAGGTACAAAAGATGGTGGACGCCAAGATCATATTTCCAATCCATCATTCTACCTGGGTGTCCAATATCGTTCCTGTGCGCAAAAAGAACGGAGAGATCCGGATTTGCGTTGACTTCAGTTACCTCAACCAATCGTCATTAAAGGATAATTATCCCTTACCTATCATGGAGCATACCTTGCAGACGATTACTAGATCAGAGATGTTGTCATTGCTTGATGGCTTTTCTGGATACAATCAAATTGTCGTGGCTAAGGAGGATCAGATCAAGACAATGTTCACCACCCCGTGGTGAACGTTCGCCTATGAGAGGATGCCCTTCGGCCTCATCAACGCCGGTGCCACCTTTCAGCGAGCCATGGACTTGGCGTTTGGAGATCTAAAGAACAAAGTGATAGTTGTCTGCCTTGACGACCTTACCGCTTTCTCAAGGAAGCGGCAAGATCATTTTCAACACTTAGTGAAAGTGTTCGAGAGATGTAGGTATCATCATATATCTTTGAATCCAAAGAAATCTATCTTTGTGGTGACGGAAGGCAAACTACTGGGCCATATCGTCTCCAAAGAGGGAACTCGGATCGATCCAAATCGAGTGGATTCAATCAAGAGCCTATCTCTCCCAACCATACCACTCAGGTGCATTTCTTCTTCGGAAAGGTAAATTTTATACGAAGATTTGTACCTGATTTCTCGGAGTTGACCAAGGATATATCAGCGATGATGAAGAAGACGACCGCCTTCAAATGGACTGACAAAGGAAAGGAGTCATTCGTCAAGATAAAAAAAGCCATCAGTAAGGCGCTAGTGCTGGTTCGACCTAACTTCAATAAAGAGTTCATTCTTTATTGTTACGCGTCGGAGTACACCCTCTTTGCCATACTGACACAGAAGCTGAACGAGGAGACGAAATCGCCAATTGCCTTCATGAGCAGTAGTTTCAGAGAGCGAATTTTGGTACTCCCAGATTGAAAAGAATGCCTATGCCGTTGTGAGAGCTGTGAAAATTTTTAGATTCTATATCTTAAATGCTCACACAATAGTCTATGTCACTGACCTTGCGATCAAGAGTATTCTAACTCAGTAGGAGATGGGGACTAAAAGAGGCAACTGGATCACAAAGGTACAAGAATATGACTTGGATATCAAGCTGACCAAACTTGTCCACGGGAGAGGTCTATGTCAGCTCATGGCGGAGGACAGTGATTTAAAGCATCAAGCTGTTGATGGCGAGGTAGTAACGGAAATTGAAGAAGACCTTCCAATGGTCTTACTAGTTGATTCTGCGGAGGAATGGTACTCAAAACTCTGGTACTATGCAACCTATGGAGAATGTCCAACCCACTTGGACAAGCAACAGAAAAGAAGCCTGAGGTTAAGAGCACAAAACTATGTGTTGCGAGGCAATGTTCTATACAAGCATGGGCTTGATGGAACTTTCTTGTTTTGCGTCAGTAGAGACCAATAACGACGGTTGGAAGCATTTCACAGTGAAGCATGCGGTGGCCACTTTTCATCAAGGGTCACGACATTCAAAATTTTGCGGGCACAGTTCTTCTGGCCGACTTTGTTCCGCGACGCATATGAATGGGTGCGCAAGTGTCAACATTTTGTTGGTAAACTCAAGTTGGCAACCATTCCACTAAGGCCGGTGATAATAGATGCTCCATTTCAGCAATGGGATATCGACTTCGTAGGTCCAATAAACCCACATTCCAGTAAGGGACATGTCTATGTCCTTACGACAACGGACTACTTCACCAAATGGGTTGAGGCAGTTCCTACGAAGAGTGCTACTTCCGAAGTTGTGTGCAACTTCCTCAAATAAAATATCATCACACACTTCGGAGTACCAAGAAAGATCGTGACTGACAATGCTACGAACTTCTTATTAGGGTTAGTAGAATTCTGTTTTGATTATGGCATCACACTACCCCATTCTTCAGATTACTATCCACAAGGCAATGGACAAGCCGAGTCATCTAACAAGAACATAGTCACGATCATGCGCAAGATGGTTGAATCCAATCAATGGGCTTGGCACACTAAGTTATACGACGCTCTTTGGGTTGATAGAATCACACCCAAGAGAGCTATCGGCACTTCCCTCTTCGCTATCATGTATGGCACAAAAGCGATGCTACCCATCACTCTGGAGTTGTCCACTTTGCAGCTGGCATCCGCAGTAGAAGATGAAGAGTTCAAGGATCCAATCCAAAAGCGCATCTTGTGTCTGACACAACTACAAGAGGAGAGGGTGGAGGTTGTTGATAAGATCACTCAACATCAAGAAAGAGTGAAGAAGATCTTCGACAAGAAGGCTTGGCAATGGGACTTTGAGATTGGAGACAAAGTCCTGCTGTGGGACAAAAGACACGAGCCGAAGGGAATGCACGGAAAATTTAATTCCCTTTGGCTGGGCCCATTCCTGATCCATGATGTTGTAGGAGAGAATTCCTACATTCTCTCACATTTAGACGAAAGGCTTTTTCCACTACCCTACAACGGGCAATACTTGAAACATTTCGTCCCTTCGGGGATGGGGTGAGTACTATGTAAATTATTTTATTTTGCTTTAACGTTATGTTGTTATGTTTTTCCCTGTTCCGTAAAGTATTGTCATGTTTTAGGTGATTTCTTAGGTAGTCTTGTTTTAGGTGAATAAATAGGTGAGCCCAATAAATGAAGGTGAACTTCAATTATCTTGTGAATTAGGAAATAAGTCCTGACTCCATTGCCCAACTAATAAAGTACTAGTCTATGAAACTAGATATTCTCGGTTTTCCTATGCTGTAGGTATTCGAAATGGTCACCAGATGGAGCCTAATGTTGTACCCAAAATAAATTTTTGGCATTCTGCTTAAATTGAGCTAAACCATATAAAAATGTTGTCAAAAGTCTGTTTAAGGTCAAACCAAACATAAGGTTTTTGTGGGTTTCTGTCAAGGAACATATGGTTAAAATTCTGAAAAATTTAAATTAGGGTTTCGTGCCCCAATTTTTAGGGAAACCCCCGAAAATAGGACCTTCCCAAAAATGATTGAAAATGATTTTGATAGGATTAATCGACTTCACGTTCACACTGATCAAGTCAGAATCATCAAATAACATGTTTTACTCTGGTGGGTCTATTCTTATTTTTTGGGAACAAAGCTAGGAGCTCCGTAGCCATGAATGGCAGATTGGCCAGTACCAGGTGTTGAAAACTAAGCTTCAAAAGCTTCAACGAAGAAGCCATGGCAGAAAAGGTTGAAAAAGATGTCGTTTGATGAAGGAGACTCTCAAAACGGAAAAGGCCAAAATTTGGCTAACTTTGGAAGTTGGACGCCTTTCTACCAAGGGAGAAATACAGTCAACAGGTCAAAAGGCGCCCCTCTTGAAGAAAGGCGCCCTTTGATCTCAAAGGGCAAATGCAGACATCAAATCTATCAGATGCAGACATCCTCTTCGTGTTCATGTTGGCTATTCAACGTGCCGTCAAGCAAGATCACCTGATTCAGGAATCACCAACAATCGTCAACGAAACATGGAGATGCTAAATGAAGAACATGTCAAAAAATGAAGGAAAATTGCTAAGTATCAAGGCTAAAAGCGCCCCTCTTGAAGAAAGGCGCCCAGTCTTTAAGGCATACAGATGTAGTTAGTTTACTCAATGATCTCTAGGATGATCTTCCCCACTTTGATCGATCTCAAAAATGAAACCATCAGCGAAGGAATCTAATAACTAAGTCATCTAATGACGAAGATCAAAGTAGGCAATTTATAGCATGAAATTATCAGTCAAACAAGTCAAAAGCGCCCTTGCTGGCCATGGGCGTCCTTAGATTTGAAGGGCCTAAACTTGCTTTCAGAAGTTGAGGAATCAGTCATCTTTTCCGGGATCGAGCCAGTTACCCAATGCATAATCAAGCAGAGTCATCCAACTCATCAATCAACAGTAACGTCAGATCAAAGCACAGAGGGTCTAAATGGCGAAGACGAAGAACAGTCATCAAAATTGACTAAGTCAAAGCTAAAAGCGCCCCTCTTGGAAAAAGGTGCCCTTTAATCTGGAGCCTCAAACTTAGTTTTCTGAGTTGATGCCTCCCAGGCATACCTCTTAAGGCTGGTTCCATCTCGACAACAGATCCATCAACAATTGTTGAAGATCAACTGAACGACCGAGAGCAAGGATCAAACAAAGGTACTTTAACTTGGAAAATGATGAAAAATATGTTCAACACTCAAGAAAGGATGCCTAAAAGGTCAAAAGCAATATGTTGACTTGAGTTAAGCAATTTTGGAGGCAAAAAGAGGCCAACCACTCCACGATCAGTGGAAATCAGCTTTTGAACTCCATATCAGGCTTCAATCATGAGTTGGCGCCCAAACTTGATGGATCTCAACTTGAATTGTTATATATTCATGCTAGGCGTCCCTTTTTCATTTATTCTTTTGCAGGTTGAAGGTCAAAACAACAAATTGCTCTCAAGGACGTATTTTCAAGATCTGGCAGGAGTTTTGAACAGTTCTTCAATATTTTTTGAAGATCAGAGGCATAAGGAGATTTCTTCTCAGAGGTTGAATTCAGAGGCAGATTTTTGCAAGGAGGCAGATAATAACTTCCAATCCACCTCTTGTCTACTTCCTCTCTTCTATCTTAAAATTCTTGCATGTCATAGAAAACAACAGGCCACCTCAGATCTGGCCAACTGGGTATGATCAGCATGATTTTCCAGTGAAACCCATCTTTTCAGATTTGCTAGAATCAACAAACTTGTTGCCCCTATTTTTAGGGATTTTTCTGGAAAAGTATCAAAATAAAAAATCTAAGGAATTGGGTTTGTTCAGCATTGAAGCATGATGAAAACCCACGCGCCATATTTTTTCAGGAAAAATACTTCTCGGCAGGCGCTATTTTTAAGGGTTTCCGAAAATTGTCAAAACAGGGTCATGTGCACAGTCTATCTTTAAGACTTTCAGAATGCAATACTCCTAGGTACAATACAAGACCAAGATGGTCTTGTACCATGATTATCTGAAAACGACTGACACAGACCTACATCAAAAGAACCCAGAGGTCAATTCTGAGGATTTGGAGGGCATGAATCAAATCATGCTGCAGAACATAGAAGAATCCAGGTTGTTTCAAGCTGCATCAATTCCTATCACATTACAAAGTGTGGAGCTTGTAATTGCTTGCATTAAGCATTACAATCCTACCACAAGAGAAATTCGATCAGTGGATGGGAGAGTGATCTGTAGTTTGAAGCCAAAGGACATTGAAAAATGTTTTGCTATCCCGCCATGCCCAACCAACAAGGTCATATCTTTAAAGGAATGCGGGAAGGCATTCGAAGCTTCAAAGGACAAGTGTTCACTGAAAATGGCCGAACAATGGTTAAAGGTGAAAAAGGCCAACTTGCCCAAATTGGTTGGACGAGGAGAATTCAGAGATGAGTACGTAGTGTTAATCACTCTACTCTGCAGAATCACTGGACATGAAGAGGGCAATCATTTTCAACCATGGATGTTCTATATCATTGGTAAGATTATCAGCAAAAGAGAACATCATGACTGAGCCTCTCTGATTAGTGACACACTCCACCAACAAATTATCGGGTTTCTAGAGGCTCATAGATTCCACATGTGTTCCTACCTAGTATACCTGATTGCCTTCCAATGCGAGTTTAGGACACTAAACACTGTGGGGACCTTAGGTGTGTAGAAGGTCCAGGAATACTTTTCGCATCTTGAGTTTACTCAAGCGAAATGACACTTCAAAAAGATAAACGACCTCTTCATCATGCACACCGTACGAGAGCTCGACCATGAGATGCACTTGTGTATATCACCAGCAGCCAAGGTGGCAATGGTGGACTGGGTAGATTGGTTTATCCAATTCCCCACCTTCAATAACATATGCGTGTATGGCTACAATGGTCACCCCTCCATGATGCCACACTACCCTTCAGATAAGGTAGTGTTCATGGAATTTCAGAGGCAGTTGGTCGAAGTTCACACTCATCTATGCCTAAAGAAGAAGTCGGCTGCGAATTTTCCCATTTAGATGGGACTACTTGTGACCTATTTCACACATCGCCCCATTGCAAATGGGGACCACCAAGTTTTGGTTTCGCCCTCTGCGTTGCCAGTTTGGAGTTCAGAATTTGAGTAAATTTTTGAGAGCCAGTCCGGCCAAGTTGAGATTTTGAACCCGTTTGTGTGCCTAAACATCATGGAAGGGATCAGAAGGCCCGGAAGACGAAGATCGCTTGTGCTTTTGGTCATTTCTGACACTTCCTTTTTTTTAGGGATTTTGCTTTTTTGCTTTTTGCTTTTTTGCTTTTTGGCATTTTTAGGCCATTTTGGAGTTCCTATTTTTTAGGGATGCTTTTTGCTTTTTTCCATTTTTAGAAAGTTTCTATTTTGGGAAAAAATTCTATTTTAAGGTCCCACTGAACATGAAGTCAACACACCTCCAGATTGAGAGAAATCAACATGAAAATCAAGGTAAATGGTAAAAAAATTGGCAAAAGTGGCTAAGTCTGGTGAAGTGCGCCCATGAGAAGGAATGGTTGGCCAAGCATGAAGTCCGCCCTTGCCTTTGGCAAACCAAAGACAGACACTGGCAAGCCAAGGCTGAAGTCCGCCCTGGAAAGGTTAGCCTCCAAGTCCGCCATGGCACAAGAAAGGGTCAAGTCCGCCCTCGGAAGGAGAGAGGTTGAAGTCCGCCATGGCACAAGGAAGGCTCAAGTCCGCCCTTGGAAGGAGAGATGTCCAAGTTCGCCCTTAGCACAAGGAAGGGTCAAGTCCGCCCTTGGAAGAGGAAAGATTGAAGTCCGCCATGTCTTGGCAAGCCTTCAAGTCCACCCTAGAGAAAGAGGTGAATGGAAAGAAGACTCCCCAAGTCCGCCCATGTCAAAGAGATGTCCAAGTCTGCCCTTGGACAAGTCAAAGCTAAAGTGCGCCCAACTTTGGGAGAGGAAATTTTTCTAAGGCATGGATAAAAAATATACGCCTAGAAAGAGAAGAGATCAAGCTAGCATGAAATTCACTCCTCGGCATGACGGAATGAAATCCTAAGGCACAAAAGGAAGAATGAATGGCAAGACAAACATGAAGTCCGCCCCCCTCAGCCTAAAGAAATTCCCAAGGCATGAATAAAATTACAAATGGCAAAGAAATCTCCAAGTCCGCCCAACCTAGAAGGAGAGAGAAAATGAATTTTTTTGACTAAGTATGGACGTCTGGAGAAGCCGGAAGTCCGCCTGGGAAGTTGAAAATTGGCAGAGAAATCATTAAGCACGTTTTGGCTAGGTAGATGATTGGAAAATTATATATTTAGCCATGGATAAACAAATTTGGCCAAGTATCAATATGGGTTGGAAATATTAAACGGGTTGGAAAATTTATACTTGGATATTTTAATTATTTTCCAACACTTAGGGAATTTTAATTAAAATTTTTGATGTCTGGAGAAAATGGGAGATTACTTGGAGACATAATTAATTTGCCTTAGACGAAATTGAATTTTGCCGTGATTCGAGGATTAAACGGGTTGGAAAATAAATTTTAAATGATTAATTTAATATTTTCCAATAATTTTAAGTATTCAACACTTAGGCAAAAATTTTAAAAGGGAAAGAAATCTGAAGATTTCAGACAGAGGTGGCGCCAAGGTGAAATTAGAAACTTGCCTCAACGACTTCGAAAAGAATTAGAAACTTGCTAATTGAAGAAGAGAAAATGTTTCTAAAATTAAGAGAAACTCAAGAAAAAGAAAGCAATTGCTGAGGAAAATCGCACTTCTCAGCCATATAATGAGTTTCAACAACTCATTTTTTTCACAAATTCGATAGAGAAGAAGTTAGCTCTCTCAAATCTGCAAGAGATAATTTTTGGAAAGAATAATATTGAGAGTACTGTTATTTTGTCAGTGGAAGAGGTAATTTTATGCTGAGGGATGTGATTTTTAGGAAGAAATAAATTACTTCTTTGCTGAAAGTCGCACTTCCCAGCAGATTGGCACACTTCTTTGATCTAATTTTCAGAAGTTGGAAGTGATTCGCAACCAAAGGATACTCTTGAAGGTTTGAAAAACGGTTGACAAGTCTCTTCTATTATTTTCTAATCTTCCGGAGTCATTCCGACAAAGGATTTGTCCAGTTCTTAGCGAATTTCTTCACTTTCAGCTTGCTTTTTTGCAGAAATTTATATTTTAAACAAGCTGAATTTGCGAATTTATCAAGTAACATCCCGAAATAATCAGATTTTTTAAAGTTCTCGTATTAATGTTAATTATTTTGTACTTGCAGGTTGATGACCACCTGGGGAGAGCCGTCAAGACAAGCACAGATGAAGTTTGCCAGTAAGGGGCTACAACCGGAATCCAAAAATAAATCCAAAATGGAAGAATCTTATGGACACCAACCTCGGACACATTGACCTCAAGGAATTCAAAGGAAGGATGTACGGGCACGATAGATTCTTGCCGACACCTATTGCCAGAAGGATGATGAGAAATGGAATAGTTCAAGCTGCTGGATTCCCAGCTGCAGTTGAATGTGCTGAGTTGATATTAGAGTGCGCTCTTCACTATAATGCACAAGATAGGAAAATTGTTGTGCCTGATGGAAGGATATTGGCCCACCTCGGAGAGTTCGCCATACAAGAAGCCTTCGGCATCCCCACATACCACAAGACTGCTTATAAAACTAAGGAAGATGCGAAGAAATTATACGATGAAAAGCTTGACCTCTGTGCCACCAACATTAATAAGTCATGGCTGGAGAAACCAAGAGCTTCTACCAAGGAGATGCCTAAGAAGCTGTTGCGCACAGACTTCAAGGAGGATTACGGAGATATCATTGTCTTGCTGAACATAATAGTTGGCAACCCTCAGGGCGCGCCTTTCGAGACTTGGATGTACTATTTTATCGAGGACATCATGGAGGGGGTCAAAATATTCAATTGGTCTCGCATGATAAGCAATAGTCTCCACTAGCAGCTGGTCAACCTTGAGAAGACCAAGACATTCTATATGAGCTCCTACGTCATCTACATGCTGGCTAGGACATATAGGTATTCAAGCTTGATCTGCAAAGGCATAGTTGGCAACGGGGAGAATGAACTGAAGTCCTACGATTGCTATCCGCAACTTCAACTAAGTGAGAAAGCCCACTTCAGACGGGCGCATGACACATTCCTCATGTACATAACCAGAATACTTCAAGGAGGAACGCACCAACGGCTAACTCACGAAGCCAAGAGTCTAATCGGAAAATACGGGTCTTGGTTCATCCAGTATCCGAGATACACGTATATTAGAATCCAAGGATTCACTGGGAATCCATACTGATTGCCTATCTTTACAACTAACAAGATGGTCCTGCTTGAGGTGCTGAGACAGTTGGAGGAATATCAGAGCTTCCAAAGAACAAAACAGAAGGCGGCAATCACCTTTCCCTTCTTCATAGGGAACATGCTGGAAACATGTCCATCGGCGCAAGCAGCTGAGAGTGCCAGGCTAGAAATACAGCGGTACCCATTCGCCACTTATTAGTCTAGGAATAATTTCGACCCACACCATCATATCAAGACTGTGGATGGGAGAAAATACAGACATAGGGTTGAATTGGAGGACTTCTAGGTAGATGCGTGGATGAATATGAGGTTAGACGGAGACTGTGGTCTAGATTGCCGGTTAGCTTGATCAGGGCAACTGAACTTTGCCGAGTGCCTGATCAACTCGAGGATGATGGAAAGCAAGTACAACCGTGCTTTGACGAGAGCTTGCCCTTGCCTGCTGTAAGATGGTCAGAACCCGAGCATGCGGATTTGAGCACCTTGATGAGACCAGTCACCAAGTATACTCAATGGTGGGTCAATCAATAGATCCAAGCGCTGAGGTGGATGAAGGTGAGGCTTACCTATGATAGGTTAAGCAAAATGGAATCGTACTCTTCCAATGCGGAGGCATCCCAGGGCGTGGAGTTGATAGAGGCCACTACTTCAAGGAAAAGGAAAGAAATAGTTGTGGATAAGGAGCCTGCTCAGAAACAAACAAGGATAGAGCCGTCATGCTCTGCCTCGTCCAGAAACATCAACGAGATATTTGCCACCCTTGATGATTTGTTGGCCAACATTAGGAACCCTTCCCCGATTCCCGAAGACAATGTGGAGCCTTAGCTGGATGATGATGAACCACCATCTCCCACAGGCACGAAAATACTGGGGTCAGATGATGAGATTGGCACCCAAAATGATGACTTTCAGGAAGGAATGATTTCAGCCCTTCGAGGAATTTTGGACGCTCGAAATGGAAAAAGTGTACCAGAGGAGGATGGCATAGAGCAACTCACAATCCCTGACTGGTTAAAAGAGAGAATGAAAATACAGGTGCCAGTTGAAGTGCAGGAAGAGGATGATGTTGCAGACTTCTTAGCCAGACTTGAACAAGTTTCAGTCAAGAAGCCGGCTAAGAAGTTCTCCACCCTAGAAAGGGATGAATTCGAAAACCGGTCCATATAGATTGTTGTGCCAACAGTGGACAAGCCACGGGAGGATATAGCTCCATATGAATATGCTATCACCACCATCGACTTGGGTCCAACCACAAAGGGCCAAGAAGTTAAAGATCTGGACAATTCAGTGTCCACCATCAAGTCGAGGTTGGCAAAGGAGGTGGCAAAGAGGAAAGACTGCCGGCAAGATATTGAGTGCCTGAAGGAGTACATACAACATCTGATCAAGCCGCTTGATCAAGATAACATGACAGCTCCCCTTCTTCCGAATTTTTCACAGGAAGCAACAAAAGATGTGGAAGAAGACAGGGTCACGACAAGAGAGGCCAAAGAATGGATAGTGGTCAAAGGTGCAGAGGCAGACACCTTCCTGGAAAGGTTGACGTTGGTCTACGGTCAGGCTACCTCATTGCTTTCCAGATTGACTGCCTTGGCGGAAATATGGGATTGGTCTTCCAGATATGTAGGAGAGAATAATTCCATGCCTTAGAATTCTCAAAGGAGTCTCGAAGCAGGAATTGATCAACGGAGACGTCATTGCGGTAGGCGTAGCCTACGATTTCCATACATGGTATTGGACTTTGACAGCACGGGGAGAGGTGTTGGAAAGAGTGAATGTTGATGGACTCAGAGTGGAGGAGCAGGTTAGAGAAATCCAAAGCAAAATCTTCAACATGGTTGCAGACATACTAGACAAGGAGGTCATACGAGAAAATGATTTGCAACTAGAGGGTTTGAAGAAGGTGCGAGAAGACTTCTTTTCCATCACAGGGCCTATGTTGAGTCAGAACTGGGTTAGAATGGCGAATTTCTTAGCCATCCGAGAGGTCTTTGAGAGGGTCGAGACAGAGTGGGAGGACATCTTTGTCAGGTGCGCCGAAAGCATGGATGGATTGGAGTTTAGGATCAGAATACTCCTGCAGATTACTGTGGAAGAAGTTGCCTCTATCGTGTCTAGGTTCATCGAACACACGGCAACTTGAGAGGATAGGGATATGATTCCTTGAAAATAGCTCCGGGCGCCAACTCACCTTTGTCAACTCATAGTCTACTGATGTTATTTTGGGAAACCCTAATTAGGGTTTATTTGTTTTAATCTTGGCCGTTGGCTCATTTTAATCTGGGCCACTCTTTTATTTCTGAAAACTCTATATAAACTTGCGTACTCTCATTTTCAATTTGTGAAGTGAGTAGTATGAGATTGTTGCGTTATATCATTTCCGTTAATAAAAGCTCTAGTGCATGATTTTCTTAGAATCACTTTTGTTTTCAAGTGGTGTGCAAGGTTAGATATTCTCTTTCAACACTTAGATTAAGATTAATTTAGCATTTCCATTTGAATGTTTGTTAGTGAATGAAAGATTTGATAGCAGTGGTTGATGAAATTTAGCTCATACTTTTGTTGGATAGATGATTTTTATTCAATGTGCAAAGTTAGCCTGAGCTCTCAAATTGTGGATGCTTAACTTTGGTTTGAATAATTATTAATTCAGACATGAAATTTGTTATCACCTCCATTGAAGATTGCACCCGCTTTGCGTAGTTGTCCTAGGGAGGCGAAACAAAGTGTGGTTATTCCAGTTTCATCTAGTCATTTCCGTCTCTTGAGTTCTTAGGCGTAGTTTAGACTTCTAAACCCTTATCTTTTTGCATTTTTTTTGGAAAATCCGAAATACCTAATGAAAAGAGCATTCAATGAGAAAATCGTATAAGTCCTTGGCTTGTAAACAAATTTCTAAAGTAAGTCCCTTTGTGATACCAGCATATCACAACGCCCACTGATCTTATCCACACGTCATGACTTGACTAAAGAAACCTTGGAGTTGTTGCACAATCTTCTTAGCATTCGCAGTAACTTTTCAAGAGAGGATAAAGTGGCCTTGGACATTTTATTCTGTGTTCGGTGGGTATTAAAATGCACACCAACAGGACTTTATAGATTTAAAACGGCGACAGATGCCAAGTTGATGAGCCAAGAAATAGTAAGGCTCAATCTCAAGTACCTCATTGAGAGGAGGTCATCATACGATACAAGAGGGCTCTATACAGTACATCTCGAGCAACACTCATCACATGGATCTTCCATAGAAGATTACTGGGTCAATTGTGATGATGAGTTTGATGTGCGAAGAAGGAACTATATCCAACTTAAGCTCTCACAAATTGGTGACTTTATTTCAGAAAACATTGAGGGCCTATCCGACGATGAGGAAGAAGTCATTCTCCCTTCTTCATGGATCAAGTGGACTCACAACCACTTGGCAGAGTGGATTGGTATACAAAAGAAAATACATCTATAGAGTAGAGAACGAGTAGAGTGGTCAAAAACAACCAACTCTACCTAGACAACAAGAGGACAAGGAAGGTAGTACTTGCCCGAACAGAGCCGCCAATGGTTCAGTCTTCACTACCTTCCACGTCCATGAAGAAGCCCAGACGAAAGCAGATGAGCATCCTTCCCAAAGGAATGCGGATGTCAGGGATTCCATGGGGAAGAACACAAATGGCTGATGTAAATTAGCAAGAGGTACAGGTGGAGACAACCACCAATTTACCTGAAATAGTTGAGACCACTGTAGCCGAGCCAGAGCCAGTGATTGAGATCATCATAGTAGAGATGCAGCCCATGGCAGAAGCAGTAGCAGCAGAAATGGTGCCTGTGATAGAAATAGAGCCACCTACTTCACCGCCATCACAACAGTTACAAGGTCCCATCGACTTGGACTCTCCACCCAGAGACATCGCTACAACACAGTCTCATTCATCCAACATTCTGGGGGCCCACATTCCTCCTAGCGAGGCTAGTCGGGATTCTATCTGGCTTGAGAGTTCCCTTGGAAGGAAGAGGGAAAGGCCATCCTACCAGCTTGACTTCATAGAGTTCGATCATGTCCCTCAAGACATGCCAACGAAGAAGTTAAAGAAGCAAGAACATGTGGAAAGGAATGTGGATAATGAGGTCATCATAGAGACTTTTGCCCCACTTGAGGACAAAAACATACATGAGGTAGAGGTCGGGGATTTCACGCTATCGAAGGTGAACCTTGGAAAGACCACTCGTTAGGTGGAGGCAGACCTTCTCGGAATTGCCTCAGCGAGTGCTCAAGAAAGGATGGCTAAGGATGGCCAAGACAAAGCAGCCTTGAAGGCTGAAAACCGGCAATTGAGGATGTACATTTACAGCTTGATGCACGACACTCCCAGCTCCTCTTCTTTACCACAAGAGTTGCTGAATCTTCCCGCGGAGCAGAATCACCACCAACTGATTACATATGGAAAACACTTGAGAAATCAAGTGGAAGAATTCGTTGTCAGAGGGTCATATGTACTGGAAGAAGTATATCAGTTGAGAGATAGAGCACATGCACTCCGCGCGGAAATCTAGCAGTCAGAGTTAAAGATAGCAGAGAAGAGGCCTGGAGATGAGGTCACACTTGCAGACTTGCAATTGGCGTACCAATTAGTTACCACCACAAAGAACAAGCAATATTTGTTTGATTGGAAAGAACAACTGGCATACAAGGTGAAAACCTATGATGCTAATTCTATGGAGCTGATTGACTACAGACATATTGTCGCAAATATTATCAACTTCGCAAGAACCTTGGTAATATCCTTCCCTCACATAGAATATCAGCAAGAGGGAGGTGAATACGTTGAGCTGAGAACAATACAGAATCAATTCAGAGATGTCATTTGAAGCACATTCCTCAATGATCCTGATGGTTGTAAGTTGACCAAAGTGGCGGCCATGTCTACCAAATTAGATGACGCAACTACCAAGTGCAAAGGCTATCAGCAGCAGCTTGTGACGGGTGAAGAAATACTAAAGCGCCACGTCGTCATCTTACAGAGCATTAATTGCCCAGAGGTTGAGGAGGTCAACGACTGGATAGAGGCATTGTTGACCAATGGTGAAGAGGTGTGAAGCACCTCAAGAAAGACGTCCTACCCTCCAGAAAGACAATAACTATGACTAAAGTTAATTTGATGCCCCTTTCCAAGTTAACTCCAGATCCCCACAGATCATGCATGTCAGATCCGACTAATCAAGGATGTCTAATTGACTTCCACGATTTGTGGATCTCAGATCTCCTTTAAAGGTGGATGTCTATTTTGGAGGCACATTTGTAATTTAAGTTCACTTTTAGTTAGGTGTTAGACAACTAAGGTAGACTTCCAGTTTGACTTTTGTTTAGTTCCAGTTAACTGAAGTAGTTTTCCAGTTAACTGCTTGCTCACCTACATTTAGACATAGGAATAAATCTTGTTGATTGGCAAGAACTGGTTGTTAACTCAAGGAGACTTTAGGGTTGCCTACTCCTTTGAGTTTCTATAAATAAGAGCTTTGGGCTCATTATTTGTTTAACCTTTATTTACTACGCAAAATTGCTGCACCATTGTTGCCAGAGTTTGCATGTTTGTATTTGTTCACTCTTAGATGAGAGTTTATTGGTTGATCGTAATTGTGCATGATTTCGTGCCTTTGTTGTCCCAATCTTTGTAATTCTTTGGAGAAGCTTGAAGAAGAAAGTCAGATGGCGCATGCATATTTGATCTAAGATTTGAGTTGATTCAACGTCTTGTTCTAAATAGTTTATTGTTTCAATCTCCTCCTTGGATAGGGTTTCCTCCTCCTTGGATATTTTGTCATCGATTGCTATCGTTTGATGTTGTTTAAAGATCCGGATTTCAGCTTATACTTTGGACAGGGGTTCCTTCTCCTTAGCAATCCTAATACCCAGATCTTCGTACTTTGTTGTTTCCAATAAGTTGTTTCCTAGCCTATACCTTGGACAGGGGTTCCTCCTCCTTGGCAAGTCTCAGATCCAACCTACTGTAAAGAGTGTTTACTTGCATAAAACCTTATCCCAACATATATCCAAGAGTTCGGAGCCTCGACCATATTTCTAAGGAGACGGCAGATTCAAGTGACCCAACCCATCCATTTTGCTCCTATACCTTCATGCTCTGTTAGTCTTAGGGAGATAGGATAGTTTAGAAGCTAGTTTGGTTGTAGTTAAGATCTGCGGAAACCAGAGAAAAAACTTAGCTATGGCGCATTGTGTTTATGTCATAAAAGTGTTAGCTTTTTCTTGAAGTTTTATGCCTCGTTGCCCCATGGTGGGCGCTAGAAAACTGTTGGCGTTTCAATTAGCACCTCTGGAGTGCTTATTGGAAATGGACAGCTTTTGCAAGTATTATAGTACTGCTCTTCGAATAATAGAGAGGAAGATCTCTCTTTGCTGATGTTATACATAAAAAAGGGTACAGTAGACTAAGGTTCCTATCTTTTTTACTCAGTGGCAGGAGACAAGGGTGCATAAACACAATGCACTATAGCTAAGGTTTTCTTTGGTTTTTGCAGATCTTAACTACAACTAAACTAGCTTCTAAACTATCCTATCTCAAGATAAATAGAGCATGAGGGCATAGGAGTGAAATGGGTGGGTTGGATCACTTGAATCTTCAGTCTCCTTAGAATATGGCCGAGGCTTTGAACTCTCGGATATACGCTGGGATAAGGTTTTATACAAGCGAGCACTCTTTACGGTAAGTTGGATCTAAGACTTGCCAAGGAGGAGGAACCCTTGTCCGAGGTATAGGCTAGGAAACAACTTACTAGAAACAACAAGGTACGATGATATGGATATCAGGATTGCTAAGGAGGAGGAACCCCTGTCTGAAGTATAGGTTGAAATCTAGATCATTAAACAACATCAAATGATAACCATCGATGACAAAATATCCGAGGAGGAGGAAACCTTGTCCGAGGAGGAGATTGAAATAGTAAGCTATTAAGAACAAGATGTTGAACAAACTCAAATCTTAAGATCAAAAACGCATGTGCCATCTAATTTTCTTCTTCAAGCTTTTCCAACGAATTACAAAGATTGGGACAGCAAAGGCATGAAATCATGCAAAATTCCGATCAACCAATTAACTCTCATCCAAGAGTGAACAAATACAAACTTGCAAGATTGTGGCAACAATGGCACAACAATTTTGTGTAGTAAATAAAGGTTAACAAATAATGAGCCCAATGCTCTTATTTATAGAAACTCAAAGGAGTAGGCAACCCTAAAATCTCCTTGAGTTAACAATCAGTTCTTGCCAATCAACAAGAATTATTCCTGTCTAAAAGTAGGTGAGCAAGCAGTTAACTAGAAATCTACTTCAGTTAACTAAAACTATACAAAGAGTCAACTGGAAATCCACCTCAGTTGACTGAAAGCTACTATAAGTGAACTTAAATTACAAAATGTGCCTCCAAAATAGACATCCACATTTAGTGGAGATCTGAGATCCACAAATCGTGGAAGTCAAATTGGACATCCTTAATTAGTGGGATTTGACATGCATGATTAGTGGGACCTGGAGTTAACTTGGAAATGGGTATCAAGTTAACTCAAGTCACAATTAATGTCTTTTTGGGAGGTAGGACGTCCTTCTTGGGGTGCTTTACACCTCATCACCATTGCTTAGCAGTGCTTCTATCCAGTCGTTGACCTCTTTAGCCTCTGGGCAATTAATGCTCTGGAAGATGATGGCCTGGCGTCTTAGCATTTCTTCACCTGTCACAAGTTGTTGTTGATAGTCTATGCACTTAGAAGCTGCATCATCTAACATGGTAGACATGGCTGCAACTTTTGTCAACTTGCAACTATTGGGGTCATTGAGGAATGTGCTACGGATGACATCTTGGGATTGATCCTGCACTGTACCTAGCTCAATGTACTCCCCTCCCTCGCGCTGATATTCTATGTGAGGGAAGGATATTACCAACGTTCTTGCGAAGTTGATAATACCTGCGATAGTCAGTCGGTAGTCAATCAATTCCACAAAATTGGCATCATAGGCTTTCACCTTGTATGCCAGCTGTTCTTTCCAAGCAAAGAGATGTTGCTTGTTCTCTGAGCTGGTGATTGATTGGTATGCCAATTGCAAATCTGCGACTATGACTTCATTGCCAGGCCTCTTCTCTGCTACCTTTAGTTTTGACTGCTGAATCTCCGCGCGGAGTCCATGTGCTCTATCCCTCAACTGGTATATTTCCACTAGTACACACCATCCTTTGACAACAAATTCTTCCACTCTATTTCTCAAGTGTTTGCCATATGTAATCAGCTGGTGATGGTTTTTCTTTGCGGGAAGGTCTAGCAACTCTCGTGGCAAAGCAGAGAAGTTGGGAGTGCCATGCATCAAGCTAGAAATGTGCATCTTGAACTGTCGGTTTTCAGCCTTTAAGGCTGCTTTGTTTTGGTCGTCCTTAGCCATTCTCTCTTAGATGTTCATTGAGGAAATTTCGAGAAGGTCTGCCTCCACTTGACAAGTGGTCTTTTTGAGGTTGATCTTCGACAATGTGAAATCTTCAACCCCTATCTCGTGTATACTTCTGTTTTCAAGCGGGGCAACTGTCTCTTTGATGAACTCATTATCCACATTCTTTCCCACATTTACATGCTTCTTCAATTTCTTTGCCGACATGTCTTGAGGGACATGATCGAACTCTATGAAGTCAAGCTGGTAGGTTGGGCTTTCCCTCTTCCTTCCTAGGAAATCCTCAAGCTAGATAGAATCCCGACTAGCATCGTTGGAAGGAGGAATGTTGGGCCCCTGAATGCCCGATGAATGAGATTGTGCTGTAGTGATGTCTCACGGTGGAGAACCCAAGTCAATGGGGACTTGTGACTGTTGTGATGGTGGTGAAGTAGGTGGCTCTGTCTCTATCACAGGCATCGTATCCGCTGCTATTGTTTTTGCTATGGGCTTTGTCTTGGCCGTGATTGCCTCAATCACTGGCTCAACTGCAGTGGTTCCCATGACTATTTTAGGCACGTTTGTGGCTGTTTCCACATACACTTCTTGCTGATTTGCTTCAGCAATCTGTGTTCTTCCCCATGTATGCCTTGACATCCACATCCCTTTGGGAGGGTTACTCCATTGCTTTCGTCTGGGATTCTTCCTGGACGTGGAAGGTAGTGACGATTGAACCGGTGGCGACTCTATTCAAGGAAGTACTACCTTCCTTGTCCTCTTGCTGTCTAGGTAGAGTTGACTTTTTCTGACAACTCTACTCGTTCTCTCCTCTATAGATGTGTTTTCTTTTGCATACCAATCTACTCTTCCGAGTGGCTCTAAGTCCACTTGATCCATGAAGAACGAGGGGAGAATGAATTGCCCTTCATCATTAGATAGGCCCTCAATGTCTTCGACATAAAGTCAACAATTTGTGAGAGCCTAAGCCGGCTATAGTTCCTTCTTCGTACCTCAAACTCATTGTCACAATTGACCTAGTAATCTTTCATAGAAGATTAGTGTGATGAGCATTGCTCAAGATGTGTTGCATAAAGGACTCTTGGATCTTATGACCTTCTCTCAATGAGATACTTGAGATTGAGTCTCACCGTTTCTTGGCTCATCAATTTGGCATCGACCACTGTTTTACATCTATAGAGTCCCATCTGGATGGGGAAGTTTGCAACTGGCTTCTTCTTTAGGCGTAGGTGAGTGTGAACTTCAGCCAACTGCCTTAGGAACTCCATGAACACTACCTTATCTGAAGGGTAGTGTGGCATCATGGCGGGGTGACCATTGTAACCATACACGCGTATGTAGGTGAAGGTGGGGAATTGGATAAACCAATCTGCCCAGTCCACCATTGCCTCCTTGGCTGCTGGTGATATACGCACGTGCATCTCATGATCAAGGTCTCGTATGGTGTGCATGATGAAGAGGTCACTTATCCGTTTGAAGTGTTGTTCTGCTAGAGTAAACTCAAGACGCGAAAAATATTCATGGACCTTCTGCACACCTAAGGTCCCCACAGTGCTTAGTGTCCTGAACTCGCCTTGGAAGGAAATCAGGTATACAAGGTAGGAACAGATGTGGAACTTGTGAGCCTCTAGAAACCCGGTAATCTGTTGGTGGAGTGTGTCACTGATCAAGGTGGCCCAGGCGTAATGTTCTCTTGTGCTAATAATCTTGGCAATGATGTAGAACATCCATGACTGAAACTGATTGCCCTCTTCTTGTCTAGTGATCTTGTTGAGTAGAGTGATCAACACTGCATACTCGTTACAGAATTCTCCTCGTCCAACCAATTTGGGCAAGTTGGCCTTTTTACCTTTAACCACTTTTTTTCCATTTTTTGCAAACACTTGTCCTTTGATGCTTCGAATGCCTTTTCGCATTCTTTCACCGATATGACCTTATTGGTCGGGCTTGGTGGAATAGCAAAACATTTTTCAATGTCTTTTGGTTTCAAGCTGTAGATCACCCTCCCATCCATTGATCAGATTTCTCACGTGGTAGGATTGTAATGCTTAATGCAAGAAATTACAAGCTCCACAGTCTGTAATGTGATAGGGATTGATGTGGCTTGAAGCAATCCGAATTCTTCTATGTTTTGCAGTGAGATTTGATTCATGCCCTCCAAATCCTTTGAATTGACCTCTAGGTTCTTCTGATGTAGGTCTGTGTCAGTTGTTTTTAGGAAATCATGGTACAAGGCCGTTTTGGTCTTGTATTGTACCTAGGAGTATTGCATCCTGAAAAACTGAAAGATCAACTGTGCACATGACCCTATTCTGACAATTTTTGAAAACCCTTAAAAATAGCGCCTGTTGAGAAGTATTTTTTCGAAAAAAAATTGGCACATAGGACTTGTTCGTGCTTCAATGCTGAACAAATCCAGTTCCTTAAATTTTTGATTTTGAGACTTTTCTGGAAAAATCCCTAAAAATAGGGGTAGCAAGTATGTTGTTTCTGGAAAATTTGAACAGATGGGTTTTACTGGAAAATTATGTTGATCATACCAAGTTGGTCAGATCTATGGTTGCTTGTTGTTTTTTGTGACATACAAGAAATTTAAGACATAAGAGAGGAAGTAGACAAGAGGTAGATTGGAAGTTATTAGCTACCTCATTGTAAAAATCTGTCTCTGGATTCAACCTTTGAGAAGAAATCTCTTTATGCCACTGATCTTCAAAAGAAATGAAGAATGGTCCAAAACCCTTGTCAGACCTTGAAAAGATGTCCTTGAGAGGAAATTGTTGTTTTGATCTTCAACCTCCAAAAGAAATAATGAAAAAGGGACGCCTAGAGTTGATATATAATGATTCAAGTTTGGGCGCCAACTCATGTTTTAGGCTTGATCTGGAATTCTAAAAGCTGATTTCCATTGATTGTGGGATGTTTGGCCTCTTTTACCTCCAAAATCCCTTAACTCAAGTCAACAAATAACTCCGACTTTTTAGGCATCCTTGAGTTTGAACATTTTTCATCATTTTTCCACGTTGAAGTACCTTTGTTTGATCCTTTCTCTCGGTCGTTCAGTTGTTCTTTAGCAGCTGTTGATGGATCTGTTGTTGAGATGGAACAATCGTGAAGAGGTATGCTTGGGAGTCATCAAGTCAGAAACTTGAGTTTGAGGCTCCAGATTTAAGGGCGCCTTTCTTAAGTAGGGGCGCTTTTAGCCCTGACTTAGTCAATTTTTCATGACTATTCTTTGTTTTCACCATTTAGATCCTCCGTGCTTTGATTTGACGTCACTGTTGACTGATGAGTCGAATAGATTTGCTTGACTGTGCGTTGGGTAACCAGCTCAGTCCTAGAAAGGATGACTAGTTTCTCAGCTTTTGAAGGTCTGTTTAGGTCCTTCAAATCCAAGGGCGCCCCTGGCCAGTAGGGGCGCTTTTGACTTGTTGATTGATTATATTCATGCTGTAAACTACCTTAGTTTGATCTTTGTCACCCAATGATTGAGTTGTTTGATGTCTTCGCTGATGGTTTCGTTGTCGAGATCGATGAAAGTGGAGAAGGTCATCCTGGAGGTCACTGAGCAAATAGACTGCATCTACATCCTCCAAAGACTATGCGCCTTTCTTCAATAGGGGTGCTTTTTCCTTAGTACTTAGCCAAATTTTATGTTCTTCATTCAGTCTTCACCTTTGGCATTTTTTGCTTGATCTCAACCTCTGACTGTTTGACATGTCCTGTGAACGTGCTGTCGGATTGATCGCAAAGCTGAGAGAGAGCTGAACAAATGCCTTGTATAAAGTAGTTGTTGATAACTTCATTAGGTGCCTTGAAATGAAGGGCACCCCTAGCCTGCAGGGGCGCTTTTGTTGTGAAGCTTATTGATTTATCTCTCATTTTGCATGTTCTTGCTTGCAGCATCTCCATACTTCCTTGATGTTTGCCAGTGATCTCTGAATCAGATGATCTCACTTGACGATGCGTTGAATAGACAACAGGAACATGAAGAAGATGACTGCTTCAGATGGATTTGATGACCACATTTGGCCTTTGAGATCAAAGGGCGCTTTTCTTCAATAGGGGCGCTTTTTGACCCTTGATTGCATTTTCTCCTTGGTCAAGGCGTGGTATTTCTAGAATTTGCCAAATTTTGGCATTTTCAGTTTTGAGAATCTCCTCCATCAAACAACATCTTGTTTGACCTTTTTCACCATGGCTTCTTCATTGAAGCTTTTAAAGCTTAGCTCTCAACACTTGGTACTAGCCAATCCGCCATTAATGGCTACGAAGCTCCTAATTTTGTTCCTAAAAAATAAGAATAGACCCACCAGAGTAAAACATGTTTTTTGATGATTCTGACTTGACCAGTGTGATCGTGAAGTCGATTAATCTTATCAAAATCATTTTCAATTATTTCCAGGAAGGTCCTATTTTCAGGGGTTTCCCTAAAAATAGGGGCACGAAACCCTAATTTTCAATTTTTTAGAATTTTACACATACATTCCTTGACAGAAACCCACAAAACCTTATGTTTGGTTTGACCTAAAACAGACTTTTGACGGCAGTTTTACATGATTTAGCTCAATTTAAGTAGAATGCCAAAAATTTATTTTGGGTACAATACACTGAAAAGAATAGAAAAATGGGAGTCTTTTTGAGCAGTCGCTTGTTGATTTGTTGCAGATAGCTATGACTCCAGCAGTGACTTCTTTGGGCAAGAACGAGTTTTTGAGACACAAAAACAAGGAGATAAGGCTCACTATTACTCTTTGCCTCAGTGAAATTATATGCATTACAACTCCTCAAGTTCCTTATAATTTTAGCAAAACGAGGGAGGTATTGCAGCTGATTATTGGAAGCTTTGATGGGATAGGTGATGTCAAAAGTCCTTCTTTTGGGAAGAGGGTCAAGGTCCTAGAGTTGATGGCACAGGTGAGATCATGCATTGTTATGATTGACTGTGATTGTAATGACCTTATTTTACAAATGTTTCGTCTTTTCGTGGATTCTATCAGTGAGGAACATGATAAATCTATTCAGGAATACATGAGGTTCATTATGGCTTCAATTATTAATGAAAGTGCTGAAATTTCCCAGCCTATCTTATCTATATTGTTGGCTGTTCTAAAGCAAGAACAAGTGACGTCTACAGCTGCTTATAACTTGGTTCACAGTGTTTTCAAACAATGTGAGGGTAAGCTGAGGCCCTACTTGTTTGATGAGGATCAGGTGGAAGAAAAGGGATTGAAATCTGAAGTGGTTGATGATGAGAATGCCTTACATCATGATAGTTGTTTGATAGAATCCCAAGATGGAATTTTCAGCGCTCATGGAGTTGTTATCAACCTTGAAAACAAATCAGATTTTATATTGCATGATGTTGATCCTAAATCAGAAAATTTATATGAGATTGATGGGTCTCTGGAGTCCAATCAGTTGGTAGGATAATTAAAGGTGAATGTAGACCAGATTGATGCAGCCATTAGACATTTTGATGACACCTTCATGATGATGGCCAAATGTTGTTGGAGGTCTTCAGGACAACATATGGACCCTTGTGGAGAATTTCCCCTTTTAGATTCACAAGTTCTTAGAGAAGCGATAGTAGAGATGAAGACCAATTACATGCAGCTACTCTCAGATAGAGATCACCTACTCTAGCTTGGTGAGATCTACTACGATGCACTAAAGGGGAAAGAAAGGGAGGTGGATAAGCTTACTAATGAGCTTATTGTCATGGAGGATTCCTTGAAGAGCACTCAAAAGGCCCTTCAAGAATCAGAGATTTAGATTGACGAGCTTTGTGACAAGTTGAGCTTGGTTCAATCTTCATCATCCATATCAGATATCCAGTCTTCTATGGCTGTTATGACAGCTACAAATGGTAGTGGCACTGATGGTTTGAGAGGAGAACCCCTAACGGTGGTCAAGCACGAGGAGGTTTCAGGGTTGCATGAGCTTGAGGATAGGAATGATTCTAACATTCCTTAGTTTTCACATAGCTTGTACCATAGTGACCATGAGTCACCTTTGAGGGAGGACCAATTGTTGGCTCAAGATACATATCATCCATTGTGGGATGGAGTGTTTCCATCTCTGGAAGATGGAACTAGAGATTACGGGTATTCAATTCTGTTACTTTCAAATGGTTGTTTACAGGACCAGGGATTAGATTTTCATCATGCAGATGTGTCCTTGGTAGAGTTTGCAACTTCCTTGTTTCAAGAATTTCTGTTAGAGGCATGGCTATAGGGAATTTGTGGTTTCAGTGAGCATGATGGCATTGTTAGTCCAAATTGCAGTGAGGGAGTTATACTCAATAAGTTGGTAGGGGACGACTGTTCTATTTATTGGGACAAAATTTTCTTTCGTAATTCTTGGAGGACAACAGTTGTTCGAGAGTTTGGAGGAGAGTTGCATCATCTCCTCAGCATTGGAGAGTGGCATAGGGTTGGTACTCTGACACCCTATGACCTTGACAGTTTTGTGTGCATTTCCATAGGTTAGATTTCCAATCTCGATGTTGTTGATTTGTTTTATATCTGTTGTACCCCAAATTAAAATTTTCGCTACACTTAGGCATTTTGAAGAAATGAGTCAAAATACTGTTAAATCTGTCAAAAAGGTCAAAATTGGGGTTTGCATGTTATGCATGAGGGTCAAAAACTTAGAAATTTCAAAATCAAGCAATCTGGGTCGGTTCAGAACAATCAAACCAACAATACCCAGACTTCAGTTATTCATCCCTAAATTTTATGAAAATTCCTATTTTTAGCAGTTTTCTAAAAATAAAAACTTTTCTGGGTTTTTCTGGGTTTCTCAAGAAATGGATACTTGTAAAATTTTCTAAAAATAGAAAATTTCCAAAAATAGAAAGCTTGGCTTTTAGGGTTAAAACTGATTTTGATTGGCTCAAAATACTTCTTCATCAGGCTGGTGTAGTTAGAATCACAAAAAGATCAATTTTACCCTACTGGGTCTATTATTCTTTTTAGAAGCTTTTTCGGAGATCCAAGGTCATCAATGGAGGTCAGTCAGCTGCTAGGTGTCAGAATCAGACGTTCGAGCATCAAACAGAGGCTGTCAACGAGGAACGTGCACGAAGAATGAGGAACAAACAAAGGAAGATTGGAAATTTGAAAAATGCAAAATTTTGTCCAAGTTTGAAGACTTCAGGCGCCCTAGTCAGAAAAGGCGCCCATACTTCAATGCCTTAGAATATTTTTCATTTCCAACAACAGATCAAAGGAAGGCACGTTAAATGAGGCAAAAAGTTGAGAAGTTCATAATTTTTTCCAACTCTGCCAGCCATGGGCGCCCTTGAAGGAGAAAGGCGCCTAGCTTTTTAAGAGGTTAAAAGTTAGAATTAGGGTATCTGCTTCTACACCAATGTTACTTAGAATCTTCCCGGCTCTGCAAAAACTCAGTCAGCACGATTATTCGATCACACAATCATTCGGAATATCAGATCAAACAGAGGCATTTCACACTGGAGACAGAATGCAAAATTGTGAATGATGAATTTTTTTGTAACTCTGGTGACTTTGGGCGCCCTAGGTGGCCAGGGGCGCCCAGATTTTTAGATAACCTAAACTGGCAGTTAGGGTTTGTAAGTATGATCAATCCTTTCAGTTTCGTGCTAGCTTCACAGCGAATGTCTTCGTTAGCTCGTCAGATCACCCAGCCATCGGCAAATCCAAGTCAAACAGAGGTCATAGAGAGATGTTTTGTAATGTCCCTTCCTTAGCCAGCTCAGACTATAGCAATGTTTAGCCTACTATTAGGGTTCTCGTAGGTTAACAGAATGGTTAGGGGACCCAACCGAGGGCTGTGGAGTTTAGCTGGGAGCC
The DNA here is from genome assembly GCA_007115665.2 of Sequoiadendron giganteum. NCBI lineage: Eukaryota > Viridiplantae > Streptophyta > Pinopsida > Cupressales > Cupressaceae > Sequoiadendron > Sequoiadendron giganteum. The sequence goes on from CM021100.1 coordinate 765,314,149, forward strand.
TTATGAGCTTTTCAGTTTGGAGTTCAATTGATGAATCCAGGGTTAAAGTGAAAATATTAAGGTTTGCTTTAATGGAATAGTAAAAGGTGAATAGTAACTGAAAATCATAAGGTGAATAGTGAAAAGTGCCCTCATCCTAGCAACTCAAGTTGTTTTTAAAAAGTGGCCCTTTTCTTTGGATGAGGAAAGACCCTTAAGAAAATTATTTTATTGACTTTTATCAAAAAAAATTCATGAGAGGTTATAAAGCAAAATGTTGGGCTCTTTTTTGAGCATTCTACTTTCATTTTTACAAAACACTTTGCAGGTTTGAGCTCTGGAGAAGGGTTTCAGCATTGCTTCAGCCTTCTGGGAACGAAAACTCTCAAAGGCTATCGTGGATTGGACGAGAACCCAGTTCACCTTTGGGGAGGGCCTACTTTGGGTCTTCATTTGGGCTTATTTGGATGAGTTTTAGATATATATTTTGCAGATTTTGATAGTTTATGGCAGCTAAGGCACATGGGTATTTGATTTTATTGCATATTCTTCCACGACAACAATTTATCTTCGATTTGGTACCTTATTTGTGGAGTTTTGATCAAGGCTGCTTGTTGGGTATTTTGGGAGGCACCTAGGGTTTGGTAAAAGGTTGATGTTCCTGATTTTTATTATTATTTCCAACCTATTGGTGATCCTCTACAACACTTATTTCATCATCATACTCAGCCATACCGTTTGAAGTTGTAACAATGAAGTGATTCATGATCTGACTTCAATAATCAAGCTACAATTAGAGCTATACATCCGGGTATGTGTTTATCATTTTGGGTAGTCAAATATTGCATTATATAAGGGTTTTAGACTGTTATTATCAGTGTTACCAGACTCGCCCAAACTCGGCGAGTACTTGCGAGTCCCGAGGCGGGTGACCCTAAACGAGTCCCAGAGACTCGGCTGCCGAGTACTTGCCAAGACTCGCCGGACTCGCCGGACTCGCCGAGTCTCGTGCCCCAAACTCGGCCATTTTGATTAAATTTTTTTTTTAAAAATCGCATTCTTTTTTTCTCAAATTTTTTAAATAAATGGTGTGCGCCATGAAGGTTTGTGTGGTTTTGAAGGTCTTCATTTGGGCTTGGTGGCGGGGGCTCCGCCCCTCGACCCCGCCCTGTATCGCGACAGGGAGCGCGCCCAGGGCGCTGCCCCGGGACCCTGCGAGGGGCGCTGCCCCTTGACCCCGCTGGGGGCGCTGCCCCCAGACCCCGCAAGGGGCGCTGCCCCTTGACCCCGTTGGGGCGTTTCCCCCAAACCCTCATCAAACTATAGGTCTAAGCATGTTATAGGCCAATGATGAATCATGATCATAAAAACCTACAAAATACATATCCCCTGTTGCAAATCTTTGCATCTTTCACAGTCAAAGCCATAATCAAGGATTATCTTGTTTCAAAATTCATACATTAGACAACAAAACATGCAGTCTTGAAGGCTTCAATAAAATTTTAATAATAAAATCCTCACTTGAATATACACACCAATCATTGAGACACAAGCAAATATCATGGCTACATCATCATCTAGGACCTAACTTAGACACTAGCGCATGACTTGTCGTGATATTGGGATGAGTAATGCAAGCTCTTCTGAGCCATAGACTTATTTTTTTAGTTTTGATATTTGTTTTGATGCCATGGATTTCATATTCCATGAGTTTTGTATACATTTGACAATATTTATATATCTGAATGTGTTATTTCCTTCAGCTAAAATTTGCGTTTATACTTATGTGATCGATATATGTTTGTGTATAGGATCATAGTAGTTTCTATTTCATGATGTTATTGTGTATTTGAGGTTTATTCACTAAAGGGTGCATGAAACAAGCTTTAAATCCTTAAAAATCTCTAAATTTCAAGGGTTTTTCTATTTGCCGAGTCTTTGCCGAGTCTTGGGCGAGTCTAGGCTCCGAGTCCGAGTCCGAGTCAAAAATCGGCTTGCCGAGTCCGAGGCGAGTCCGAGTCTTGTAACTATGGTTATTATAGACTGATATAATGTATATCAAACCTCTGAAACTTGTAATCAGATCTGATATATTTGAATAAAAGGGATTATATTGAGTTGCAATTGCTGTCTTTCACTTATGCAATAGTTCTCTTTCATTTCTATGCTTTCCTCTATGATTTTGCAATGAAAAACAAGCAATGAAACTCAAACAAACAATCAGCAAAACCAAATTAGACCATGCAAGACAACTGTTTGATATTATGGCAAGAGGGCAAAACTAAAAAATTCAGGGTTGAATTGGTAAGGGATCTTTCATGTTTTGAAACTTTGAAGGTGAGAAACAGTTAAAACGACTAAGTCTGGAAGAGATGGGCGCCTCTGAAGGAGAAGGGCGCCTAGGGTTTAGAGCCATCAAATGTCAGTTTCCGGAGATCAGGTATCTAGAAGACCCCTCCAGAATCTTATTAGCTATCCGTGAATCCGTTAGCCAGTCAGTCCGATCAGTACAACGCTCGGAATTGTGAATTCATCTTAAGGTCAAAAGACAAGCAAGGTTTTGAAAATCATGAAAATGGCTAACACTAGAGAAAATGGGCGCCCCTGTTAGAGATAGGCACCTGACAATTCGAATGGTCAAATAAAGTTTTTGACAGATGATGCCTCCAGAACAATGTCGTTAGATTCGATCAGGCTCCGTAATGAAATGTTCAGTTCGTTCGTTGGATCAATCTGGAAGCCGGGAGACAGAGTTAAATTAAGGTTGAAAATTGAGCAGAAGGTGAAAATGGTGAAAATTTGGCCAAGTCTGGGGAGACTGGACATCATACCTCAAAAAGGGCACCCAACTTCTCATGCCTTAGAGAAATTTTTAGAAATTTCAAAAATTTCAAAGAAAGGAAAAAACGCCTTAGTTCAATGCATGAGCTAAATTTAGGGTTTTCAGAATTAGGGTTTGAGAAGCTGTTTCTCAAAGCAAAAACTTATTTAAGGACATCTCTATGCTTTATTTTTCATATTTTCTTGCAAGTGTCTTCAAGGAGAAACAGAGCAGCAACTTCAAACCTATATTTTTCAAGATTCAAGAACTTAAACTTGCTGGTTTTTCATAAAATTTTCAGATTAGCACTCAAAAAAGGCTTGTTTTTTCATATTTCTTCATCAACAACATCAAATTTGTGAAGAAGAAGGCCATTGTTATCAATTTTCAGCAAGCTGGTTCATATTTGTTCTATCTTCTAGACAAATTGTTGAAGGATTTTCTCAAGGTTGCAGCAGTTGCTTTTTATTTTGCATGTCAGAGAAAACTTCAAATTCTTCCATTTCTAATCTTCTGGGCCTATACTAAACCTTCTTCTGGACAAAACCCGTATCACAGCTTTTTCAGAGAAACTTAAAGTGGTTGTTTTTTCAATCAGAAGCCAGGGTTTGCAAAATCTGATCAACTGGGTTCATCCAGAAAATGCTCATGAACAATACCCAAATGCCAGCTTTTTCTGCTTTTTTCGGAGAAAATTAGGGTTTGTTGCTTTTTTAGTCTTCACTTCAAATTTTCAAAAATGGACGATCTTGGTTGGCTTGTAACGAAATTCTAAACAAAACCCATATCTCAGAAAAAATTTCAAAATTTCATTCGTTTGACGAAGAAAAATCAGCAAGCTAAAATTAGAAAGTTTGTCAAAACTTGTCAGAACCTAGGCGTGTTTACTGTCAATCTTCAAATTTTGCAGAATGGAGTACATTCTTACAGAGTTCAAGACCAAATCAGCACTGTTCCATGATTTCATAGAGACAACTGAGATTGACTTACACCATATCGAGCCAGTATTCAATCTACGTTCTTTGAAAGATGCAAGCAACACCACCATCAGGCATCTTGGCCATTAAGGTCTTCTCGTAGCAACATCCATACCTTTCTCAGTACAGAGCTTAGAATTCATAATTGCTTGTATCAAGCATTATAATCCAGCCACAAGGGAAATCCAATCAGTTGATGGAAGAGTCATATGCAGCTTAAAGCCAGACATGATTGAGAAATGCTTGTCCATCCCACCATGGCCTGGAAGCGTCACCATCGACATTGAAAAATGTGAAAGGATATGGGAAGAGCATCAAGAAAAATATAGCAAGAAGATTGCACACAGGTGGCTGAAAGATAAATACAGTACATTGCCAAAGAACGTCGGGAGAGGAGAGTTCAAGGATGAGTTTGCTATAATAATCACCTTACTCAATCGGATTATTGGTCAAGCAGATGCAACGAAGTTTCAGCCTTGGATGTTCTACGTGATACCTCACATAATGAAGAAGACAAATTTCTATTACTGGCCTACATTGATTGGTGATTGCCTTCACCATCAAATAACTAAATATTTTAATAGACATGCATTCCACATGGTCTCCCACCTAGTCTACTTGGTTGCCTATCAAGGTAAATTCAAAGGGTTAAACACGGAGGGTTCTCTAAATGTTCAACATGTCTACAATTACTACACTTAGTTGGAGTTCATTGCGGCATCACATCATTACAAAAGAGTGAATGAAGTATTCTTAATTTACACAGTGCGTGACTTGGACAACGAGCTACATGTTTGCATCTCATCTATTGCTAGGGCAGCAATGTCGGAATGGGCTGATTGGTTTATTCAGTTTGCCATTTTCACTTACCTAAGTGTCTATGGCTATTCAGGAGCTCCTCTTATGTTACCAAGGTATCCATCAGATGAAGTCGTGTGTATGGAATTTCTCAGACATGTATCTGATGTTCACATGCGCCTGCGCAACAAAAATAAACCAGCCTTCAGCTTTCCTTTTTCTTTAGGTATTTACAGGTGTAGATCATCCGCATACGCTAAAATAATGGGTAATGAGTTAGATAAACTTGGTCTCAAGCCTTTCAACGAGAGATGATCATATGATCCCCATGGTGTCTATGCAACTCGACTTGGTCAAAACTATGCTCATGTGCCCGCACTTGAAGACTTTTGGGCTAACTGCACAGATGAGTACGAGGTGCGAAGGTGAAGTAATAGTAGGCTCACCCTTCACCAAATGAAAGATTGTTTATCCGAAGACATTGAAGGGTTATCAGATGATGACGGGGATGTAATTCTCCTAGCCTATACTAGAAATTAGGTTGAACAACAACCTCTTCCACAAGTCAACTAGGCTAACAAAAAATGCATTACAGTGGAAGAAAGGACACGACAAGTGGTAGAGTACAACAAGTCTTTCTTAATCCTCAAAAGGAGGGATTCCATCCTGGTAGCAGAGCCGCCAAAGAAAAATTCATCTCTTCCCTCTTCTTCAAAAGTTCAAAAACAAAAATGAAAGGAAAAGTTTAGTCTCAAGAAGTTAAAGGAAGTAGGTCTACATAGAATGCGAAGAAGAGGTTGGATTTCACAGGAATTGTTATACAGGAGCAGCCTACAGCTGAAACAGAAGTTCCTCCATTCGAGCCCATACTTCAAGAAGAAGTACAAGATGAGCCTTTGATACAAGACCCTTTACCATCTCCTAGGTCTTCACCAATTCACATTGATTTGGAAGACGAGGAGATAGAGGCCGATGTTGCAATTATTCCTTCCTTGGATGCTAGTAGAGATACCACATCTTGGCTTGAGAGCTCCTTGGGAAGGACGAGAAGAAGGCCTTCGTATCAGGTGAATGATGATGACCTCAGTATATATCAGGAAGCACCCAAGAAGAAGGCCAAGAAACAAATGCATTTTGAGAGGAATCTTGAGGGTGAAATGGTCATGGAGACAGCTACGCCTCTTGAAGATAAAATTAGGGATGAGGTGGATGTTGATGATTTCATAATGGTTAAAGCAAACCTTGGTAAAAGTACTTGACATGCTGATATGAGCTTGTTTAAGATGGCAACTGAAAATATTCAAGAAAGAGTGCAGAAGGATGGAGAAGACAAGGCAGCCCTCAAGGCTGAAAATCGTCAACTTTGGTTATATATATCAAATCTTATTCAAGGCACCTCACAAACAACACAGTTTTTGCCACAAGTTTTAGAAACACCAGTTGATCAGCAGCAATTGAGGCAGTTGGTTATTTGTGGAAAACAAACACAGGAATGGATTGAAGAGCTCATTATCAGAGGAAAATAAATTCTAACACAGGTCTTCCAACTGAGATACAAAGCTCATGACTTACGTCAAGGTATCCAGGATCCAAGATTTTGAGCAGTTGATAGCCGAGTTCAAGCCTATGCACAAAACCATAATTGCAGATTTAGAGATGGCGTATGGCTCTACAATGGAAAGAGAACACAAAAGACAGATCCTGGAGTGGAAAGAGGGTCACCTTTTCAAGGTAAATACATATGTTAGAATATCTGAGGAGTTTGCAGTGTATAGGCAAAGAGTCATTGATACTCTTAAGTTCATCAGAGAATTTGTTGCAGCAATTCCTTGTCAATATTGCTTTGAGGATGGTTCATACATTGGGCTTGACGTAGTCCAAGCAGATTTTCAGAGTATCATGCATGGCAGTGATGGTAGTGTTGGAAGAATGAAGATGATTTCCATGATGTCAACACAGTTTGAGAAAGTGGTCAATCAGAGTGAAGATTTCTTGAGATCTCTTGCAGATGGTGAAGAAAGCTTGGAAAAGCGGCATTTTGCTATTAATAGTATCAGCACTTCCACCAAAGATGAAGTTGCCCGCTTTTTAGTGGATGTGATCGAGATTTAAATCAGGTTTCTTCTAGAAGCTTCTTCCACGCTTTCTTTCTATTCTTGTCTCAATTCTTATCCATTTTTTGATGATAGAAAAAAAACAGTTGTAACGAGTTGACACTTTCCATTTCTAGATGCTTTCTAGGGTTTAGATGTTTTATCTTTTCTAGGATTAGAAATAAAGCTTGCATGTTGGCGAGCAGTATTTGTAAAAGCAAGGAGATTTTAGGGTTCCCTACTCCTCTGCTTAGTTATAAATAAGAGCAATGTTTGCTCATTTTTCTTTAACCGTGCTTGTGATAACAGAATCGTTGAACTTATGCCTTCATGTTTGTTATCGTTTAGTGTCAGTTCACTTTGTGGAAAGAGCAAGTTTGCATGCCTCCTTAGCTGCAAATCCTTTTTTAGTGCATATGTTATGTGTCAATTGTAATCTGGTTGATCGCATGTTGCAAGTATTTTGCTACAACTTGCTGTCCCAGAATTGTAATCTTTGTGCCAGAAGTTTGAGTAAATAAAGTCCTGAGCGTGCTTTGCTGCCTCGATATAAATATCTCAGATTTTCGTTTATTTTTTTGTGCTAGAAGTGTGAGGAAATAAAATCTTGAAGCTTCCTTTGCTTCCCTTGAAATAAAGTCTCATATTTCTATTATTTGTGTAATACTTTTATGATCTCCTTTTTCAGCCTGCATTGAAATTTAGTAGATGTATGTTGAGGAAAGTTTATTCAAGTATCTTTGTCAGAAAATCAACCTCGTCCATTTCTAAACTCTCTTGCTCTGCGTTTACTTGAGAGGATAGAAACGTTTTAGCGTAAGTTAAGTTGTAGTTGTCAAGTTTCATTAAAGGGAAAACCTCAGCTGCAACATCTAGTGTTCTATAACCCTGTGTTCTCGTAGCTGAACCAAAAATATAGGAAAAATTAAGTTTAGTTTATTTTCTTTATGCAACTCAACAAAAGAGGGAGCTTCCCCTCCTAATTCGAAGAGAAGTTTATTGCACATAGCTGTCCATTTCGAAAATGCATTCCAGAGTTGCGATTTGAAATGCCAACAATATCAGCAACCTAGGAGGAGTTCTTACGCATTTTTTGGCACTTATGTGGGGTACTCATCACATCCTTGAGAGATTTGCAGAGGTTGGGAAGAGATGTTGTGATGCTACCACTTCGAGTTATTTCCATCTTCTCATGTTTGATGGATGTGAGGTTTTGGTGTGTTGGGATCCAGGAGGTAATAGGCTTGGCACATTGGTTTGAATGGATCTCGTTGAGCTGCATCACCACTCTTGGCTTGGTGATGATTATATCAGAGTGGCATAGTGGAAGTCTGCGGGTGTGGGAAATGGTGGACTTCCAATTTGGCTGTGGGATCTAGGGATTCCTATGTTTGGTAGATTGCTCTACATTGGGGTAGTTGTTTACAGTGATGTTGAGTATGGATATATCTCTACCCAGTGGATGCAGAGGATATGTTGTTGGGCATTCTACAAGCTTATTTTGGATCTTGGTATTTAGGTGACAGGCCAAGGCATCTAGGTGAGGATTGCTTAGGGACAAGCAATCTTGGGGAGGGCGGATCGTAATGTCCCCTTTTCCTAGGCAGTGGTCAGAAATAGTGGTTAGTTTACCAACTAGTCCTCGTAGACTAACAGGGTGTTCAGGCGACCCCTTCGAGGGTGATCTTTTGTTCTTTAGCAAGCCTATTGGTGTTAATTCTAGTACTCTTCAGTTCAGTGTCCCAGTTTATTTGTGGTGTGCTTTTTGGAGGCCATTCTGGACACTTTGACGCACACTTACTATTTTTAGTAAGTCATTTGGATGTGTTACTCGTACTTACTATTTATAGTAAGTCATGGGTATGGTTGGTTGGTGGAGTTACTGCTTTTGGCATGTTGGCATAATTATAGCTTGGAGTTATATTGGTTAATATTGGTCCTATGCATTTAATATTAATAATGTTAAATAATAAAGTTAAATTAAATAATTTAACTTTATGCATTATTAAAATATATTAAAAGGGGACTTTATATTTAAAAGGATATAAGTGATATTTTAAGTGCACTTTATAATATAAAGTTAAGTGCCAATTTAAAGGAAGACATAAGGACTTTATGTAAAAGGGATTTAAATGATTTAAAAGAATACTTTATTTTATAAAGTATTGTGCCCAATTAAATAAAATACTAAAAGGACTTATAAGGCGGAAAAAGTAAATGAAATGAAATGTAAATCAAATGCAAATTGAGCATGGAAATATAAAAGGGCAATGAAAGCTCATATTGCACATTCATTCATCATTCATTGTTGAAGAAGAATTTTGATAAGGGTTTTGTTGAAGACTGGAGAGTTTGAAAATCTCAATCTTTTTGAGGATGAAATCCCTTAGGAAGAACAAATTGGTACAGGAGTGAGAGATCTATCAAGCTAGCTTGTAGACAACTTCACTGAAATATACCACCCTTGATAGGATATTTACTTTTCTGATTTTCGCTGTCTTTGTTTTATGTTTGTATTTGTAGATGTAATCAAATCTTACCTAAAAGAAGGATTCTAACACCTAAGAGTAAAGCTAAGTTTCAAATGAACTTTCAGAATTTCTTCTAACTGTGATTTCCAGATTTTCTTCTAAGTTCGATTTCCAGATTTTAGACTAAGTGTGAATGTGCTGATTGCAGAACATTATCTGATTTCTATGTTTGCATATCAATTGAGGAACCATCATAAATACGAAGAAGACCGTCCCTCCTAAGAGGCGCGCCTAATGAGAGGACGTGTCTCCACGAGTGGAGGCACGTCCACTCATGGGACACGTCCCTTAGGATGCGGCTGGTAATTACAATCATTTACCATTTGTTAAGCATATAATCACACATATATGATCTTCATTATGATGGCGTATGACTTTCAAGAGAATTCCGATTTCATACAGAAAATCACGGGAATGATAGAATTTAATATGACTGTTTTATATTTTCGATTTTACTGATCTTTATAGAAATATCATAATGAAGTATGATAGTTTCGATCACTCATAGTATGATAGTTTCGATCACTCATGAATGACAGTGATACTTGCATTACTGTCATACATATCTGACCGAAGCTACCATACATTAACACTCCCGTTTAGCTAGGGAAGATATTTCAAATCAAATTAGTCAAGATATCACCTTCACATGTGATATAATATGTTTTCTCAAAGTTGTCAAGTCACATGACATTCTTCATAACATTTCTCCACTCCCTCTTTAACTAGGAAGAAATAACTTCCAAAAATGATATCACCTAACTCGTGATATCAGAAGATATGATATGCTTCTGAAATTGTCAAGTCACATGACATTCTTCATACATATCTTCATTATGGTATGTGCATTGACATCAAGCCACATGATGTCTACCATAGATCATGGCATATCCACGGATATACTCACCCACCATGATCATCTCTTATGGATCACAATGACCTTCAGATATCAAGTCTCATGATATCCATCAAGGTGTCTAAGAGATACTATCATGACATGTCTTATAGATATCAAGCCATATGATATCTATTATGATAGTTTTATCATTGTAGAGTTGTCACTTTACAATGTCAAATACAAGTGTTCATTATCAGAAAGATCGTCACCTTTCGATAATGTACACAGGAGGGGTAGGCCCATAAAGTCATGGAGTCACTCACATGACACAAGAGTTTACAAATTAAACATCTTTATATATTAGTACAATAATTTGCATTTCAAACATAAATAACAAATTACATTTCTACCATACCAAGTTTCTTCTTGAAGTGCTCTACCTTGATCCGGGAGAGAGGCTTGGTGAGAATGTCTGCAGTTTGATCATTTGTACTAATGTACTCCAACTGAATCACTTTCCTTTCCACCATATCTCTCACATAATGATAGGGGATCTCAATGTGTTTAAATCTGTCATGAAAGACAGGATTCACAAAGAGCTTTATACAACTCTGATTATCACAATGAATGATTGTAGGATTCAAGGGCTCACCAAAGAGTCCCACAATCAATTTACGAAGCCACACTGCTTCTCTTGCCCCCATTGAGGCTGCAATGTATTCAGCTTCTGTTGAGCTCTATGCAACGGATGATTGTTTTCTACAAATCCAGGAGATCATTGCTGATCCAAAACTAAAACAGCATCCAGATGTACTTCTTCGATCAGTTACACTTCCAGCCCAATCTGAATCTGAATACCCATGTAGATCTAATGGATCATTCTTGTAAAGAAGCCCATATCCAATGGTACCTCGAAGATATCTAAAGATATGTTTTACAGCCATCAAGTGAATTTCCTTGGGTTCACACATGAATTGGCTGAGGGCATTTACAGCATAGCATATGTCAGGTCTGGTGTTAACCAGATACATCAAGGATCCAATCATCTGTCTGTAAAGGGTCAGATCTGCACATTTGGATTCTGCTGCTGCTTCTTTCAATTTGTGAAGGTTGGTTTCCATGGGTGTGGACATTGGTCTACAGTCCAACATTCCAAATCTTTTCAGAATGTCAATAGTATACTTCCCTTGATTTAGAATAATACCTTCTGATTTCTGCCATACTTCCAACCCGAGGAAGTAGTGAAGAATACCCAAGTCTTTCATGTCAAATTCAGAGATGAGATCTTGTTTCCCTTGAGTAATGAGGTGATCTTCCCCTGTTATTAGTAGGTCATCAACATATAAAATAATTATAATCATATCACCTTTGATTACCTTGAAGTATAGATTGGAGTCAGCATCGTTCTTGGAGAAACCTAATCCCAAGAGATAGCTATCAATTCTTTCATACCAGACCCTGGGAGCCTGTTTGAGTCCATAGAGAGCTTTCTTGAGCCTGCACACATGAGAGTTAGATTTATGTATCACAAATCCTTCAGGCTGTTCCAGGTAGACTTCTTCTTCAATGGTTCCATTCAGGAAGGCAGTTTTCACATCCATTTGGTGGACCTTCCAACCTTTAGCTGCTGCAATGGCTAACATTGTTCTTACTGATGTATAGAGGGCAACTGGTGCAAATGTTTCTTCGTAATCAATGACTTCTTTTTGATAAAAACCTCTAGCCACGAAACGTGCTTTATGTTTTTTTATGCTGCCATCAGCAGCATGCTTGATTTTGAAGAGCCATTTAAAAGAAACAACAGATTTCTCCTTAGGTCTAGGCACAATGTCCCATACATCGTTCTTTAGTATGGATTGGTACTCCTCTATCATTGCATCCTTCCAAGCTTGATGTCTGAAGGCTTCTGTAACATTGGTAGGTTCAAAGTTTATGAAGTTGTTCATCAAAGCAACATAGCTAGGGAATCGTTTGGGTCTTTTACTTTCCCTGAACGTTCCTTTAGGTGCTGCCAGATCCTTTGCTTCTTTGATCATTTTCCTGGCCCAAAGTGGTCTCTTTCTGCCAATGTCATTTGTGTCCTCATTCGAAGTAGTAGGAGGTTCAAGTGACATTTCCTCAGGATGCTCCCTCTGAATCTCAGGAGCAGGTTCCATTTCCGATATCCTAGGGAAATAGGTTTCCGTTTCACTTGTACTTCTGGCCCTCTTGAATGCAATGTCTTCTTCGAAGATGACATCTCTTCTCAACTCAATTTGTTTCTGCCCGGGTATGAATATTCTATAAGCTTTGGAGGTTTCACTATAACCCACAAATACTCCCTTCTTTCCAGAAGGTTCTAGTTTGGACCTCTTCTCTTTGGGTACATGAATATAGACAGGGCAGCCAAAAATCCTAAGATGGCTAATGTCAGGTTTTAAACCGGTAAAGGCTTCTTCAGGAGTTTTGTTATCAAGATGAGAATGAGGACATCTGTTTTGTATATAGACAACAGTCCTAGAGGCTTCTGCCCAGAAAGATGTTTCAATGTTTTGGTCCAGTAACATTGCCTTGGCAGCATCTACAATGGTTTTGTTTTTCCTTTCAGCAACCCCATTTTGTTGAGGGTTGTAGGCAACAGTGAACTCCCTCTTAATTCCTGCACTCATGCATAATTCTTTAAAGATCTGAGAGGTATATTTTTTCCCATTGTCTGTCCTTAGGGTTTTTATTTTCTTTCCGGAGAAGTTTTTAGTGAGGGCTTTAAACTCTTCGAAGCTTTTGAGGATTTCTATAGACTCCTTGCATTTAAGGAAATAGATCCAGGTTTTCCTAGAGAAGTCATCTACAAATATGACATAGTATAGAAAACCTGCTTTAGAAGGTACAGACATGGGTCCACAAAGATCAGAGTGAACCAGTTCTAATACATTAAGGGTTTTACTTAGGCTATTTTGGAAGGATCCTTTAGTATTCTTTCCTAGGGCACAACCTTTACAGGTTCCTTCATGAGATAGTTTTAGCTTGGGTAAGCCAGTGACAAGTTCTACCATAGAAGGTAGGGCACAGAAATGAAGGTGACCTAGTCTTCTATGCCAGATTTCATTTGAGTCAATAGTGTCAAGAGTGAGTGCTTGTTTAACCTTAGTGCAAAGTGAGTAAAGGTACCCTTGCCTTATGCCTATGGTATGAGCTTTCTTGATAGTTGAGTTTTTAGGCCATACTAGAACTTTACCATCCATAAATGTGAATCTGTAGCCATTGTCTTCAAGGGTAGAGATGGATATAAGATTTCTCTTAATTCCAGGTACAAATAGAACTCCAGAGAGTTGTAGAGAAATCCCAGATTTCAATTTGATGGGGCATGTTCCAACCCCTTTTACAGGGTATGCAGAATCATCTCCGATGGTTACTTCTTCATCAAATTTTTCAGTTAAGGAGTCTAGGTGTTCTCTGAACCTTGTGATGTGTCGGGATGAACCACTATCAATTACCCAATTTTGAATGTTGTCAGAAACTTGATTAGAAAGGGCTGTGAAGAGCACAAGGTTCTCAACTTTAAGGTTAGCCTCTAGTTTCCTAATATTTTCACTCATGAGTGATGCTAGATTATCTGCTCTTGAGAGATGTTCTTCTAATCTGATCACAATAGACATTATGAAGAATGTGATGTGAACTCGATTTAGAAAATGCGAATTTCTTTGAGCAATCTAATTTAAGATTTGATTTGGATTCGCACACCATGGCTCTTATACCATGTAGATGTAATCAAATCTTACCTAAAAGAAGGATTCTAACGCCTAAGAGTAAAGCTAAGTTTCAAATGAACTTTCAAAATTTCTTCTAACTGTGATTTCTAGATTTTCTTCTAAGTTCGATTTCCAGATTTTAGACTAAGTGTGAATGTGCTGATTGCAGAACATTATCTGATTTCTATGTTTGCATATCGATTGAGGAACCATCATAAATACGAAGAAGACCGTCCCTCCTAAGAGGCGTGCCTCATGAGAGGACGTGTCTCCACGAGTGGAGGCATGTCCACTCATAGGACGCGTCCCTTAGGATGCGGCTGGTAATTACAATCATTTACCATTTGTTAAGCATATACTCACACGTATATGATCTTCATTATGATGGCGTATGACTTTCAAGAGAATTCCGATTTCATACAGAAAATCACGGGAATGATAGAATTTAATATGACTGTTTTATATTTTCGATTTTAATGATCTTTATAGAAATATCATAATGAAGTATGATAGTTTCGATCACTCATGAATGACAGTGATACTTGCATTACTGTCATACATATCTGACCGAAGCTACCATACATTAATAGTATTGCTGATTGATTTGTTTGTGTTTTGACAATGTTTTTGAACACTTTTAAGCAAAAATAAAGTGCAGGAAACTAAAGAACTTTCAGCAAATGTATAATCAGAAATTTCACATAAATTTCAATACCACAACTAGTTGGATATTTCCAAAACTTTATTACAATCATAATATTGAGATTTTCTCGATTATAACAACCCAGTTCATAAAATACCATCTAATAGCTAAATCCAACATACCCAGAAAATGGTTGCCACTTTGTCAAGATGCTGTAATAGAAACCAGCAAACTGGAAACTTGCAAACATGGATGCCTTCCTCCAAACCCTCAAAATAACACCTCCAGAATATTATGCAAATGTTTTCATAATTTGGACGTCAAGAATGATGAGGTTTGTGGCTAAAGAACTTAGGCGTTACACTCCGTAATACCCCACGTGGTTGTCATGAAGTACGACTGACAGGGAATGGTATGACTTGCCTCAATAAATCCCCACATGCCAAGTTTGATCCTCAATCAACAAAGGATAACAACAGATATATGTATTTTGATCTGAGACAAAGAACTTTTGAAAATCTGAACAATCTATGTCCAAATAAGCACAAATGTGACTCCTGTGTGTAGCCACCTGAAGAGCAAACCTTGGGTGATATTTCACACCTGTAGAATGCTTAAATCTGAGAGAAATCACATTCTCCAAGATCAGATTTGTAGTAGAAACCCTTGTTTCTTCTCACAACCAAAATCTCTTGAAAATTTATTAAGTATTGAATGTATGAATGAATGAAATGAATTCCAAAATGCCCTTTTATATTTCACCTCAAAATCACTTTAAATTCATTTCATTCAATTTACTTTCATTTCCCTTTTAATTATGATGCAAAACTTAATAATATAGAATATACTTTAAATCATTTAAGTCCCCTTTTAATAAAGTCCTTATGTCTCCCTTTCAACAATATAAATTAATAAAACATCATTAAATAGATCACTTTATTAATTTCCATTTAACCCTTATATCACCTTTCATACGAAAGTCCCCTTTAAATAATCACTTTATTAAAATATTATAAAGTGACTTAAGAATTAATCACTTTACTTTATTAAATTAAAATATTAAAGTTAACACTTTAATTTTTCATCTTTCATGCTAAGACCATCATTTGATCACTCCAATTGGAAATTGATGCCGCAACTGATCCTAGGGTGATGTCTGAACAAAGTAGGCCAACTGCTAGTCTCCTCCTAAAAAGTAGGGATTCCCCTAAAAAGTAGGAAACTATCTCTGATCATCTGAAAAGGCTCATAAGGCCCCTTGCTAGGCTCCACAAGCTCTGGGAGGTCACAGGTGAACTTTTAGTCCCTTCCTAAAAAATTGGACACTGGCTCCAAGCTCTTGAAACACCACACAGATTTCCCAAAAGGTCACAAGATCCTTGAAAGAGCTCCCTATCCACTGTATTAGCCTACGGGAACCCAACTGATAGGTTAACCACCACGACTGACCACTGCCTAGGAAAATGGGACATTATAGTCCGCCCTCCCCAAGATTGCTTGTCCCCAAGCAATACTCACCTGGATATTATAGTTTGTCACTTGAATGTCAGGATCCCAAATCAACCTGTAGAATGCCCAACAATATATCCACTGCATCAACTGGGTAGAAATAAAACCATGCTCGACATTACTGTGAACACCTACCTCAATGTAGAGCAATCTACTGAACAAAGGAATCCCTTGATCCCATAACTAGAATGGAAGTCTGCCATACACATCACCAGCTGACTTCCACTGCTCTACATTGATATAATCTTCACCGTGCTGAAAGTGGTGAAGCAACACATTGGAATCCAATCCAACTGACATGCCAAACCTATTACCACCTGGATCCCAACATTGAGAATCATCCCCATATAAATTGTGCAGAAAAATCTCCGTGGCATGCAACACAAATCTCTAAAGTAGAGCAGCTGCATACTCTACCATAGAGCCATCAACATGAGAGGGTTGTACCTTATTAAGTGTATCATGAATGCTCGCACACCAACCCAAATCTGCCTCACCCATTTTTCCATCCACATGTGTAGTCATTACATTAGTGGCTGATCCATTAAGTGTGTGATCAACTATTCCACCCAACATTAGGATTTGAACCTTCAATGAGCTCTCAACTAGGGGTAACTCATGAGTTTCAAGATGAAAGCTAGGTATACCAATAGAATTTCCTGAATCATACCTCTTCTCTTGTTCATGCACATCTTCACGTTCCTCTTGCTTCCTCATCTCAAGGGACTCATCCTTTGTATGTTCAATTTCTGCACATTCTTCCCTTGGAAGAATTAGAGATCTAAGGTGTGACTCACTTTGCTTCATTGTTTGATCTAGCTGGTTGCCACGTTCCTTGACCTCTTGCAAGTACTGTTTTGCTTGGGCAGCCAACATCTTTGCCTTCTTAGCTCTTTGTAACTACCCATCACACAAAACTTGTCTTGTTCACATCTTCCAATGTCTGATATATAAATTAGAATGTTTGTGGCATGAATCCACAACACGTAATTCATCTTTAACACCCAAATTTTGAGTACCAACGTTAGAAGACTCTACAATACCGTCATCCTCACGTGAAATGGCTGCTATCTCATGATGATGGAAGGAAATATGATTGTTGTTGCAAAAATCAGAATTGTTGTCATACGTTTGCGTGGTTTCTTCATGTGCCTTAACAATATCATCTTCAAAGTCACCCAACTCACAATTTGATTCCTTGCAATTACGATGTAGAGTTAGTGAGATAATGCTATGTTCAAATAATGGATCATCAAGTGAATCCATACCTTCATGCGGCTGATTAAGAACAATCTCTACATCATCAATGTAGAATTTTGTGTACACTTCACTTGTGGAAGCATCAAGTGGTTCTCTTTCCTTAACATTGTAAAAATCATTCTTTGGATCCTTGCTAATTTAGTGAACTTCAAATATGCTGATTGTTCCTCAACATTATTGTGGAGATCAATGTATTCTACTTCATTTGAGGGACTAGTTTCATCCTCAATCTTTGTAGCATCATGTCCATCTGGTACCTTTTCAGTCACCTGTAATTCCTTTCCAACTTCTTTTTCCTTTATACTGGTAAAATTATGTGCATTAGTGTTTGCTTTCCTTTCCTTCGCAAATAGAGAGTCTAATTTTTCCGGGTGTTGTATGAAGTCCCGAAAGACCTCCAATTTTTCCATGAGTTCTTCCGTAGATTTCATTTCTACCAGATCACCAATCAACTGCAACTGAGATCAAGTACCCAATAGGATTTTAAGCTCTGAATTTTTTTGATTCACCCAACAGGATGCCAGGAAAACCGCTCTGATACCATTGAAATATCCCACCCTTGATAGGATATTTACTTTCTTGATTTTCCCTGTCTTTGTTTTATGTTTGTATTGTTGATTGATTTGTTTATGTTTTGGCAATGTTTTTGAATGCTTTTAAATAGAAATAAAGTGCAAGAAACTAAAGAACTTTCAACAAATGTATTACCAAAAATTTCACATTTTTCAATGCCACAATTAGCTGGAAATTTCCAGAATTTTATTAAAATCAGAATATTGAGATTTTCTCAATTATAACAACCTAGTTCATAAAATACCATCTAATATCTTGTTGTACCCAAACCAATTTTTTTGCTTCATTAAGGCATTTTGCTTAAAATGGTTTAAACCTTGTAAAAATGATAAAACATAGTTTTTGGGCAAATCAAGTACGGGCTTTGAGTTAGTGTGATGTCAAGAAGATATTAGCAAAATTTGAAAAAATTGAAAATTAGGGTTTTTGGACCTCTGTTTTTAGGTCAAAAAACCCTAAAACTTGAATTTTGTCAAAATTGACTGAAAATTGTTTTGATTGGCTTATTTTGCCTCACGATCACAATGGTGAAGTTAGATTCAGTTAAAACTCAGTTTAGCTTTGGTGGGTAGTTTTCACTTTTTCAAGTGAAAAGTTAAGATCTTCGAGGTCAACAATGGCAGATGGCCAGGGGCTAGGTGTCGAAATCTAAGACGAAAATGCTTTGGTGAAGGTTTTATGGCGAGATATGTCCAAAATAGTGCTTCGTCTCGAAGGGGATTTTCGTCGAGGTGAAAATGATAAAAAAATGGCTAACTCTAGAGTAAAAGTGCACTTGTGAGCCAGGTGCGCCCTTGATTTTGGATCTGAGACTTATCACTTCCAAGAGAACTTCTCTGGAGTCCTGTTAGCTTTGCGATGAGCTAGCCAGTCAGTACGATAGATGTGTCTAGCGCTTGAAAATGGAGATTGAACGCCAAACGAGGGAGATGAAGAAATGACTAACACTGGAATGAAAAACACGCCTCTTAGCCAAGGGCGCCCATCATTTTGAAGCACCAGATGAGGTTTTCTGATCAAGTGACACCTAGGATGTTTGCCTCATACTTGATCTGGCTTCGCAACTCATCCGTCAGCGGGTGAATTTGAGTTGCTGAATTGCCCGTATCAGGAGTCAAACATAGGGTTGTAGTCATGGTCAAAATGTCCAGAAAAGGCAAAAGTGTCCTTGGAGGCTAGAGGCACCCAAGCTTTTGGAGCTTAAGATGCTGTCTTTTTGGTTACCTCAGATGTTCATTTTGTTTGTGATGCTTCTAGCTTTCTGTTGAATACCTTAGTTGGGTTAGGAGACTTCTCAGCCGCCTGCAGTCGGGGTTTAAGGAGAATTTTAGCCAGTCGTAAAAATGGCTCAACATTGGGAAGAAAAGTGCCCTTGGAGGCCAGGGGCACCCATGATTTTTAGCTGTCAGATGATGTTTTTGCGAAAGTGCTCTCCAAGAGCTCTTGTTTAGAATTTAGCTACCAATGCAGTGCACCTATCAGCCAGCTCTAGAGTTTCAGAAAACGTGAGATCAAGTGTCGTCAGAATCACCTTCGTAATGATGTAAAGCATCGTAAAAATGGGTAACTCTGAGGTCAGAAGCGCCCCTCGAGGCCAGGCACGCCATCTTTTTGAGACCTTTGAGGTTAGTTTTAAGGTTAGTAGCTTCAAGGGAGTTTCTCTTCAGTTTTGATCCAACTCTTCAACGAAACTGTCAACCAGTCAATCGGACATGGCAGTCAATTGGAATCGGTGATCAAACGTGAGCTCCGGCGAAGCTTTCAAACTCAAAATTTGCAAAATTTGGCTAAGTTTGGAGAGTGACGCCTATAGTTGACTTGTTGACTCAAAAGCGCATGGCGCCCTTAAATGGTGGAAACAGTTAACTGAGTTTAACTGTTATTTGTTTTTCAGTTGACTGGTTAATTTGAATTCAGCTGAAGACTTGATTTTTGCATGCATAGGGCAAACTTGTTTTGCATGTTCAGTTAACTAATATTTTCTGAAGTGGCGCCCTATTTAGGGAAAAATTCTCATGCAGTTAACTAAGTTCGAAGTCTTGTTTACTAAAGGCGTGCTTTTTTGAGGTCCAATCAAAAGCCAGATAAATTTTAAAGCTAATCTGATGCTAAGTGGGACGCCTATTGATGAATTTTATTTATTAAAGGCATAAGTCGTCCATTATTCTTCATCATAGGTGAGGAAAAATACGTTTTTCTCAATTGAAGACACTACAGATTTTAGAATTCGAAGTTCTTCGCAGTGCCAAGTCCAGATTGTTCAGAGGATTCGCATTCTAGACTCCATTTTTTGATTTGCATGCAGGTTTCTTTAGATTGAATTCAGGTAGAGGCGATTTTTCAGAGACAGAATCGAAAACTTCTAATTCTCTCTTAAATTTCTTCTATTTCTCATCTTAAATTCTCTTGCATGTCAAAGAAATCAGTGGAATTTGCAGAATTAGAGCATTTGGGTTCACATTTTTCAACATCAGCTACAATAACCACGTCTTACATTTTTTCCAAAAAATTGCCTCGCTGCTTCGCGTTTGTCATCTGGGAAAGGCTTAGAATTCGATTTCTTACAAAACCCATGTCTTAGAATTTTTCGTGAAAATTGCCCCGGTGCCTCCGTTCTGGAGCACTCTGCTTTTTTCCGAAATTCTCTCTGCATGTGGGCCTAAAATACATTTTTTTCCAAAATCTATCGATCTGGGTTGTCTTAGAATTCAGTTTTGCACAAAACCCATGTTCCAGATTTTCTCGAAAAAATTGCCCACAGTGCCCCTACAGCCTCGACAGTTCTCGACTAATAACCTTTTGCATGCCTTGGTAAGAGTTAGTTTTTCGAATTTTTGACAAATTGGGCTGTCTTAGAATTTAATTCTCTACAAAACCCATGTTTCAAAATTTTTCGTAAAATTGCCCGTTAATAGGCTATTTTTAGCCTTGTCAAAAGCTATTTTTAGCTTTTCGGAAAAGTTCTCAGAACATGGCCGGGTTTACAGTCAACAGGTGAGTTTTTCAGAAGGCAGTTCACTCAAACTGAATTCAAGACCAAATTGGTCTTAATTCATGATTTCATAAGAAAAGCTGACACTGTTTTACATTGTTACACCCAAAATGAAATTTCTGGCATTTTGCTTAAATTGAACCAAACAATGTAAAAATGCCATTGAAAGTATGTTTTAGGTCAAACTGAACATGAAGTCTTTTTGGGTTTCTTTCAAGGAACCTATGGTTAAAATTCTGAAAAAATGAAAATTAGGGTTTTATGCCCCTATTTTTAAGGAAACCCTTAAAAATAGGACCTTCCTGGAAATGATTGAAAATAATTCTGATAGGGTTAATTGCCTTCACGATCACACTGATGAAGTTAGAATTATCAAAAGACATGTTTTACTTTGGTGGGTCTATTTCCGTTTTTCAGGAACAAAGTTAGGAGCTCCGCAACCATTAATGGCAGATTGGCCAGTACCAGGTGCTAAAAGCTAAACCTCAAAAGCTCCAACGAAGAAGCCATGGTGGAAAAGGTCAAAAAGATGTTGTTATAGCAAGGGAGTTTCTCAAAACGAAAAAGGCCAAAATTTGGCTAACTCTGGAAGGTGAACGTTTTGCTGCCAAGGAAAAACGTAGTCTAAAGGTGAAAAAGGCGCCCCTCTTGAAGAAAGGCGCCCTTGGATCTCAGAGGGAAAATGTAATCATTTGGCATTCAAATCAGTCATCCTCTTCACTTTCGTGTTGGCTCGACAACGAAACAATCAGCAAAATCATCTCATTCAAGGATCATTGACCAACTGTCAGCAAAGTATGGAGAATCCATTAGCAACGAAGATGCCAAATCAGAGAGCTTCATGGTAAAAGCGCCCCTGCTAGCTAGGGGCGCCCCTTAGTTCAAGGCACCAGATGAATCCATAAGCAACAACTCTATACATGATATCTTTCCAGCTTCCTCCCAACTACGTGATCAATCTGACAGCAGGTCCACAAGACACGCCAAACAATCACGAGTTGAGATCAAGCAAAAAAAGCCAAAATTGAAGAACTGGAAAGGCAAGCCAAAAAATGGCTAAGGCATGGCTAAAAGCGCCCCTCTTGAAGAAAGGTGCCCTTTTCTGAAGGCATCCAGATTCAGCCAGAATCTTCACTGGCTCCTAGGATGACTTTCTCAGCTATGACCAGTCTCGTCAATAAAACTATCAGCAAGAACTTCTGACACATCAAACATCTGATGAAGGAGAGCAAAGACTGGCAGTCCAAAACCAAGATAAAACCAAGCAAAAGCTAAAAGCGCCCCTGCTGGCCAGGGGTGCCCTTTAGTTCGAAAGACCAAAACTTACCTTCTTCAACTGAGAAGTCAGTCATCCTGAACAAGACCAAGTTGGCTACCCGATGCATCGTCAAGTAGACTCATCTGATTCATCTAACATCGGGAACGTCAGATCAAAGCAAAGAGGGTCTAAAAAGTCAAAAAAGAAGAATAGTCAATGAAAATTGACTAAGGCATTGTCAAAAGCGCCCCTCTTAAGGAAAGGCACCCTTCTTTTTGGAGGCCTAAACTCAGTTTTCTGAGTTAATCTCTCCCATGCGTATCTCGTCAAGCTGATCCCACCTCAACAACAAAACTGCCAGCCACTGCCAGAGATCAACTGAGTAACCTGAATCAGAGATCAAACGGAGGCACTTCAGCTTGCAAAATGGACAAAAAAGATCAACTTCAAGGATGCACGCCTAAAAGAAATCAAAGCAAAGATGTTGACTTGAGTTAGCAAATTTGGAGCCAAAAAGAGGCCAAACACTCCACAATCAGTGGAAATCACCTTTTGGAACTCCACATCAGACCTAAATCATGAGTTGTCTTCCATACTTGGTGGATTGTAATGTCCCCTTCTCAAGCCTAATCTTTTTAGTGACCGTTGGCCTATTCCGGAGACCCGTAGGCTAGTCAGAAGGTAAAATTAGGGTTTCCTATTTTGAAGGATGCTCTTGCTCGAGGTTGGTTGTTTCAATGGTGGATTCTTTCTAGGTTTTCAGAGAGCTTCGCAGTAGTATGTTCTTCTTGACATTCTGAGCATCTTTAGGAATTTACTATTTTTAGTAAATTCTATTTCGGGCAGTGGGCCTTTTGGTCTCAGCACAGTTGACTTTCCTTTTCAGTTGTCTCAATTGGTTTATTCAGTTTTTGGCTTCAGGATGCAATTTCGGAGAGATAAGTTCATTTCACTTAAATAACATTATATTTTAATGTTATAGTACCCCTTGGCCTAGTCTATTGACTTCATGTTGTTTTGAAAAGTGGTCTTTTGAGGGTGGCGCCTTCATTGAAGATTATTTTATAATTATTAAGGTCAAATTAAGCCTTAAGTGGGATGCCTTTATTTAAGTGAGGAATTTAATTAAAAGAAGTCAACTTGAAGATTTGAAGAAAGGGACGCCATCTCTTGGGATTAGGGTTTTGACTCTGAAAAAAGAAGGTTAGGGTTTCGAGAAGGTCAACAGCAAATTATAAAAGGAAGCCTTGGGTTCTCTTTTCAGCATCTTTTGTCTACAGAAATGTTATGCTGCCGGATTGGCTTTGGGATTGCTTCGAGGAATGAAAGCCTCCTAGCTTGGCATTGCTTCTCGCTTGAAAGATAGCGACTAGTGGTGAAGTACTTTAGTGTTGAGTGATTTGTAGTGGATTTCTGCATTGTTATTTATTGTGTGGTTTTGTAGATCAGCTTATTTGCATTTTAGTGAAATTCTGGAGTTGCATTTTCATTACAGCAGATTGTCTTTTTATTCATAAGTCAAAAAATACAAAAAGAATCATTTTGGGTATTGTCTCATTGTGTTTCCCTGTCGGAGGCGACTCTTCATGAATATTTGCAGATTTTAATATGAAGTTTATGATTTTATAAAGCAAATTCGTCATTCCTTGAAGGCCGTACTTTCGGGGGTGTCTTGGGATTCGTGCCAGTAATTAATAACCACTTTCAGTTGCCATTTCTTATTACTAAACTAGGCGCCATCTTTTTGAAGGTCTATTGCATCAAACTTGAAGTCATTTGGATCAGTTTTGAGTGATATATGAGCAATTTAGTGGGTTATAGGTATGCTGGTTATATAATTTAAAGTGCAGGTCTGTCATAACAGATTTGAGGAAATCTGCATTCTCCTTCTTGGATTGGTGTTAGGAAATCATTAAAGGCTTTGTGAAAGATTCCTTAGTGTTGCAGCAAATTGAAGAGCTCTAATACTTGATCTTGCAGGCATTATATATTTCATTGTAAGCTAAACAGTAGTACTGTTAGCACTTCTCTCAGTCTTACTTTACTTTCTGTAATCGCAATTGTATTCCTTTGATCTCCGCCATATGGTCACCTCATTTCCATACTAGAATTGGGTAGCACATACTTAGTGTTGAGTTTGCTTTCAGTATATTAGATGGTAGGGACCCTCTGACCACATGCTCATTGGTCGCCGGCGCATCCTTGGTTAGAGTTCTTGTATAAGCATTTCAATTAAGACCCTCTGACCATATGCTCGCCATCATTGGCGCCATCCTTGGTTAGAGTTCCTTCCAGCTCTGTTTTGGCATTCAGATCCTCTGACCAATGCTCACGCCTTGCCCTCATCGGGATCCTGGTGTACATTCTGGTTAGAGTTGCTTCAGCATAGTTTTGGTTTAGAGCTAACCTTAACGGGTGCGTTTGTTTGTAATTTGCAACTGAAAAAACAAACAAAAAAATTGGTTCGGAATATTTCATGGATCTCAACCCTAATCACCATATATTCTCGTCAGGCATCCCATTCTTCATTATTCTTTTACAAGTTGAAGGATAAAACAACAAATAGCTCCCAAGAACACATTTTCAAGATCTGGCAAAGGTTTTGGACGGATCTTCAATATTTCTGAATATCAGTGGCAGTAAAAGTGTAATGTCCCCCTTTTTGGCGTGATCTTGTTTGATGGTGGTTAGCCTATTACTCAGATTCTCGTAGGCTAACAGGTTTGGTTAGAGGGTCAGTGGTACTTTCTGGAGAGTTTGATCGTTCTCGTGTTCAGAGCCCAGTGTTGGTTCACAGCAGGCGTTAGCAGTTCAGGAATCGTCAGCTTCTGACGGCATAGGATTCTATGAAGATTTGTGGAAGTTATGCCTATTTGAGTGATTTAAGTTATTTATTAACTTAATATTTTATTATAAAGTCAAATTGACTTTATACTTTTTAAATCACTTAAATATTATCTAAAAGTGATTTAATATTTTAATGACTTAAATTAATAAAGTGCGCCCAAGTATTTAAGTCAAATACTATTGAAATGACTTAAATATATTTAAAAGATTTAAAATATAAAGAGGGGCGTATCTTTCTTGGAATTCGTGCCTTTTGCATATAAGGGCATTTTGGTAATGAGAAACTCACCTTTTGATAATTTCGACTTTGCCTTGTGTTTCTTCCTGTGCATTCTCCTGTGATCAGGGTTTGAACAATCTTCCATTGAAGAACGATTCCTCTTCAGTGTTGAGCACTCTTGAGATTGCGAGAGATCAATCGAATCAGTGTAGTTGAGAGCTTCATTCAGAGGTTCTACATGATTCTATCAGAGATTTACCATTCAGTATTTATTTGTCTACAATAGGGAAAGTGGGTTTCATCTCCAGAGACGCCATTTTCTACAGATCTCAGCTTTCAGAGTGTTTCTTTTGGGTTTCTACCTTGGCCGTACAACTTGCATTGGGATATGTGCCCATTAAGGGAGGCGTGTGAAGCATCTTGCTGAAACGCCTTTGTTTTGGTTCCTGTTTTCCTTCCATCATTGGTGTGTACCCTTCTCAAGTGCTTGTATCCAGTTTCTGAAAGGGAGAACTCAAATCTGGATGCCAGACGTCTTTATATGTCAGTTTTCACCATTCTTGGCTGGCGAGCTGGCTTACTGTTTTAAATAAATAATCTGGATCCCTTCTAGTATGTTTATCATTTGCAATCTATTTGTTTCAGTTAAATAATGTCTTCTACACTTTCATTCTGAAGAAAATAGTGCAAATTTACATTTTATAAGCATTTATGTTGTGCACCCCTTCTCTTCTGTCTATCAAATTTTCTCTAAAAAATTAAATAACACTAAAAAGACTTAAGAAATACTGGGGTTTGAATTGAGAGCCAGCAGGGCTCATCACAGTGGTATCATAGCTTATTAATCCTGCTAGCTTGTGGGAAAACAATTCTATGCAGCCACACCAGAAAAGGTTTGATAGGCACTACACACGCAGGGGCCCTGGAATTCAGCAAAATACTTTTGGACCTTTTCAAGCAATTCCATTGGATGAACAGGAAGAAGATTTTGAATTTGATAACATGGCTGACAGGGATGAGGAAGGTCTTAACAGGAATCGTCTTAATGACGAAGATAGAGAGGCCAGAGATGTACTGAGAGGCCTTGTTGCAGGTCAGGAATAGGTGGCGAACATCCTCCAGCAGCTAAGTACCAACGTCCAAAATTTGAGTATTCAAAGAAGGCCGAACCGGGATTTGGATCAGGAAGGTAGTGTACATGGAGATAGATAGAGGATAGTTACTCTAGCACGCACCTATGACAGGCCTACTCGGCCAACATTTATCAGGAATGATCCTATTGAGGAGAATGTGGCTGAGGGAGGTGATGCGAATTTTGCAGATAACAACATGACACATCATGATGAGTGGGATGCTTTGCCCCAAAGAGTTAAGGATCACCTTAACTTCGACAGATTTCTGAGCCAAAAGAAGAGCATGGCAGGAACATGACAGATAGGAGGCCTGACAACAGGTATAATGATCTAAGGCAGGCTACCAACAAACTTACCTTAACTAATTTTGATGGCAGTGGAAAAGTCACAGCTCGAGCATGGGTGAGCAAACTAGACACTTTTTTGACACTACGTCCAATGGCCGAAGAGGATGCCATAAGATTTGCAGCACTTCACTTGGATGGCGTGGCACATGACTAGTGGCACCATGGCATGGTCACACTCCATCATGATAGGATCGCTTCTTACCAGGAATTCACTGACAGATTGGTTGAGAGGTTTGACAGGCGTGATCCAGAACTTTACTTCAGAGACATTGCTCAGTTGAAGCAATTGGGTAGCTTGGAGTCTTATATTGGTGAGTTTCAGAAGCTCTCGGTCATGGTTACTGGAATCTCAGAGAGGAGACTTGTCATTCTTTTTGTAGAAGGTCTCCATGAGCCAATGAAAGGTTGGATCAAGGCATTTGATCCACCTACTTTGCACGAGGCTATGAGAAAAGCTCGTAGCATGGAACTTACAACCTCACGTGGTAAGTTCACTTCAAATGTAGAAGCATCTTCATCCTATAGTGATAGCAAAGTAGAATCTAAGAATTCAGAAATTGTTGATGATAAAAGGAAGTTTGCAGCTCCTTTGGATAGAGAAACAATCAATGATTTACGTAGGAAGAAGCTTTGCTTTTATTGCAAGGGCCCGTATGATTTTAATCATGACTGTCCCCTCAAGCCTAAAGGTCAAAATAGGCAAATGGAGTGGTGTAATGAGGATGATGACTTTGCTGATTTAATGGACCAGCAAGCTAGTATGGCGGATGGGAGCATGCGTTCTATCTTTCTTGTTAGTGAGGAAAGTGAGAAGATGGAACAGGAAAGTATTGAGGAAGATTATGATTCTGCTTCTTTTTCTAGGGTGCCAGGGGTGTTTGATTGGGATCATAACAATTATGAGGCTCAGTTTGTAAACAATCCTCTTTTCGAGGCAGATGTTTCATTATCTCATGATAATCCGCTCTTTGAGGTGGATGATGATTCTACTCTTAACCTTGATTTAGGGGTGAGCATTGATTGTAGTATCGGAAATTCTGTCAGTGCATCGGGATTTTAGACAGGGCTCGTTGAGGAGTTACATAATGTGTACATGGTTAGGAGTATTCATAGTGTTACTTTTAGTCTTCATGTACATGATCAGTTTCATATGCACAGTTACGATATGCACGTGTTAGACATGTTGGATGATAGCATATCACGTGCAGTTGTAGGGCGCAGGTGTTGTCAGCAATTTGACTTGCTTTCTTGTGAGTTCCTCTCTCCTGTGATAGATGGTCTTGAAATTGACAGAGTACTACATGATGATCCAGTTGATCTGATATGGAAGTTTCAGGGGACATTTGATGACAGTAGGGACATTACACGACACTATCCTTGGGATTCTGGTAGAGTGGTGTATTCGTTACTATTGAGATTGCTTGAGGACAAGCAATTTCAGGGAGGGCGGACTACAATGTCCCCCTTTTTGGCGTGATCTTTTTTGATGGTGGTTAGCCTATTACTCAGATTCTCGTAGGCTAACAGGTTTGGTTAGAGGGTCAGTGGTACTCTCTGGAGAGTTTGATCGTTCTCATGTTCAGAGCCCAGTGTTGGTTCACAATAGGCGTTAGCAGTTCAGGAATCGACAGCTTCTGACGTCACAGGATTCTATGAAGATTTGTGGAAGTTATGCCTATTTGAGTGATTTAAGTTATTTATTAACTTAATATTTTATTATAAAGTCAAATTGACTTTATACTTTTTAAATCACTTAAATATTCTCTAAAAGTGATTTAATATTTTAATGACTTAAATTAATAAAGTGCGTCCAAGTATTTAAGTCAAATACTATTGAAATGACTTAAATATATTTTAAGAGGGGCGTATCTTTCTTGGAATTCGTGCCTTTTGCATATAAGGGCATTTTGGCAATGAGAAACTCACCTTTTGATAATTTCGACTTTGCCTTGTGTTTCTTCCTATGCATTCTCCTGCAAGGTTTGAACAATCTTCCATTGAAGAACGATTCCTCTTCAGTGTTGAGCACTCTTGAGATTGTGAGAGATCAATCGAATCAGTGCAGTTGAGAGCTTCATTCAGAGGTTCTACATGATTCTATTAGAGATTTACCATTCAGTATTTATTTGTCTACAATAGGGGAAGAGGGTTTCATCTCCAGAGACGCCATTTTCTACAGATCTCAGCTTTCAGAGTGTTCCTTTTGGGTTTCTACCTTGGCCGTACAACTTGCATTGGGATATGTGCCCATTAAGGGAGGCGTGTGAAGCATCTTGCTGAAACGCCTTTGTTTTGGTTCCTGTTTTCCTTCCATCATTGGCGTGTACCCTTCTCAAGTGCTTGTATCCAGTTTCTGAAAGGGATAACTCAAATCTGGAAGCTAGACATCTTTATATGTCAGTTTTCACCATTCTTGGCTGGCGAGCTGGCTTACTGTTTTAAATAAATAATCTGGATCCCTTCTGGTATGTTTATCATTTGCAATCTATTTGTTTTAGTTAAATAATGTCTTCTACACTTTCATTCTGAAGAAAATAGTGCAAATTTACATTTTATAAGCATTTATGCTGTGCGCCCCTTCTCTTCTGTTTATCCAATTTTCTCTAAAAAATTAAATAACACTAAAAAGACTTAAGAATTACTGGGGTTTGAATTGAGAGCCAGCAAGGCTCATCACAAAAACTATTCTTCCCCGATGATTGTTTCTAGAAGCAGATTATAGCAAAGTAGCAGTTTATAACTTCCAATCCACCTTCTATCTACTTCCTCTATTTCTATCTATATTTCTTTGCATGTCATAGGAAATGACAGATTACCTCAGATCTGATTAACTGGGTATGACTAGCACATTTTTCCAGCAAAACCCATCTTCTCAGATTTGCCAGAATCAGCAAAGTTGCTACCCCTATTTTTAGGGATCTTTCCGGAAAAGTCTCCAAATCAAAAATCTAAGGAACTGGGTTTGTTCAGCTTCCAAGCACGAACAAAACCCATGTGCCAGATTTTTCCCGGAAAAATACTTCTCGGCAGGCGCTATATTTAAGGGTTTCGGGAAAGTGTCAGAACAAGGTCAAGTGCCCTGTCAATCTTTAAGTCTTGCAAAATGCAGTACTCCCAGGTACAATACAAGACCAATACGGTCTTGTACCATGATTATCTGAAAACAACTGACACAAACTTATGGCAGAAAAATCCAGAAGTCAGTTCCGAGGACTTGGAGGGCATGAACCAAATTACATTGCATAACATTGAAGAGTCCGGCCTTTTCCAAGCTGCATCCATTCCTATCACTTTACAGAGCATTGAGCTTGTAATTGCTTGCACAAAGCATTACACCCCTACTACAAGAGAGATCCTGTTGGTGGACAAAAGAGTGATTTGCAGCTTAAAGCCGAAGGACATAGAGACGTGTTTTGCAATTCCACCATGTCATAACAGGAAGGTAGTTTTTGTGACCGAATGCGAAAAGGCATTCGAGGCTTCAAGGGATGAGTGTTCACTTATAATGGCTGAACATTGGTTAAAATCGAAGAGAACTAGTTTTCCCAAATTGGTTGGGCGAGGAGAATTCAAAGATGAGTATGGAGTGTTAATCACTCTACTCAGCAGAGTCACTGGACAAGAGGAGGGAAAATCCTTCCAGCCGTGGATGTTCTATATTATTGGCAAAATAATCAGCAGGAAAGAACATTACGACTGGGCCTCTCTGATCAGCGACACGCTCCACCAACAATTTACCAGGTTTTTAGAAGAGCACCGTTTCCACATGTGTTCCTACTTGGTCTACCTGATAGCCTTCCAAGGCGATTTCAGAACACTAAACACTGTGGGAACCCTGGGTGTGCAAAAGGTCCAAGAATACTTTCTTTGCCTTGAGTTTACTCTAGCGGAAAGGCATTTCAAGAAGATGAACGACCTTTTTACTATGCACACCGTGTGTGAGCTAGACCATGAGATGCACGTTCGTATTTCACTAGTAGCTAAGGTGACAATGGTGGACTGGGCGGATTGGTTCATCCAATTCCCCACTTTCATCTACATACGCGTGTATGGATACAATGGCCACCCCGCCATGATGCCACGCTACCCCTTAGATAGGGTAGTGTTCATGGAATTCCTGAGGCAATTGGCCAAGGTTCACTCTTACCTTCGCGTAAAGAAGAAGTCTGCTGCAAACTTTCCTTTTCAGATGGGATTCTACAGATGGAGGACTGCAGTTGATGCTAGGTTGATAAGCTAGGAAATTGTGAGATTTAATCTCAAGTACCTCATTGATAGGAGGTCATCATATGATCCCAAAGGAATCTTCGCAGCACATCTCGAACAAAGATCATCACATGAACCTTTCATGGAGGATTTTTGGGTCAACTGCGAGGATGAGTTCGAAGTGAGAAGAAGGAACTATAACAGATTCAAGCTCTTGCAGATTGCAGAATTCATGTCAGAGGACATCGAGGGCTTATTTGATGACGAAGAAAAGGTCATTCTTTCTTCTTTCTTCACAGGTCAAGTAGATGCACAACCACTCGACAAAGTAGACTGGTACGTGAAAGAGAGTACGTTTATCGAGGAAAGAACTGATAGAGTAGTTCGACACAGTCAACTCTACCTTGACAGTAAAAGGACAAGGAAGGTAGTACTTCCCCGATCAGAGCCGCCAATGGTTCAGTTTACACTACCTTCCTCATCTAGGAAGAAACCATGACAAAAGAAGATGAGCATTCTTCCAGAAGGAATGCGAATGTTAGGGAGCACATGGGGAAGAAGAGGAATTGCTAGCACAAGCCAACAAGAGGTACAGGTGGAGACAGCCACCAATTTACCTGAAACAGTTGAGAACACTGTAGCTACACCAGAGCTAGTGATTGAAATAATCGTTGCAGAGATGAAATCCATTGTAGAAGAAGTTGCAGTAGAAGCGGTGCCTATAATAGAAACAGAGCCACCAGCTTCACCACCATCATAGAGGTCGCAAAGTCCCATTGATTTGGACTCGCCACCACGAGGCATTGCCATGGCACAGTCTCGTTCTTCCAGCATTCAGGAGGCCTATATTCCTCTTCCTAGCGATGCTAGCCGAGATTCTATCTAGCTAGAAAGCTCGCTTGGAAGGAAAAGGGAGAGACCTTCTTATCAGCTTGGCTTCTCTGAATTCCACCATGTCCCACAAGACATGCGGACAAAGAAGTTGAAGAAGTAGATACATGTAGAGAGGAATGCAGAGAACGAGGTTGTCATAGAGACTGCTGCCCCGCCTGAAGATAAAGACATACATAATGTGAGGGTTGAGGATTTCACGCTTTCAAAGGTGAACCTTGGAAAGACCACTCGACAGGTGGAGGCAGACCTTCTTGGAATCGCCTCAGCGAGCATCAAGGAAAGAATGACCAAGGATGGACAAGACAAAGCAGCCTTGAAGGCTGAAAACCGTCAACTAAGATTGTACATTTCTAGTTTGATACATGACACTCCCAACTCCTCGGCCTTGCCTCAAGGACTATTGGATCTCCCAACTGAAAAAAACTATCATCAGTTGATCACATATGACAAACACTTGAGACGTCAAGTGGATGAGTTTGTCGTCAAAGGATGGTGTGTATTAGCAGAAGCATATCAGCTGAGAGATAGAGCACATGGTCTTCGATCAGAAATCCAGCAGTCAGATTTGAAGGCAGTTTAAGAGAGGCCGAAGGAGGAAGCGACAGTTGCTGATCTACAACATGCATACCAATCAGTTACAACCATTGAGAACAAACATCATCTCTTTGATTGGAAAGAACAATTGGCATACAAGGTGAGAGCCTACGATGCCAATTCAGTAGAGCTGATTGACTATAGACGCTTTGTCGCTAATATTATCAACTTCACAAGAACGTTGGTAATATCCTTCCTTGAGTTAGAATATCAGCGGGAAGAAGGGGACTATGTTGAGCTTGAAACGGTACAGACACGGTTTCAAGACATCATCTGTGCTTCTTTCCTTGAGGACCCCAATGGTTGCAAATTAGCCAAAATTGCAGCCATATCTATCCAGTTAGATGAAGCATTTGCCCAATGCATAAATTATCAGCAGCAGCTTGTGATAGGTGAAGAAATGCTTAAACGCCACATAGTCATCTTGAAAAAAATTAATTGCTCGGGGGCCGAAGAGGTCAACGACTGGATAGAGACTTTGTTGACTAGTGGTGAAGAGGTGTAAAGCACCAAGGACGGACGTCCTACCCTCCAAATAGCAATAAATACGACTGAAGTCAACTTGATGCCCCTTTCCAAGTTGATTCCAGATCTTCATAGATCATGCATGTCAGATCCCACTGATCTAGGATGTCTGACTCCCACGATTTGTGGATTTCAGATCTCCTTTAAAGGTGGATGTCTATTTGGAGACACATTTGTAATTGTAAGTTCACTTTTAGTTAGGTGTCAGTCAACTGAGGTAGACTCCCAGTTTGACTTTTGTTTAGTTTCAGTTAACTGAAGTAGATTTTCAGGTAACTGCTTGCTCACCTACCTTTAGACATAGGAATAAATCTTGCTGATTGGCAAGAACTGATTGTTAACTCAAGGAGATTTTAGGGTTGCCTACTTCTTTGAGTTTCTATAAATAAGAGCCTTGGGCTCATTATTTGTTTAACCTTTATTTGCTAAGCAAAATTGCTGCGCCATTGTTGCCAGAGTTAGTTTGTTTATATCTGTTCACTCTTGGATGAGAGTTCGTTGGTTGATCGCAATTGTGCATGATTTCATGCCTTTGCTATCCCGACCTTTGTAATTCTTTAGAGAAGGCTTGAAGAAATAAATCAGATGGTGCATGCTTGCTTGATCTAAATACTTGAGTCTATTCGAGGTCTCATTTTCAAATAGTGCATTGTTTCAATCTCCTCTTTGGACAGGTGTCGTCACCTCCTTGGATATTTTGTTATCGATCATTATCGTATGATGTTGTTTAATGATTTGTCTTGCAGCCTACACTTTGGACAGGTGTCGTCACCTCCTTGGGAATCCTGTTAGACAGGCCATCGTACCTTGTTGTTTCCAGTGAGCTGCTTCCAAGCCTATACCTCGGACAGGGGTTCCTCCTCCTTGGCAAGTCTCAGATCCAGTTTACCGTAACGAGTGTTTACTTGTATTGAGCCTTATTTTGGTATATATCTGAGATTTCAAAGCCTTGGCCATATTCCATTGAGACGGAGGATTCAAGTAATCCAACCCATCCATTTTGCTCCTATGCCCTCATGCTCTGTTTATCTTGACGTAGGATAGTGTAGAAGCTTAGTTAGTCGTAGCTAAGATTTGCGGAAACCAGAGAAAAGCTTAGCGACGACGCATTGTGTTTATGCACCCTTGTGTCTTGCCGCTGAGTAAGAAAGATAGGAACCTTAGTATGCCCTTTTTTACATTAGAAAATTAGCAAAGAGAGATCTTCCTCTCTATAATCCGAAGAGCATGTACTAACACACTTGCAATAGTTGTACGTTTCCAATAAGCACTCTAGAGGTGCTAATTGAAACGCCAACATACATCAAACGCATCTGGAGGGTTGATTCAAACAATTTGATAGGCGTAGTCACTCGAAGTCCACATGGTTTCATACCTCGTATAGCTAATAGCCTTCCCAGTCCAGTTAGAGGGTTGATACTGTTGGAATTTTGCGTGTGTGGCGAGTTCGTGTGCATTTCTCACAACCAGAATGTTTACGATCAAATTTCGTGGTTTCGTCATGCAACACTCTTCCATGTAGAAGTTGAGCAAATACAACTTCATAGGAGCCCAGCGACCTCTGCAAGCGAAGAATAGCTGTTATAGGGAGAAGCAAAGAGAAGCAACAAAGAAATGCTCAAAGATGTGGAGCTCTGTATTCACCAAAATGTAAAATGAATAATGATACAAAGAAAAGATTTTAAAGACATATAGGTCAAAAACCCTAAAAAGGAAAACCCTAGGCTTGCACATTAATAATTAATAAAATAATTAATTATTATGCACCTAATATTAGCTTAAGTGTAAAAGAGATAAAAGGGAACTTTAATTAATTAAACAAATATTGTTTAATTAATCAAGTAAATAACCAATTACTCTAACACCCCCCCTTAAGCTAGACTTAGGGAGAAGCTAAAACTTAGAAGAAGCTACTGAAAGCAAAAGCAATGGGTCCCGACAACTAGGCTTGATCAGGTACCCAAGTACAAAAAAATCTCTGTAAAGTGGAGAAATAGAGAAAACCTCATGGGAAAAACTCTACTCCAAAACAGAGAAATACAAGTGAAGGACGAAGAAGCCTCCAAACAAGAATGAAGGATGAAGAAGCCTCCAATCAAAAAGAAATTGTGCCAAAAGATAGGAACAAAGGATGAACGCCACATAAGCATGAAGAAACTGCAAACTCTGTCGAAGAATGACTGCTGAAATGCTGAAACAAGAACCTCTGCTGAAAACAGATGATGATTAGGAACAAATACTGTATACATAGGAACAAATGTTGTATACATAGCTCACTCCAACGAAACCAAGGAAGCATTAACACCAACAGTAGAAACCCCCCCATAGAAGCATTACTCTGCAATGAAATGCCTGAATATATTGCATGAAGAAGAATCGAGAACATCTGAATGTGCAAACATGAAAGTGCAAGTAGATATAAAGGGTGTGCAAACAAAGGCACACACACATGAGGTTGTTGTCGTGGAAGGGACACTCATTTGACATAGGTATGATTGCAAACAAAGGCATAACATCAAACCCCCCCATGGCACTTTATAACATAGTGCAAGTACAATAATGCACAAATCAATGTGCAAGAATCCTAAAAATACACATACTTGAAGCTGAGGCACTTTATTTTAGTGCATGTTGGCGTAAGAACTAACACCTCTGGAGTGTGAGTTTGTACGGACAGCTATGCACACTACGTAATGAGTGCTCTTCAAATTAGGAGGGGAAGCTCCCTCGTTGTACTGGAATGCATGAAATAGAAAACTAAACTAATGTCCTATCTTTTTGTTCTCAGCTAGTAGAGGCACAAGGTTAAGAAAACCTAGAACGTTGCAACTAAGTATTTTCTAGTTTCGTAGATCATCTAACTACAACTAAGCTAACTTCTTTAAATCTATCTAGTTTCCTCAAGAAACAGAGCATGAGGAAATGGAGCAGGAATGTATTGTACGATAAACTCCAGGTGCGGGCTCACAACATGAAGGCAAGGTAGGCACAACTATTTGCTAATCCGGGAAGAAGTTTATTAAAACAAACAAATGAATGGTAAACCTGGTATAGCTTCTGTTGTACCCAAACCAAAATTTTTGCTTCATTAAGGCATTTTGCTTAAAATGGTCTAAGCCTTGTAAAAGTGGGGTCAAAACTCAGTTTTTGGGCAAATAAAGTATGGGCTTTTAGTTAGTGTGATGCCAGGAAGATACTGGCAAAATTTGAAAATTTTGAAAATTAGGGTTTCTGAAATATATTTTTAGCCCGAAACCCTAAAAAATAAGAACTTGTCAGAATTGGCTGAAATTAATTTTGATTGGCTTATTTCACATCATGATCACAATGGTGAAGTCAGTTTCAGTTAAAAGTCAGTTTAAGGCTGGTGGGTAGTTATAACTTTTTCAGGAGAAAAGTTAGGACCTCTGAGGTCATTAACGGCAGTTGGCCAGTACCAGGTGTTAATATCTAAGCCTGAAACTCAAAGAAGAACACTCTACGATGAAAGATGTTGAAAATTATGCTTTTTGACGGAGGAGATTTTCAACGAGGTAAAAGTACTGTGAAATTGGCTAAGTCTGGATTGAAAATATTCTAAGTCTGGAGGTCAAAAGCGCCACTTTCAGCTAGGGGCGCCCATCATTATGGAAGCTGTATTCAACTTTTTGTGAGATTTTCTACCAAGATGATTTCTTCAGTTTCCTGATAGCTTCGCAATGAGCTAGCCAGCCAGTCCGACGGAGGAGTAAAACGCCTGAAAACGAAAATTCAATACAGAACGAGAGAAATGCAAAGTAGATGACTTTGAAGAGAAAAAGCGCCCCTGGAGGCCAGGGGCGCCCATCTTTTGGAAGATTCAGATTAAGTCGTTTGATCAAGTGACACCCAAGAAGTTTGTTTCTATTTTCAGCAGGTTCTGAAGACGCATCTGTCAGCAGGTGAATCTGAGTTGCCGAGTTGCCGCTATCAGTGGTCAAACTTGAGGTTCCAGACTTGATCAGAAACTATTCAGAAAGGACAAAAGTGCCCTTGGAGGCCAGGGGCGCCCAAGGTTTTAAGACCTTTAATGAAATCTGTTTGATGATTTCAGATACTCATCTCGTTCGTGTCAGCTTCAGCTTTCCGTTCCCTGTCTCAGCCGGTTCAGAAGATGTCTTGGCAATCCGCAGTCGGAAGTTGAGTAATTTTTGCCAGTTGAAGTAATGGATGACATTGGTTGGGCCTCCAAGGGCGCCCATGATTTAGGAAGGTTTAAAGATGTTTTTATACAAAGTGTTCATCAGGAGCCTTTGCTCAGAATTCAGCCTGCTCCGCAAAGAGCCAGTCAGCATGTTCTAAAGTTTTGTCAAATGCCGGGAAACGTCAAGTGAAATATAGTCAAGTTATTAGTGAAAATGATGAAAATGCCTGAAAATATTTCAACACTGAGGTCAAAAGCGCCCCTGGAGGCCAGGGGCGCTCATCTTTTTGAAGCCTCAGATGGTTGAATTTTGAATTGCCACCTCAACGAATCTTCTTGTCAGATTTGGTCCTGCTCTTCATCGAGATTGTCAGCCAGTTGATCCGACGTGACAGTCAACCAGAATCAGTGATCGAACATGACCTTCGTTTGAGGTTTTAGATTCTAAATTTTCAGAAAATGTCTGAGTAAGGAAGGACGCCTAAAGTCAAAGGTTTTACTTTTTTGAAATTCAAAAGTAGAAGTGCGCATGAAGAGAGTTTTCAATTTACCAAATTTAGATCTTCAGTTAAACTCTTTACATGTCGACTTCTATTTTACATATTTTTAGTCATAACTGGCAAAAACTAGTTTGCATGCATTAGTTAACTGAGTCTTTCAAGGTGGCACCCTAATTTGGGGTTGTTCTACATCCAGTTAACTGAGTTTGAAGCCAAATATAGGCCATGCATGAGTTTTGAAGCACCAATTGTACTTCAAGCGCCATTTCCAATGCTTGACATGCATTTCACATGCCTTAGAAGATATTTTGCTATATATTTTGCTAATGGCGTCCATTATTCTTCATCCGAGTTGACAAGAAACATCTTTCTTGAGCATAAAATTGATCTGCAGGTGCTACAGGTGTCAGATTTCAGTATTCTTCGTAGCTACAGATTCAGATTTTTCAAGGGAAGATTATTCAAAGAGTAATTGCTGTTATAATAAATTGTTGCGCCTACCTTGCCTTCATGTTATTGTTATGGTGTTTATTCGACCTTAGTTAAATGGGGTTGCTGGTTTGATCGTTATTGCATGCGTGTTGCGTCTATACAATCTACTGTCCCAGTTGCTTACCTTTTGTTTTGTTGATTATAAGCCTATTCAAAAGAGCAAATAGTTGCGCCTACCTTGCCTTCATGTTGCGAAACTGTACTCAAAGCTTATCGTATGATGTGTGTTATAGTAGACTCATTCAGCCAAGCAAATAGTTGCGCCTACCTTGCCTTCATGTTGTAAAGCTGTACCAGGTTTACCGTTCATTTGTTTGTTTTAATAAACTTCTTCCCGGATTAGCAAATAGTTGTGCCTACCTTGCCTTCATGTTGTGAGCCCGCACCTGGAGTTTATCGTACAATACATTCCTGCTCCATTTCCTCATGCTCTGTTTTTTGAGGAAATTGGATAGATATTAAAGAAGTTAGCTTAGTTGTAGTTACATGATCTGCGAAACTAGAAAATACTTAGCTGCAACGTTCTAGGTTTTCTTAACCTTGTGCCTCTACCAGCTGAGAACAAAAAGATAGGACATTAGTTTAGTTTTCTATTTTATGCATTCTAGCACAATGAGGGAGCTTCCCTTCCTAATTTGAAGAGCACTCATTACGTAGTGTGCATAGCTGTCCGTACAAACTCACACTCCAGAGGTGTTAGTTCTTACGCCAACAGCTTCACAACATGAAGGCAAGGTAGGCGCAACTATCTACTTGGCTGAATGAGTCTACTATAACACACATCATACGATAAGCTTTGAGTACAGTTTCGCAACATGAAGGCAAGGTAGGCGCAAGTATTTGCTCTTCTGAATAGGCTTATAATAAACAAAACAAAAAGGTAAGCAACTGGGACAGTAGATTGTATAGACGCAACACGCATGCAATAACGATCAAACTAGCAACCCCATTTAACTAAGGTCGAATAAACACCATAACAATAACATGAAGGCAAGGTAGGCGCAGCAATTTATTATAACAGCAATTACTCTTTGAACAGATACAATAATAGCAATACTACAGGCAAGGTAGGCGCAGCATGTATGCTATCAAGCAAAAGTTAAATTACAAATGAGCTTAAAGCTCTTATTTATAGACTTCAAGGTGTAGGCAACCCTAAAATCACCTTGAGTCAACTAAAGTCTTGCAATGCATGCAAGATCTTATTCCTAAACCCTAAT
This sequence comes from Sequoiadendron giganteum, assembly GCA_007115665.2. Taxonomy (NCBI): domain Eukaryota; kingdom Viridiplantae; phylum Streptophyta; class Pinopsida; order Cupressales; family Cupressaceae; genus Sequoiadendron; species Sequoiadendron giganteum. Next base: position 765,353,289 of record CM021100.1, read on the forward strand.
TGAATGAAACTATACAGTTAACTGGGAAACTATCATCAGTTAACTGAAACATCTAATCTAAATGGACAAGGTGCAACATGCACGTCCTTATTGAAAGCAAGTCAACTGGAATGCTATCATCAGTCAACTGAAAAATCTAATCTAATCTCCAAGTATATGTAGATGTTTCCAAGAAAGACATGCATGCAATGTATAACAGCAAGTTAACTCGGAAAGAAGCCTCGAGTTAACTACTTCTGATGACTCATCATTGTAAGCAACTGCATGATCTAACTGAAAATCTACTCCAAGTTTATCATCTCCTCCAGGAATTTATCAATAGTATCATCATCTGGCACTTTGACGCTGTCCATGATGATTAACTGCTTGTCCAACTCTTTGTCTCCATCTCGGATCTCCCTCTGACTATCTCTAACCTCTGTGGTCACCTTTTTGAAACTGATAGTCAGCATTGTAAACTCCTCCATCTTGGACGCCTCTAGTCCTCCACATAGGTTATCACGAACTAATTCTTCGAACTCAGCTTGAACTGCCTCTAACTCGGCGTAGGTACCATCCTCATGCCAATAATGACATGGGATTTGAGTGATGTACGCGTTGATGAAACGAAGAGCTGCAACAACCTTTTCCTGAATCATGCTCATCTTAGCAGAAATCCTGTCATATGTCTCCACCCTGCAAAGATATAATTCTCTCCAAGTGAAGACCTTCTTCTGATCTCCATCTGCGTCAATGGCGTCATAGATTCCTGCAAGCTGTGATATCAAAATCAGGTCCTTCGGCTTACGCTCGGCTATGCAAATCTCGAGCTCCTGAATTCTCTGGCGAAGACTATGTGCGTCAACCCTCAACTGATATAGCTCTGTGAGGAGGTGTCGACCAGCAACAATAAAGTCTTCAATCCAAGTATCCAGTAACTTTCCTCGATTAACCAAGTGTTGAATCTTCCGCTGTTCTGCGGTGGTTTCTCGAAGTTGTGGAAGTAAAGGTGCTTGACCCTCGTTGCCATGAAGCAAACCCGAGATGTACCTGCAAAGTTGTCTGATCTCAGCCTTGAGAACTGCCTTATCCTCACCGTCTTTCATGACGCGCTCCTCTAGATTACTCGTGATGACTCTGACTAGATTCACGTCGGTGTGTCGAGTATTCTTACCCAGATTAGTTTTGACGAAGGTAAAATCACCAACATCAACTTCATCCAAGTATTTGTCTTTTGGAGGAATAGCAACCTCTATGACGATCTCTGCCTCAAGATTCTTCTCAATATTTATCTGCTTTCTGGCCCTCTTATTCAACCTGTTCTGATAGGGCTCACCAAACTCAGATAAATCAAGATTATATGAAGGCATACGCCTCTCCCTCTCCAATGACTTCTCGAGCCAAGATGAATAAGGAATACTGTCCTCTCGAGGTGGAGTCGTTTCTACTGTATCAGTTGCTGGCAAATCCACTGGTATGCAGGTCTCATGTATCAAAATCTCAGGCTCCGAATCAATATCTATGGGAGATGACTGCGCTGAAAAAGGTGAACCTGGAGATGACAAACCGGCCTCAGTCTGAATAACTGGTTCTGATGAAATAACTGGCTTTGGAAGTACTGTCTCTGCAACTGGAAGTGTTGGCTCCTTCTCAACTTGTTTTCTTTTGGTGATGCTTTTTCCTTTTGAATTAATTCTCATCTTAACCCCTTCAGGTGGCCTCATAGTAACCTTGACTCGAGCTTTAGCTCTAGAAGTAGAAGGTAAAGAAGAAACTGCCACTGCTGGCGGCTCTGTAACTGGGATCACCCTTCGCTTCCACTTACTCTCAAGGAAGTACATGGTGGTTTTGATAACAGACCTAGATAAGTCTTTCACTGAAGTGTTCAATGGAACATACCAATCAGGTTGGCGAAGTGGCTGGCGAGCAACTTGGTCTCTAATGAATGAATGAAGTAGTATCTCGCCATCATCATCAGACAAACCTTCCACATCCTTTGACAAGAAATCAGCAATCTGTGGAACAGTAAGCCTACAATAATGACGACGGCGCACCTCAAATTCATCCTCACAATTGACCCAAAAGTCCTCAAGCGTTGCCGAATGTGAAACATTTCGCTCCAACCTTGCTGAATAATGACCCAACGGATCATAGGCACGCTTCTGAGGAAAACACCCAAGCTGAAGTTTCTCTAACTCGTGTGCCATTAACTTGCAATCAGCAGCTGTTTTGCATTTGTAAATACCTAGCTCAAACGGAAAGGTGAAAGCTGGCTTATGTCGATTGCGAAGAAAAGTGTGAACCTCATGTGCCTGTCTCATGAACTCCATGAAAAGAACCTTATCCGATGGGTACCTCGGTAGCATCAGAGGCTCTCCTGTATATCCATATACACGAATATATGTGAAAGTAGGAAATTGGATAAACCAATCTGCCCAACTCTCCATTGCTGATTGTGCCTCTGTAGAAATCCTCACATGCATCTCGTTATCTAAATTTCTGACTGTTCTCATAAGAAAGTGATCATTCATTGCTGTAAAGTCCTGTTCAGCTTTCGAAAACTCCAACTGAGGGTAGTATTCGTACACTCGCTGAACACCCAGAACTCCATCGGTCTTTAATAATTTAAAGCTGCCTTGAAATGCAACTAAGTAAACCAGAAAAGTTACCATATGGAATTCGTGAATCTTTAGGAACTCTGTAATCTGTTGGTGAAGACACTCGCTGATAAACATGGCCCAGTCAAATGTTTCTTTTCTATCAATAACTCGTGAGATGAGGTAGAACATCCATGTTCGGAAAACGCTTGCGTTTTCAGAACCTGCTAACCGGTTAAGGAAAGTTATCAAAATAGCAATCTCGTCCTTGAAATCCCCACGTGCAATCTTCCTTGGCATGTTGGTTTTCTGAATTTTCAACCACCGTTGAGCTACTTTCTTCTGTGATCTATCCTTGTCCTCCTCCCATATTCTGTCACAATCTGAAATGGATACAGCGAAATGATTTGAACGTGGAGGAATAGAAAAACATTTTTCTACATCCCTCGGCTTAAGGCTACAAATAATCCTTCCATCTGTCGATCTGATTTGTCTGGTAGACGAGTCATAATGCTTGACACAAGCAAGTACAAACTCAAGATCAAAGACTGAGATAGGAATGGACGCCGCTGCAAGTATCCCTGAACGTTCAAGATTTTTGATTGTAGTACTGCAGATACGCTCCAATGAGTTCAGATTGACGATGGGAAAAACATGACTTAAGTCAGTATCGGTAGTTTTCAGAAAGTTATGAAGAAAGACCTGTTTGGCCTTATAGTCTATAGGATTATACTGCATTCTGAAAAACTAGACTTTTGACTGTAAAGTTGGGTATGTTTGGACAATTTTGGAAAAACTGAAAAAACTCGGGGATAGGCTAAAAATAGCAAGGGGAAGTGAATTTTTTCGAACAAATTCTAAGATATGGGTTTTGTGCAGAATCAAATTCTAATGCAACCCAGAATGTCAGAATTTCGAAAAAATGGGATTTAGGCTTGCATGCAAAAGGTTTTCGGTTGAGATTTGAACTGGCAGTTAGGGGCACTGGGGGCAATTTTTCCCGCGAAAATCTGGAACATGGGTTTTGTGTAGAAATGGATCCTAAAACAACCCAGATCAACAGATTTGCGAAAAAATGTGATTTAGGCCCACATGCAAAGAGAATTCTGGAAAAAAGCACAGTGCTTCTAGAAAAGAGGCAGCGGGGCAATTTTCACAAAATAATCAAGACATGGGTATTGTTGTTGATGCTGAAATACTCGAACCTAGATGATGCTTTTCTGAAAAATCTGCCGTTTTCTTTGACATGCGAAGAAAACCTAAGACGAGAATAGAAGAAAGTAAGACAGAAGAATAGAAGTTTTATTTTTTGTTTTCTCTCTTCTTCTGTAAAAATTCACCTATGCTTGAAGTAGAACTGATAACACCTGCATGCAAAATAGAAACCAAGTCTAAAATAATCTTCCCTTGAACAATTTGAATCTGTAGCTACGAAGAATACTGAAATCCGACACCTGTAGCACCTGCAGATCAATTTTATGCTCAAGAAAGATGTTTCTTGTCAACTCTGATGAAGAATAATGGACGCCATTAGCAAAATATATAGCAAAATATCTTCTAAGGCGTGTGAAATGCATGTCAAGCATTGGAAATGGCGCTTGAAGTACAACTGGTGCTTCAAAACTCACGCATGGCCTATATCTGGCTTCCAACTCAGTTAACTGGATGTAGAACAACCCCAAATTAGGGCGCCATCTTGAAGATTCTGTTAACTAATGCATGCAAACTAGTTTTTGCCAGTTATGACTAAAAATATGTAAAATAGAAGTCGACATGCAAAGAGTTTAACTGAAGATCTAAATTTGGTAAATTGAAAACTCTTTTCATGCGCACTTCTACTTTTGAATTTCAAAAAAGTCAACCTTTGACTTGAGGCGTCCTTCCTTCCTTAGACATTTTTTGAAAATTTAGAATCTAAAACCTCAAACGAAGCTCATGTTCGATCACTGATTCTGGTTGACTGTCACTTCGCATCAACTGGCTAACAATCCCGATGAAGAGCAGGACCAAATCTAACAAGAAGATTCCTTGAGGTGGCAATTCAAAATTGAACCATCTGAGGCTTCAAACAGATGGGCGCCCCTGGCCTCCAGGGGCGCTTTTGACCTCAGTGTTAGAATATTTTCAGGCATTTTTATCATTTTCATTGATAACTTGACTATATTTCACTTGACGTTTCCCAGTATTTGACAAAACTTCAGAACATGCTGACTGGCTCGCTGTGGAGCAGACTAAATTCTGAGCAAAGGCTCCTGATGAACACTTTGTATAAAAACATCTTTAAACCTTCCTAAATCATGGGTGCCCTTGGCCTCCAGGGGTGCTTTTCCCAACCAATGTCATCCCTTATTGCAACTGGCAAAAATTACTCAACTTCCGGCTGCGAAATGCCAAGACATCTTCTGAACCGGCTGAGACAGGGAACGGAAAGCTGAAGTTGACACGAACGAGACGAACATCTGAAATCATCAAACAGATTTCATTAAAGGTCCTAAACCTTGGGCGCCCCTGGCCTCCAGGGGCGCTTTTGTCCTTTTTGAATAGTTTTTGATCAAGTCTGGAACCTCAAGTTTGACCACTGATGGCGGCAATTCGGCAACTTAGATTCACCTGCTGACAGATGCGTCGCGGAGTTGGACCAAAAATAGAAACAAACTTCCTGGGTGTCACTTGATCAAAAGACTTCATCTGAATCTTCAAAAAGAGGCCAGGGGCGCTTTTTCTCTTCAAAGTTATCTACTTTGCATTTCCCTCGTTCTGTACTGAATTTTCGTTTTCAGGCGTTTTACTCCTCCGTCGGACTGGCTGGCTAGCTCATTGTGAAGCTATCAAGAAACTGAAGAAATCATCTTGGTAGAAAATCTCACAAAAAGTTGAATACAGCTTCCATAATGATGGGCGCCCCTAGCTGAGAGTGGCGCTTTTGACCTCCAGACTTAGAATATTTTCAATCCAGACTTAGCCAATTTCACAGTACTTTTACTTCATTGAAAATCTCGTCCATCAAAAAGCATAATTTTCAACATCTTTCATCGTAGAGTGTTCTTCTTTGAGTTTTAGGCTTAGATATTAACACCTGGTACTGGCCAATAGCCATTAATGACCTCAGAGGTCCTAACTTTTCTCCTAAAAAAGTTATAACTACCCACCAGCCTTAAACTGACTTTTAACTGAAACTGACTTCACCACTGTGATCGTGATGTGAAATAAGCCAATCAAAATTAATTTCAGCCAATTCTGACAAGTTCTTATTTTTTAGGGTTTCGGGCTAAAAATAGACTTCAGAAACCCTAATTTTCAAAATTTTCAAATTTTGCCAGTATCTTCGTGGCATTACATTGACTCAAAGCCCATACTTTATTTGCCCAAAAATTGAGTTTTGACCCCATTTTTACAAGGTTTAGACCATTTTAAGCAAAATGCTTTAATGAAGCAAAAATTTTGGGTTGGGTACAACAGTCCATTTACAGATGATAAAAAAACATGCAATGTGAGCCCAAAGGTCCAAAAATGACAACTGCTGAGAAGAAGGATTTCTGGAAAAAACTAAAAATCAAATTTAGAAACCACCTGCACCATTGTGGAGAGCTTGGAACTAGCTTTCCGACGATATCTTGTTTGCCCATTTTCGACATCGTATGCAAAAGTTATGTCGAAAAATACTGAAGGCAACACCCGAAAAGAAGAGCTGACTTTGATTGGAAATAACAGGGACCTGTGAAAAAAATATCCAAAAAATACCTGTACCACTGATAAGTGCTCTGAATCCTCTTTCCAATGATATCTCGTTTGCCCGATTTCGACACTATGGGCAAAAGTTATGGCCTCTGGAAGAAAATAACTCCAAAGAGGAAAAAACACAGTGCTGGATTAAATTTGACGGTCAAACGGCCGTCGCAGCAAAACTATGAATGACGGCTAAATGGCCATCGCCGCACATGCACAGGTAGGCTTATTACAAAAAAATGTTTTTTTTTTTTTAAAACAATAAAAAAAATTACAGTAAATTATTTTGATAATTTTTTTAAGAAAAAAAACATTTTTGGTGGGGGAGGCACATGGGCCCACCCCCACTGCACCCCTATGAAGGGTGCGGGTACATTGCGCAGGTCTGCGCAGGTATGGCCCTGCGCAGGTACTCTCCTTTGTTTAGATTTTTTTGTTTTTGAAAAAACAAAAAACTTTATTTCAAAAGTTTTAAAAAATTAAAGCTTAAAAATAATTGCGTTAACAATGAAAAACTGTGAATTTTTGCAAAAAAAATATTTATTTATTTTTTTGTCGAAATTTTTACCTCGATCCGTGTGCAGATAATAGTCGTATAGACAATTTTTCTTTTGCCTTTGGATCAATTGTGTCCAAAATGGACAAATTTTATATGAAAATGGGGGTTTTTGGGCCTTCTGGACTCAACCGTGATGTCGATTTTTGCCCAAAGTGCACCAAAAATAAACTCCCCCCCAGATCCACAACAAAGAAACTTCTGAAATCCCAGATTTGCTTCCAATGCAAAAATTTTGAAAACAAGAATAGGTAGCTGCAGATCTGAAGCTCTAATACCATGTAGAAGTTGAGCAAATACAACTTCATAGGAGCCCAGTGACCTCTGGAAGCGAAGAATACCTGTTATAGGGAGAAGCAAAGAGAAGCAACAAAGAAATGCTCAAAGATGTGGAGCTCTGTAATCACCAAAATGTAAAATGAATAATGATACAAAGAAAAGATTTTAACCACATATAGGTCAAAAACCTTAAAAAGGAAAACACTAGGCTTGCACATTAATAATTAATAAAATAATTAATTATTTTGCACCTAATGCTAGCTTAAGTGTAAAAGAGATAAAAGAGAATTTTAATTAATTAAACAAATATTGTTTAATTAATCAAGTAAATAACCAATTACTTTAACATTCCATTGAGAAGAAGCGAGAAAAACATTAGAGGTATAAATTTGTAGAAGAAACAAAGGTCATCACTCCAGTTGTGGAGCCGCCAAAGTTACCAATCAGTGAATTGCCAGTTGATGTTGTGCAAACTGAGTTCGAGAAGCTGGTTCGTGATAACCTAGGTGGAGATCCTGAGGCGTCAAAATTGGATGACTTCTTAGTGACGACTACTAGTTTCAAGAAGGCAACTGCAGAAGTTAGAGACAGTCAGAGGGCGATCAAGGACAGAGAAAAAGAGGTGAGCAGGCAGTTCATCATTGTGGATAGCGTCAAAGTGTCAGATGATGAGACGATCGACAAGTTCCTGGACGAGGTGATAGACAAAGAAGGCTTGTAGAAGATAGCCAGTTAGGTCCTGTAGTTATTTACGAGGAGTCAGAAGAAGCAGTTAACTCAACGCCATTTCTTGAGTTCTTATTGCTGATCTCATGCATGCCTATCTCATTCTTGGAGATATCTTCACAGGAAGATGGAATTTCAGTTAGAACTAGTTGATTGAGGGTAGTTATCAGTTAGCTTTCCTTTCAATAAGGATGTGCATGTTGCACATGTCCATTTAGTCGTGTTTGTATTGGTTAACTGATGGTAGCTTTCCAGTTAACTGTATAGTTTCATTTATTTAGACTTAGAGAATAAAATGTCGCATGCTTGCGAGACTGTAGTTGACTCTAGGTGATATTAGGGTTCCCTACACCTTCGATGTCTATAAATAAGAGCTTTTAGCTCATTTGTAAATAACTTTTGCTTGTGATAGAGAATTGCTGCACTATCCGGAAACATGCCTATTCTCAAGATTGGTTCACCCTTGTAATTAGAACTTTTGCACACGATAGCAATATATGTTGAGCCTACCTTGCCTGTAATATTGTTATTTTGTATTTGTTCATGAGTGATTACTATATTAATGAATAGTTGTGCCACCTTGCCTTCATGTTATTACTATGGTGTTTGTTCAAATCTTAGTTAAATGGGGTTGCTAGTTTAATCGTTTATTGTATGCGTGTTTCGCCAATGCAATTTGCTGTCCTAGTTGCTTACCTTATGTTATGTTAATAATAAGCCTATTCAGATGAGCAAATTGCTGATCGCCCTTGCCCTCATGTTGCAAATCTGTACTTAAAGCTTATCGTTTGATGTGTGTGTCAATAAACCTATTCAACCAAGCAAATAGTTGAGCCACCTTGCCCTCATGTTGTGAAGTTGTACTCAGTTTATCGTATATTTGTTTGTTTCTAATAAACTTCTTCCCACCTGAGAAAATAGTTGAGCCACCTTGGCTTCATGTTGTGAATCTGTATCTGAAGTTTATCGTATAAACACATTCCTGCTCCTTTTCCTCATGCTCTATTTTCTTGAGGAGATTGGATAGTTTAAAGCTTTTAGTTTTTAGTTGTAGTTAAGACCTGCGAAACCAGAGAAAATCCTTAGCTGCAACATCCTTGGTTTTCTTAACCTTGTGCCTCTTCTAGCTAAGTCAAAAATGATAGGATTTAGATCATTTTACTTTTAGAACGCATATCGGCAAAAGAGGGAGCTTCCCCTCTTAATTTGAAGAGCAGTTATTACGCACTGTGCATAGCTGTCCGTACCAACTCGCACTCCAAAGGTGCTAATTGTTACGCCAACATATCTAAATCCAACATACCCAGAAAATGTTTGCCACTTTGTCAAGGTGTTGTAATAGAAACCAACAAACTGGAAGCTTGCGAACATGGACGCCTTCCACCAAACCCTCAAAATAACATGTCCAGAATATTATGTAAATGCTTTCATAATCTGGACACCAAAAATGATGAAGTTTGTGGCTAAAGAACTTAGGCATTACACTCCATAAAACCCCACGTGGTTGTCATAAAGAAGTACAGCTAGCAAGGAATGGTACGACCTGCCTCAATAAACCCCCACGTGCCAAGTTTGATCCTCAATTAGCAAAGGATAACATCAGATATATATGTATTCTGATCTGAGATAGAAATTTTAAAAATCTGAACAATCTATCTCCAAATAAGCACAAATGTTATGTAAATGCTTTCATAATCTGGACACCAAAAATGATGAAGTTTGTGGCTAAAGAACTTAGGCATTACACTCCATAAAACCCCATGTGGTTGTCATAAAGAAGTACGGCTAGCAAGGAATGGTACGACCTGCCTCAATAAACCCCCACGTGCCAAGTTTGATCCTCAATCAGCAAAGGATAACATTAGATATATATGTATTCTGATCTGAGACAGAAATTTTAAAAATCTGAACAATCTATCTCCAAATAAGCACAAATGTGACTCCTGTGTGTAGCCACTTGAAGAGCAAACCTTGGGTGGTATTTCACACCTGTAAAATGCTTAAATCTGAGAGAAATCACGTTCTCCAAGATCGAATTTGCAGCAAAAACCCTTGTTTCGTCTCACAACCAAAAGCTCTTGAAAATTGATTAAATATTGAATGTATGAATGAATTCCAAAATGCCCTTTTATATTTCACCTCAAATTCACTTTAAATTCATTTCATTCAATTTACTTTCATTTCCCTTTTAATTATGATGCAAAACTTAATAATATAGAATATACTTTAAATCATTTAAGTCCCCTTTTAATAAAGTCCTTATGTCTCCCTTTCAACAATATAAATTAATAAAGCATCATTAAATAGATCACTTTATTAATTTCCATTTAACCCTTTTATCACCTTTCATAATAAAGTCCGTTTTAAATAATCACTTTATTAAAATATTATAAAGTGACTTAAGAATTAATCACTTTATTAAATTAAAATATTAATGTTAACACTTTAATATTTCATCTTTCATGCTAAGACCATCACTTGATCACTCCAGTTGGAAACTAATGCCACAACTGATCTCGGGGTAATGTCTGAACAAAGCAAGCCAACTGCCAGTCTCCTCCTAAAAAATAGGGATTCTCCTAAAAAGTAGGAACTATCTCTAATCATTTGAAAAGGCTCATAAGGCCCCCTGGTAGGCTTCACAAGCTTTGGGAGGTCATAGGTGAACTGTCAGTCCCTTCCTAAAAAATAGGAGACTGGCTCCAAGCTCTTGAAACGCCACACAAACTTCCCAAAAATTCACAAGACCCCTCGAAAGAGCTCCCTATCCACTATGTTAGCCTAGGGGAATCCAACTGATAGGCTAACCGCTAGGACTGACCATTGCCTAGGAAAATGGGACATTACATTCACTTAGAGGTTGTGCTTGTGCTTCAACGAATTTGCAAGAGAGTTCCATATTCAAGGGTTTGAAGGATTTATCAGAATATTGCACATATATTGTTCATCATTGCCAAGCAAGGGTTTGATGATTTAATTGTTGCCATATATTGGATGCCAAGTTTAGGGTTTGATGATATTCTTTTTGCTGTTAATGGTGAAGGCCCAGTTTGGATTGTGCGTGTGTTTTGAGGAGTATATAGACTGAATGTTTGGGGAGTTGTGCATATCATCATTTGTATTCCAGAGAGGCATCTATTCTGCTGTATGACTGCTGCAAACTTTATACTTCATTCTGGCATCCATTTTCAAAGGGTTTCAAGACATATTTTACATGTGAGTTCATAAATTGTAATTCCCAATTTTTTTGGGTATTGTTGTATTAGATAATAGGGGATATGTTATGAACTGGGTTGTCAATATTTTGTGAAAATATTGAGTATCTAAGCTGATATAAAAATTTGGAATTTTCAGCTGTGTATTCCCTATGTAATGTTCAGTTTTTGAGTTGAAAATTATTATTGCAATATCTTCTATTTTTCTGCATTATATTGTTGTAACTTGTATCAAACATTGCAAATATATCACAAAACATTCATCAAAACAAATAAAGACAAAGGCAAAATAGGGCGGCACATTACATTGGGAGATGAAGTTTGAGTAGTCCTCCATAGATGGAGAGAGGCAATAGTATGAGATAAACCTTTGAGGCATCAAAGAGCTGTTAATAGAAGAGGAAAATGAATCAAAAACTCTAGGGCAAATTGTTGGAGTGGGGAAAAGAGAAACTAAAGGTGGAACAAGTGTGTGGAACATTGAAGTTGCAGGAAGAGTAGAGGATTCCCACGTGTCTGAGAGTGCCAAAGGCACATCAAAATGTTCCAATCAGAATCTCCCGAGTAGGTTCCATGAACTAAATTTGTATTAAGGTAAAACCATGGTGACTCCACCATCAAGCCCCAACATATAGAGGTAGAAGTTAAAGTTTATAGGAGATGGATCAGAGGATCTAATAAAATATCATAAGAATTGTGAAACCATTTGGGTAGTAAATGGAAAAACAACAAAATGTATTGGATATGGTCCTTTCTAGCCATTGCAAGAGGAGTGGCCATCTATTTGTACACAAGGGTTGAACTAGCCTCTTGAAATATATGGGAGATTACAAAAGGCTTTAGAAGAGGAATTTGAAACGGTTTTGAGATGTCAATGAAATTGTGGCAAAAATCTGCAACACCATACAAGGTAAGTATGGAAGTGTAAGAGCTTATAATCATAGGCTCAAGGAATTACTTGTGATGTTAGAAAAAGAACTAGTAGGTAGTTTAAAGAAAAAATGATTCTTTAAGGCTTTATTCCTTCATTAAGGAAGGAGATAACAGTTGTATACCTTCATCATATATGAAGGCATATATGATATAATAGAGCTATACACATAGAAAGTGAGGATAATATGTCTTCATGATCCAAAAGAGAAACAAATGAAGATGACTCGCAATGAAGTAGTGGTAGTGAATTGAGAACAATACAAGCACTATGGAGAGACAAGTTTTAAATGATGAAGGAACTAAAGGCAAATGAGGAGTTTAGCAAAGAAACTAAATAATTATGGTTTATAGATTACCAAAGCAAGGGTCACACAAGAAAATATTTTGTGATACTTGTCATATTATGGTCCATTCAATTAAAGAGTGTCTATAAAGTTTGAAATGTAAGAGTACGCAAGCACTCTTTACACAAGAGGAATAGTCTACTTCACCAAGCACTCCACTAATTTCATTGAATAACACAAACACATCTTCAAATAATTGTTAGAATCCATGAAGGGGACAATGGAGTCAGATATAATACAACTCCAGAGGTCATCAAATTATAGTATGTCAAGAATGTAGCAAATGGGGCCACATCACCAAGGACTGCCCAAGAAGTCAAGGAAGAATCTAATTACTTTATATATGGTGTAGAATTGAAGATCATGATTATGCTGGATGTATTAAGGAAAAGGTGAGCATCAATAAAATTGATGTGATGTGGAGTCACATAATTAGGTATTGGTTGTTACCCAAGCCCAAGCAAAGAAAGTTGTTTACCTAGATCTTGTATAAAAAAAAATGACTTTGTGAAGCAAGAGTCAAGGTGGAGCATGCTATGGATAACAAATGTCACCATTTAAATGCAAATACAAGTATGGTAATAAATCAGTTGCAATCTAATGAAGCTATTGCAAGGCAAGTCCCTCAAACCACCATACCAATTAAAGTGATGAATTTATTACAAACTATTCTTGAACTTAAAAATGTTATAACTTAGATAGGTGTCTGGTGGATGTCATTACCCAATTAGAATCCAGAAATAATGAAGACCCCATAACCAAACCTCTATTGTCAAGTGACCAAGTGATTGATCCCATGTTATTGATGGTTAACATGGCAAATAAATAGTGGTGGTGCACATAGAGATCCTTGGAAAGAATCTCACTAACATAATTATTGATGGTGATTCTAACATGAATGCACTTCCTAAAGACACTTGGTGAAGTTTGGGTAACCTGACTATTTGGTCAACAAATTTCTAGTTGGTAGGATTGGATCAACAAGGAATCGAAGTACTTGGAATCCTCATGGGGAAAAAGGTAATAATTGGAACCCAAAAATGTTTACTTAACTTCATTTTCATCATATTACAAAATAACTAAGATGCAGGGTTCGTACTTGTAGGCCTCGAACTTGGTTCGAGTACGCACCTGGTTCGGGTTCGTCTACGGGTATGTGTTGGGTGCGCACAAGGTGCGTGCCCAACACTATGGGTTCACCAGGGTGCACACACCCGCGCACTTGTGTGAACCCACAATACTGAGCACACACCCTGTGCGCACCCAGCACGAACCCGAGCGAACCCACGGGCCAAGTCAAAAAAAGTGGGCCCAAACTTGATTAAAAAACATTTTTAAAATTTTTTTTTTTCCTCCCAACCCTAAAACGGCCCAATATGAGGCATTCAAGCACACATGCATTTCATTTTTACCTCTCATTTTGCTCTCACCATATTTTCTCTCCATCTTGGCATTTTGAAGGGAGATGGTTGTATTCGAAGGAGATCGATTGTGGAGTGCCAAATAGCTTACACAAAGGAGATTTAAGTGTTTAACGTATGCATTTAAACCCTATTCTTTAGTCTTTTGATGAATGTTTTCAAGTTTTTGATGGATTTTTTCAAGTTTGTGAAGAAGTCTTTCAAGTATGTTTTTTTTTTCATTTTTTTTTATAGATTGCAACAATGGCTAGTAGTCAAAGTTTAGTGGGTGGGGAGGGAATTCAAAACTTCAAAATTGATAAAGGATCTCCTTTATGGAGACATACCACAAGAATTTCACAACTTCCTCGAGGTGGGGGGTTTGTTTGGAAGTGTAATTTTTGCAATGCACAATATAATAGCTCCTATTACCAAGTGAAACTTCATTTTATAGGCCCTGGTGGTAAAGGGATTAATATGTGTGGGGGACTAAATAAGAAGGGGTTGCCTACTGCACAAATAGCAAGATTTATAAAAGAACAAGAAGATGTTGACAAATTGATTGCAAAAGGAAAACAAAATGGTTATAGTTCTAGAAAGAAAAAAACAATGACATTACCCTCTCAGACAGTTACGGCCTCCAAACATCCCTTCTTGCCTATGGCCTCTATGAAAGATGAAGATGAAGAACCACAAATCACCACCCGCAAGAGAGGTCCATTGGAGAGGGAATTTAAATTGGAGGCAAGAGATATTGCTGAAGAAAAAATTGCACGTTGCCTCTATGGCAATGGTCTTCCATTCAACTTGGTGAGATCACCATATTGGCAGGACATGTTGTCAGCAATAAATAGTGCACCTCCTGGTTTCACAAGTCCTGGGTATAAAAAGGTGCGTACCACCTTATTGCAAAAAGGGAAGAAATCTATAGAGGCCCAATTGGAACCAATTATAGATTCTTGAATTGAAACAACTGTATCTATTGTTTCCAATGGATGGAAAGTTTGCCAAAACCGTCCATTGATCAATGTTATTGCAGTGTCCCCCAAGGGGGCAATGTTTTTGAGGGTGGTTGACTTTGAAGGGGAAGTGAAAGATGTATAGTTCATTTCGAGGATTCTCATTGACTCCATAGAGATGGTGGTTAATGAAAATGTTGTCCAAGTAATTACGGACAATGCAAAAGTTTGCAGGGCTGCAGGTGCTTTGGTAGAGGCTAGATATGAGCACATCTTTTGGACACCGTGCACCGTACACTCCCTCAATTTGGTGATGCAAACAATTGGCAACCAAATAGAGTGGGTGAAAGAAATATACTAGGAGGCCGAGGAGATCCAAATGTTTGTGACAAACCACCATATGTCACAAGCAATTTTCAAAATTTTTTCAAGATTGGAATTGTTGAAGGTAAATTTAATTTATTTAGTTTCATTTATGTCATGTTTTACATAATTGAATAATATATTTTTTTGCGTTATTTACATATTTTAATTGTGTTATTAACTTACTATTAACAGGTTCTTAGGTTGCTGAGACCCGGGTTGCATCTCACACAATTGTTCTGAGATGACTTGTGAAGGTGAAAGAGGCATTGAGTCAAATGGTTATTAGCAACCATGGGGTATATGGAAGCAATCAAATTCAGAGAGGGCCCAAAAGGTCAAGGCATTGATCTTGGATGACGATTGGTGGGATCGTGTGAATTATGTATTGGAGTTCACCAAACCTATCATGCCTATGCTTCGGTTTGCTGATACAGATGAACCATGCTTGGGGGATGTCTATGATAGCATGGACACGATGTTGGAGAAAATAAAAATGGAAATACAAAAGAGAGAATAATCCTAAAGACACCTTTTACAAAAGAGTGGAAGCAATCGTTCTTCATCATTGGAACAAGATGACAACACCATTGCACCTCCTTGCATATGCCATATCTCTAAGGTACTATACCACAAAAGTACTTTCTATCCTAGGGAGAATACCGCCATATAGAGATTCTGAAGTTGCTAATGGGTATAAGAGGGCATTTAGTAGACTCTTCGTTGATCTAGAAGTGCAGACAAGTGTTATGAAAGAATTTGGATTGTTTATCTCAAGAAAAAATCATACCCCTTCTATTTTCAAAGACCAATACAAAATGTATGCTATTACATGGTGGTACCTCCATGGTCAAGATTATATGTACCTCCAACCTCTTGCAATCAAAATCCTCTCACAAGTAAGTTTTTTTTTTTTTGCCACTTGTATTGTAGAATTTAACACTTAACATTCTTGAATTTATCTTGCATTTTTTATTTTTTATTTTGTTGGTTTTCTCTCTAGGTTGCAAGCTCTTCTACCGCTGAACGGAATTGGAGTACATACTCCTTTATCCACTTAGTGAAGCGTCACCGGTTGGCTGCAAAAAGAGCTGAAGACTTGGTGTATATTCATTCCAATTTGCGTCTTCTATCACGTAAGGATCCTCAATACAAGCAGAGGGCAGCGAAGCTTTGGGATGTAGCACTCGAGTCTGCTGACTTGGATGCAACCATTCAAGATCTTGCTAGAGCCACTATGGATGATGTGGATGATAATGATGACATACTACATGGTGCGTCTAGTGCAAGTGGAACCGCTTTGGGTTTAAATGATGATGATCTTGAAGTTGAAGCCACTGAAAATCCAAGTTACAATGATTTTCATTTTTTTGATAATCCTTTTGATGATTGATGAACAATGAACATTGAATCAGGTTTCATGAACTACATTTTGGAATTCAGTAATTGTGATGATTTCCATTGGAATTGTGAACATAGACGTATATGATATCATTGATATGGCTTCTTTGAATATTTTTCAACTATCAATTGGCATTGATCAATGGTCAAGTATCATACTATGAAATGATTTAGTTTTACAATTCTGTATATTTCTCTTTTTTTTTGTATGTATACACACACACACCCACACACACACACGTACCCAAACCCCGAAAAATTTTGTTCACGTACAAACGTATCAAGTTCTCGTACCCGCACCCGTCCCTGAACTTGAGCCGGTAACTTAGCAAAATAAAGTGTATGATGCAATGTTGGATCCAAGTTGGCTGGTAGCAACTTGTAATGTTCTGAACTATTTTTTTTTTGTGATTTTGTGCAATTTCACAATGAACAATCATGAAACCTTAACATCTTTCGATCATCAAGACCTCAATGTTGGAAAGGTGAGAGCATGAGCTGAAAAGATTAGAATAATACGCTTGTTAGCGGCAAAAGCTGCACAACTCAATATTGCAAACTACAAAAATCTAGAAGTAAAAATATGCATATTTTGGCAGAAAGTCTTCCAAAACAATTACAAAAAATAATAGATATAGTGGTGAACCACATAGATTAACACAATATAAATCTACAACTATTACAATATTGTTTTTGGTGGCAAGCCTTCCAGAACAATACAAGGTTTATACTAAACTAGTGAAGAACCACATAGTTTTTAATGAAGTTCTTTTAAATCAGTAATTACAAATTATTTAATATTTAGCTGAATAACATAAATTATTGCAATGATGAAATGCTACAATATCATATTTCAACACCAAATGAATTTGTACAGATATTGTCCAAAGACTCAAAGTAACATTAAAATTTGATCATATGAATACTCAAGATGTACGACTGCCTTGAGAGTTAATGAAATTAATAATTATTGGAAAAGAAAACTTTAAATTGAATTGCTACTCACATGCCTTGTACAACAGCCCAACTACACTCAATACATGGTACGCCCCCTTAGGAAGAAATGTATGGTAGGCTGTAATCACAATATGTATGGCTAGGGAAGATAAAACAACAATTCTTGAGAATATTTAATACTGTGATTAGGATATATGGTATGTTAGTATCTTTGGTAGGTATGACAGCCAATGATAAACAAGCTAAAGTCTTAAGAATGTTTTAGTTAGCCTCCCCTTCATTTTATATATGGTAAGTCAAAAACATATAGTAGTATGGCCCCTTGAATGGAGATAAGGGTTTTTATCCCCAAATCCAATCTTTGTAGCTCATCGATAAACCTTGGATGGAATTACTCTTATGAATATGAGGGTTTTTGTCCTCAAATCCATTTGCCAAAAGGGTTTTTGTCCTTTGGTAAAAAGATGAATATGTCTTTGATGATGATCTCAAGAGAAATGAGGTTTTGATTTCAAAAATTCATAACTCTCAACAATGCTCAACTCCTTAAATAGACACTTGAGAGAACTATAATATATATATATTGGCTTTTTTCTCCGAAACTTAATTTTAAGTGTTTGGAAAGTCTTTTTAATTAACATTACTTTTGGACCCTAAGCCTAGTGACACTGTAACTTTTTAATAATAAAACATAAGTTGTCTTTTATGAATGTAACATAGAGTTATTTTTAGGATGACTCACCTTAAATTATTAAATTGTTTCCCTTGCAACACCTCTATAGCCTATGAAAACTAAAATAATAGGCTAAGGTGCTCCTAATTAACTTTTCTTGAAAAAGGGGACATGATACAACTAAAGTTGATCACAACTAGAAAATTAATACATTCTTTATAGAAAATTGTTGGAAACAAGGTGAAAATATTGCAATAAAGGACTTCTTAAATTGTATGCAAATTTGAAATTTAATTTCTTAATATTGGATTGCCATAAAATATTATTGGTGGAAGAATAAATTAGCAAATACATAAAATCAACAAACCATGAACTAACAACACATAGCATTGGAGTTATGTGGATGTGAATGGGAACAATGGAGAGATTGATCAAAAGGTACAAACAACAAAGAGTCTCGATGGTACATTGCTTAGATGTCTTAATTTGGAAGAGGCTACAATTGCCCTACGTGAGGTACATGAAGGTGTTTCTGGGTCACATTCTAGTGGCCCTACCCTTGCTAAGAAGCTACTGAGGATAGGATACTATTGGCCTACCATAGATCAAGAATCACACTAGTTCGCTAAAAAGTGCTTATATTGTTAGTAGCATGGCAATCTTATTCACGCACCAACACAAGAGTTGCAACCTATTAACACACCTTGGCCCTTTTCACAATGGGGACTCGACCTCATAGGTAAGATTTCTCCCACATCCTCTAATGGTCACAAGTTCATCATAACCACCACTGAGTACTTTATGAAGTGGATAGAACCCATCCCCCTCACCTACATTATCGACAAACAAATATCTAATTTTATCTTAAATTACCTAATTTGTTGGTATTGTGTCCCTCATGCCGTCATCATAGATAACGAAACACCCTTAAAAAATCAAGATGTCTGAAATATTTTCTCCCAATTTCATATCCAACATCGCTTTTCCATGCCATACTACCCTAAAGGAAACAGTCAAGCTGATGCATCTAATAAAACTATCTTAAAAAAAGATAGTTAATGCCGCTAGCTATGACTAACACCTCTAGCTTAATCTTGCCTTATGGGCCTATCATACTAGTATCCGAATGCCTACTGGTGCTACACCATATTTCCTAGTCTATGGCACCGAAGCAATCTTTCCTATCGAGGTTGAACTTCCTTCATTAAGGGTGTTGTTGCAACATCTTGTTGATAATGAAGAATATAGAGTATCCAAACTACAAGAGCTAGAATTGCTAGACGAGAGACGTCCTAGTGCACTTAATCATCTCCAAGCTTACCAAAATCGTCTTCGTTGTAGTTATAACAAGAAGATCAAGAACAAATTTTCCTAGTAGGTGATCTATTCCTCAAGGAGAATCAAAAGAACCAATTAGATCAAGACAAGGGAAAATTCAAACCAAATTGGTTGGGATCATTTGTAGTCACAACAAGCTATGGCTCAGGATCCTATCAACTAGCTACGCCTGAAGGTGAGCCCTTACAAGAGCCCATCAATAGTGATCATCTCAAGTGGTTCTATGCTTAGAACCATTGGGATTATCCTATTCAAAAAAAATATATATATATCCAAAAAAATGGATAAAATAGTAAAGATCAAAAAATGTCCTCTAGTGAAAACCACTTCGGTGGCGCTTTGGACAAGAACTTTGGTGAAAACCAGGCAAACAAGCGCCATGTGTAATGAGCATCATCCAACATCTATCAAGATTCTTTTTCATTCCATTCATAATAAATTTGACATCTCATCCATATCCATCCATTTACCGATCATATTTTTGCCTATAGCATGGCTTGGTAATTTACTAGTATCTAGCATTACCCATATCACCTAGTATCATCCTAGGGTCACCTCATCTAGTCCATAATAAAATGATCCTACATCTAATTGGAGGCAATTTCCTCAACTTATTAGTTGGATTGGATCTTTGTTCATTACCTAAATCTAAACATCCAAATAATGCAAAATCCAAAAGAATTCAAATAACACAAAATCCAAAAACAACCTCAAAATATTCAAAAACATTTAAAAACAATAGATATTCTGAAAATTCAAAAAATTCAAAAATCTCAAAAAAATTCAAAAACAACCTCAAATACATCCAACAAAAGCTCAAAAACATTAAAACAGTCCAAAATTGTTCAAAAAAAATCAACACAACTCACCTGTCCATGATAAAATTGTCACCCATAATAAACCTATCATCGCACTCATCTTTAATGAAATAAACAAAAGCAAATGTGGCAATCATCAAAACCTAGAACATTCATGAAAAATTACTAGCATCGATCATTGTTAGAACAAACCCACTACCTACATACCAATTGCCTGAAGCATCTAATTCAACATCCAACATCATTGCCTTAACGGATATATTGTTCCTACAATAGGCACAATCATGGATCAACAATTACAATCTCTTTGGCAAGAGATATGATGGCTTTGATATGTTTTGTCAGTTGGTCTTTTCTTTTGATTTATTTTTTGTCTCATTCCATCGTTTACTTGAAGCCACCTTGATCTTCAATATCTTGGCGTGTCTAGAGGAGTACATAATGGGGCATGATCGTTACTTTCATCTGTTGTGTTTGTGGGATGTTCTTGTAATACGACCATGGAATATACTTTCTTTGTGTGTGTAGGGATAGTTTCAGGCAATACAATGACCTTTGCATATCAAAGGCGTCGATTTGACTTCAATTGTGTCGTTGTAACCTGTAGCTTCAAGAAAACTCAAATTGACATCAAATTAGGGACGTGTGTCCCACCGGGTGTGCCAGAATGTGAATAGGAATAATGGAGAGATCAATCAAAAGGTGCAAACAACAAAGAGGGTTAGATCTAATCACAAACCAAGGCCCACATGATCAAATTAAACCCATTACTAATGAAGGCATTAGCTAAAATCAATTGAAAGTAAACAAGAATTGAAAGCATAAATGAAATTTAAACCTACTTTTACCTCACCCAAAGAATGCTAACCCTTACTCCATTGTTGACAATGTGAGATTATTCTTTGAGATATTTGGATTGTTCATGCTTAGGATAACCCAATTGTGCAAAAGCTTGAAATATTGATGGTTGTGGAGGCTAGATTGCTATGAAAATCATTTGCAAATTGAAGAGAGAGGTCCCTTGAATGAGAGATGAAGGTTTGTTTTATAGATCTCAAGATATTTGATCAACGCTCGAGATTGAAATTTTAGTTCGATGGTTGAGAGTGAATGAAGGATGGCATGTTGAGGAAGAGTTCAATTAACTAAAGCTCTTTCCTAAATTTTAGGAAGATATTTCGAGATATTTTTGGAGGGAATATATTTTCAAATTTGAATTTGGAATATTCTATTTTGGGAGGGAATGTGCAACTAAATGAACTAAATTCATTTAATTGTGGAAGAAAATTAGCTAATTAAATAATTAAGAAATTATTTAAATTAAGAAAGATAAGAAGAATGTAATGATTTTTAATTAAATAATTAAAAAATATTTAATTAGGTGGATGTAAAATACTCACTCAATTTTTTCCCTTGATTTCAATATTAATTACAATGCAACATGCACTCGTTAAGGTTAGCTCCAAAACCAAAACGATGTGGAATAATAACTCTAACCAAGAATGCTCCCTAAGACCCGATGAGGGAGGAGGGGCGGGCATATGGTTAGAGGATCCCTAGGATCTAAATAACCCAATTATTGAAATTGATTACAATTGAAAGAAACTCAATGCCAAGAATATTCACCAAGATCCTTGAAAGGCGAGGTGATAGCATATGGCAGAGTACTTATTGCAAAACTGAAATAAACTTAGGCGGTGAACCAGCCATAAGAGATTTCCACACTTCCACTTAATCAATGGGGGGAATGAAATTACAAATTAACAATTCATCCGCTGCGGCAGGCATCCACTCAGGAGTGGGGATTCACCACTTGATAGTGGGTACAAAGAGAGATTTAAACCTTCATTCTCCACACTGGCGGTATACCATCCAGGGGTGCTTAATGTGAAATTAATGAAATAATTGCAGCAATAATAGACTGGAACAGTACTACTATTTACAGTCTTACAATATGAGAAAGAGCTGCAAATTACATGAAAATTACAATAGCTTCAAAGCACATAGAAACTGGATAATCCCACATTAGATAACTATTCAACTTAATGAAAATTAAACTGGAAATTCAAACTGAAACAAGTCTGATATAAAATCTGCAATTCTGGAAATGAATTACCAGCAATTGTAAACTCACTTAAATGTTAATAACTTCACCAAATTACCTCCGAATTGATTGAAATGAAGTGCAACAGCTCTCTAGAAGGTTGGCGCCCCAAATGCAATGAAGAAACAACATCAAATCTCACTTATTAAATTGGCATGAATCCCAATGCCATCAATGAAAGGTACGACCCTTCTTGAGGGGCGATTTTTACATAAAAAATCACAAGCTTCAAATTAAAATTTGCAAACTAGTAGGAAGGGTCGACACAAGCATAGAATCCCTTTGATCAAATACCCATCATCAAAATAAAATCACCATAAAAGCTACAAGTGAAATCGACTTTCAGCCATGTCTGTACCAGCAACTCCAGAATTGAAAATATCATCAAAAACTTCGATTGTAAGGCTCGATCTGCTAGTTTGGATGAGAAACAACAATAATACCAACTAGGTGTTGTCTTTCAAACACGAAATTGGATTAGGACTAGGAGGTAAGCATCCCTCGAAGTGAAAATCAAGTTGTCATTTCAACAGCATAACAATAGCATAAACATTGGATGATCAAAAGCTGGAGCAAAGCTTCACTTTTATAGAAAAAGTGATGACTTCAAATTCCAAGAATGGGACGCCAAAAGCCATTTGAAATATTTTCAAATTCCAAAATATTAAGAACTCCTCCAAAGTGGCGTCCAACTTCAAGGCAATTAAAAACTTTATTAAATGTTCAATTAACTCCTTAATGAAGGCGTCCCCCTTCATGGCCACCTTTTAAACACAACTTTAGGTCAATGAACTACGCCAAGGGGTAAATTTGGAATTAAAACAATAATGCCTAAAAATATTCTATTTCACCACATAATGCTTTTTAGTTTTTAGAGCCACAAAACCAACCCAAACAACTACTCCAACTGAAGATGACTTGCTCAAGTGCTGACAACTGATCATTGCCAAAATTAGAACGTACTAAAAATAGTAAATTCTGAGAAATACCAGAATACCTCCAAACAAGGAAACCTTGATTTTACCTCAACGAGCCTACAGGCTTCCGGAATAGGCTGAAGAGTTACTGAACTGATCACTGACTAGAAGGGGACATTACAGTGGATGTGAAGAAAATTAGAAATTAATTAAATAATCAAAATTATTTAATTAAAGGGAAGGAAGAAAATGATTTAATTAATTAAATAATTAAATAATTAAAAATTATTTAATTAAAGGTGGATAGAGGAAAAACGATGTATTAATCAAATAATTAAAATTATTTAATTAATAGAGGAAAATAAGTAAATTAATTAAATAATTGAAAATTATTTAATTAAAAGGCGATGAAAGGGGATGATGAGTGATAATCTATTGGGCACAAAGTCATAATTATCAACTTTGAACAATAGAATGGAAAATAGGGATAAAAACTATGCATTCATATACACCAAAATAATGACATCAATGTATAGAACATACTAAATCATCCATAAACATACTGCATAAATCCATTTGAAATTTGCAAAAGGCTATCACAAGGTTTATAATATCTAGAATGTTGTTACAACTTACATTCACTAGTTTTACATTACAATATTACAATCAAGTATGGTAAAAGAAACCCTACAATATTTAGAGTTCTTTGAAGATCCATATACATCCATGGAGACATTCATAACACATGCCATATAAAAAAATCATATATATCCTTGAAGAACACAAAATCTTGCTCAAGATGATCTAGACTAGCAATGTTTGTCCATTAGAAAGCTCTGGTGGCTACACAAGTGTCTAGAAATAGCATTATAACCAACCTCTCTTTTCAAAATGATAAAAAAATTGCTTTAATAACAATAGGGCATCAAACCTTAACTCGTAGCATTGTAGATCCCTGAAAATCAATGATGGTGGTGCATTCCTGCCCAAAACGGATGCCTAAAATTGAAGGGCAGCCATAGGAGGTACTATGGTAGTTGGAAGAGCCTTCCACATTCATGGCAGGTAAGTGGGCAATAGAAAAGGGCGCCATTCCATTTGGCACTCAACTACCTCCTCTCGAAACATTTACTCGTAGTTTAAAATATTTGGGATATTCCATTTGCACATCAGCTCTCTTTTACCTTGATTGGGCTGAGAAAATTATTTTGATAGTGTCATTTGAATTATATCTAGCATTAGAAACCTAGGCTCCATCGCATGCATTTATCACAAGCTTCACACCCCTCATCTTTGTCATTTTAGGGAGTCATTGGCATTTGGATAGGCCACAAAACCTCATTAACATTTGGAGAGTATGTTATTCGGGTGAAAGAAGACGTTACTTTCTCCAAACCTTCGACAAATATAAAAGAAATTGCTACACACCAAAGTTGGGCACCCAGAAATCATTGGGCTTCTAGACACTAGGGAACCCTTGTAGAAAGGCGCACACCTCAAGCTTCTTATGTCTAACCTTGTGGATCCTCAATACCAAGGATGGGAGCACAAAGAACCCCAATATTCCAAAAAATAACATTATAATTCCTTCTCCTTGTCGAGCCATTAGACCTGTTGGGTGAAAATAATGTAATCAGCTTTTCAATAGATTGCGCTATCTAGATTTCAGCCACAGCTATGTGAGATATAATCTCTCCTCTCAAAAAGGGGGGGGCGCCTTTCTTACTGCTAACAGAAGTGTTGGCGTAAGAACTAACACCTCTGGAGTGTAAGTTTGTACGGACAACTATGCACACTGCGTAATGAGTGCTCTTCAAATTAGGAGGGGAAGCTCCCTCGTTGTGCTAGAATGCATGGAAAAGAAAAGTAAACTAAATCCTATCTTTTTGTTCTCAGCTGGTAGAGGCACAAGGTTAAGAAAACCTAGAACGTTGCAGCTAAGGATTTTCTTGTTTCGCAGATCATTTAACTACAACTAAGCTAACTTCTTTAAATCTATTCAGCTTCCTCAAGGAAACAGAGTGTGAGGAAATGGAGCAGGAATGGTTTTACACGATAAGCTGGGTACAAATTTGCAACATGAAGGCAAGGTGGGCACAACTATCTGCTCGGCTGAATAAGCTTATTATCACACACATCATACGATAAGCTTTAAGTACAAATTCTCAACATGAAGGCAAGGTGGGCACAACTATTTGCTCAATTTGAATAGGCTTATTGATAACAAAACACAAAAGATAGTTAACTAGGACAGCAAATTGAATAGGAGAGACACGCGTACAATCTACGATTGAACTAGCCACTATATCTAACTAAGGTAAGCATTCACCATAATAATTGCATGGAACCCGAGTGGCATAACAATTCATTATCAAAACAAACGCTCATGAACAGATACAAAAAAGACAATATTACAGGTAAGGTGGGCACAACATATATTAATCTCTCATGCAAGAGTTCCTTGAACAGATACAATAATAGCAATACTACAGGCAAGGTAGGCGCAGCATGTATGCTATCAAGCAAAAGTTAATTACAAATGAGCTGAATGCTCTTATTTATAGACATCAAGGTGTAGGCAACCCTAAAATCACCTTGAGTCAACTACAGTCCTGCAGTACATGCAAGATCTTATTTCTAAACCCTAATAATGGAAACTATATAGTTAACTGGCAAGCTACAATCAGTTAACTGAAATATCTAATCTAAATGGACAATGTGCAAGCATGCACGTCCTTATTGAAAGCAAGTTAACTGGAATACTATCATCAGTTAATGCAAAAACCTAAAAGAAACTCCAAGTGTACGTAGATGTTTCTGAGATAGACATGGCATGCAATGTGTAACAACGAGTTAACTCGGAAAGAGGCATCGAGCTTAACTCTTGTGTCTAATATCTATCTTGGACAAGGTGGGACTCCTTGAACTGAAGTTCATTGGCCCTGATCTCGAGCAATTAACCCATCCACGAGGTTAGTGACTGCATCACCTTCTGGGGAACTAAAGCTCTGGCGAAGAATCCCATGTCTATGCAGCATGTCTTCTCCATTAGTTATCTGACATTGAAACTCGCCTTTACTCCTAATTGCCTCCTCAAACAATGCTGACATGATTGTAAGCTGATTCATCTTACAGCCAATGGTCTCACCACTGGAAATACTGTGAATAAGTGCTTGGAGCTCTGACTGAACATCAGCAAGCTCAACATAGTCACCACCCACATGCTGATACAGGCATGGTAATTGAGACACAAAGTTTCTCACATAGCAGAGTGCACTGGTAACATGCTCTCTGCTCTTAGCCAACTCAGATGCTATAGTCTCTTCTATCTTAGCCTTGAAGATCAATTGTGTTCTCCAAACATAGACATCTTCCTTATCCTTTGCATCTATGACTGAGTCAAATGACAACCCCAGGTTAGCAATCAGGATCTCCTCCCTGGGCCTATTAATAGCCAAGTCACGCTCCTCATCCTGAAGTTCAAGACGATGTTCACGTGCATTATACCGCAATTAATATAGCTCTGAAAGTACAAAGCGGCCCCTAGCAACAAATTCCTCCTCCCACTCATCTAATTGCTTGCCATATGCAACCAAGTGATCAAGCTGACCCTGTTTTGCTGGTGGTTCTAACATATGTGGAAGTGCGGTAACAACATCCCCTGTCCTATGTACCAGGCTAGAAATATATTGGCGAAGCTGCTGTATTTCAGCCTTGAGGGCTGACTTATCTTCTCCATCCTTCACCATTCTATCCCTTGCGCTATTTGTAGCAACCTGTAAGAGGTCAATGTCCGTTTGATGAGTACTTCTATTGAAGTTGATTGTGATCACTTCGAAGTCATGAGCTTCCATCTCGTCCAGACTCTTATCCTCTGGAGGTGCAGCGGTCTCAACAATGATCTCCTTACCTGCACTCCTCTCAATGTGGACCTGTTTCTTGATCTTCTTGTCAGGCAAATCTTGATGGTCATGATCGAAATTTGAATGATCAAGAACATAAGATGGCTATCTCCTTTTTCTTCCCAGCTGACTCTTAAGCCAAGATGAATCCCAACTAATCCCACTGGAATGATCTGTACTAGTCATAGGAGGATTTGATGAAAGTGAATGTGTAGAGGGGTTACTGCGAGGAGGTGAATCCATGTCCAAATCAATGTGAATTGGAACTGGAGGCTGCTCTAGTGTCGGTGACTGCAAATGTGGCTGAACCTCAGGCTGTGGTGAACTTTGAACAACTTCTCTGACAGGCTCTATATGTGGAATAGCAACAGGTGCTTTTCCCTTTGAGTTACTAGGCGCTGGATTCTTTCTAGGAAGGTTACTCCTTTTCTTCTGCTTAGGTTTTGACGAGGAGGGTAGTACAACTTCTACTGGTGGCGGCTTTGCTCTAGGCATGGATACCTTTCTGATCCTTCTGCTTTCTAAATAAAACATACTATTTTGAATGACCTTGCTTGATCTCTCCTTCACCGATGAGAATTCTTTGGCATACCAATTCACTAACGGCAGTGGTTGTCCATCAATCTGTTCTCTGTAAAACTGAGGAAGTGCATCTGCCTCATCCTTTGACAATCCTTCCACATCTTCTGCCAAGAAGACAAAAATCTGCGGAAGAGAGAACCTGCTATAGCTGCATCTACGCACTTCGAAGTCATCCTCGCATTTCACCCAGTAATCCTCTAATGTACGTTTGTGATAAGAGCGACTACCAAGGCGTGCTGCGTAATGACCCCAAGGATCATATGTGCGTGTGTCAACCAGATACTCGAGTTTGCAATTCTCCAACTCCTGTCCTGCAGCTTTAGCATCGACTGCTGTCTTGCACCAATATATCCCAAACTACAAAGGAAAGTTGGCAGCTTGTTTACGCTTGTGGCGCAAACATTTGTGAACCTCATACAGCTGCCTCAGGAACTCCATGAACACTGTCTTATCCGAAGGATAACGTGGTAACATAGCTGGACTTCCTGTATATCCATAGACACGGATATAGGTGTATGTAGGGAACTGAATGTACCAGTCTGCCCAACCTTCCATTGCTGCTGTAGCAACTGCTGAGATACGAATGTGCAACTCCCGGTCCAAGTTTCTCACTGTATAAGTCAAGAAAGCTTCCTGCACACGTTTGAAATGACTTTCAGCCTTCGTGAACTCGAGCTGATCATAATAACGATAGACCTTCTGTGCACTGAGGATGCCCACCGTGTTCAACCCGTTAAACTTACCCTGATAGTCGATCAAGTACACAAGGTAGGAAAACATATGAAACTGATGTGCAACTAGGAAATCGGTGATTTGCTCGTGAATAGCATCGCTGATGAAGGATGCCTAGTCATAATGCTCTTGCCCAGAAATGATTTGACCAATGATATAGTACATCCATGGGTGAAATTTGTTTGCATCTGCATGACCTGAGACACGATTAAGCAGTGTAATCAGAATACCATACTCATCCTTGAACTCGCCACGACCTACGTTGTTTGGCAACTTGGTTTTTTTCTGTTTTAGCCACCTTTCCGTCTTCTTACTCTGACACTTATCAAATTCAACATTGAATGATTGCTTGCTCTGATTCATGGAAATGACCAACCCATCTGGATGTTGAGGAATACCCAGACTTGGCTCGATGTCAAGGGGTTTGAGACTGCATATGACACGCCCATCTATTGACTATATCTCCCGTGCAACAGAATTGTAATGCTTAATGTAAGACATTACAAACTCTACGCAATGAACTGAGATAGGTATGGAAGTGGCCTCAAGCAACTTGGATTGCTGAATGTTCTTGATTATCGAATCTCTGATCTTGAGTGGATCTAAAACTGCTTCTGGAAGCACCTTATGTAGATTCGAATCAACTGTTCCAATGAAGTCATGGGTCAAGACTAACTTGGTCTTGAAATCGAGCTGTGTGAATTGCATTCTTAAAAACTCGCCTGTTGACTGTTAACACAGCTGTATTCTGACAACTTTTCTGGAAAGCTAAAAATAGCCTACTGAGGCTAAAAATAGCTCGTCGGAAGTGAATTTTTACGAAAAATTCCGAGATATTGGTTTCGTCCAGAAAGTGATTCTAAGACAACCCAGAACATTAGAAATGTAAAAATTCGACCTCTACTCAGCCATGCAAAGGAATTTCGGTTGAGAAAATTAAAGCTTCGAGAACTGATGTTCTAGAACAAATTTTTCTGAAAAATTCTAGCACATGGGTTTTGCCGAGGAGATCGTTCTGAATCAACCCAATTATTCTGTTTCGCCAAAATTTGCCTATTCTTTGAATAAGTGAGAGAATCTAGACGAGAAAATGGAAGAAATCTAGAAGAGAAAAAGACGTTTTTTATTATTTTTGTCTTCTTCTTTTAAAATCGCCACTCTGCCTTGAATCTGAATCTGTACTTGCAAAAGAAAATTTGTCGCCTTTGAACTTGATTATCTGATGAAAATTCGCCAGTCTCTTGAAGAAATACGAATTCTGTAACTTGTGTGAATGAGAAAAGGCGCCACACTTGTGTTAAATAGACAAAGTCGTACCATTATGCATGCATGTTGAAACCGTAACTGTGAAAGAATTCGATTG
This sequence comes from Sequoiadendron giganteum, assembly GCA_007115665.2. NCBI lineage: Eukaryota > Viridiplantae > Streptophyta > Pinopsida > Cupressales > Cupressaceae > Sequoiadendron > Sequoiadendron giganteum. The sequence continues at coordinate 765,383,153 of CM021100.1, forward strand.
GCCTCTCACTAGATGAACTACCACTGACAGTGAGTCTCAGACTAAAAATAACATTTAATTCAAAACATGCAAATTAAAAAGAGGCGCCATATTTAGCTCTCTGAAGAAATTCGTCACTTTTTAATGCTCTGCATGCAAAAATATTATTTTAATCATTTCACTAGAAATAGCATCTGGATGTTTTCAGTAAACTTCACTGATTCTAGAAAGCCAAAATTTGACCTCCTAGGCGTCCCTTTGCAAGAGTTATGAGATTTTTGAGTATCTCCTACTTTATAGCTGACTGCAAAGTTACATCTAACCATGTTCAGCTCTGATTTCCGGATGACCGAATGATCTTGCGATTGATCTGAGATATCCACTGCGAAGCCTATATGACAAGGATGAGATGTCTGCTGGAAGCTACAACTGCTAAAATCAACATCTGACACCTTGGAAAATTAGGCGCCTTTGATTAAATTGATGCATTGATTCCGGACTTAGTCATTTCTCCGTATTGCCTTCTGATGCTTCAAACTGCCGTTGAGGGTGAATGATGAACCCTGCTGAATGAATAATAAATTCATTGCATGACTAGAAGTACTCTACATCCAATGACTGTATGTAAGGTATCTGAAAACTGAATTAGGAACCCCAAAAGGATGGGCGCCCCTGGCTTGTGAAAGCACAAATACCATTTTGACAAAAAGTGTGACTTTTATCTGAACACCATACTTTGACCCCTGATACTGGGAGCTAGAATGCTTCGATTCACGCACCGTTTGTCTCTCTGCATAGTTGAGTCAACTTACAAGAGATGTCTCTGGAGACGACGAAGCCAAAAAATTGCTTCTAAGGCCTCAAAGAGAAGGGCGCCTTTTTCAAGGAGATTGGTACTCACCATACTTAGTCATTTTTTGGTTGTCTCCAGTCTTTCTCACTTTTTAGCATCACCATCTTGACCTCGCATGTACGAGTGTTCGCCAAATCCTGGAGGCTGACGATTGGACTCGTTGAATAACTAGAGTAATCGCACACAAGTCTTGTGAAGACTGTGAAAGCAAATAACCCCATTTGGCAGGCCTAAAGGCTGGGCGTCCCTAGCCTACAGATATGCAACTGTGTGTAGCTACGTTTCACCATCCTCTATTTTACGTGCTCGGTAGAACCTCTGTCACGATCACTTGGAATGTCGGATCATCTCGTGAACGGGTGCACTGCAAAGCTGAACTAAGTTGAAAAAGATCTTAGGAAGACCTCAACTGAAATTTCTTTCATCTGGGTAGTCATATTCAAGGGTGCCCCTAGGCTACAGGGGCACTCAAACCATCAACTGGCAATTCCTTGTGACATGCCTCGTGCCTGCAGTCTCTACTTTTGACATTGATAACCAGAGTTCTGCACTAGGTACGTCTCCGCTTGACAGCTCGCTGGAAAGCCAGACTGATCTTGAAGAGACTGAAACCAACAACAAGCACATACATTCAGATCTTGGCCTACAAAAATAAGGGCGCCCCTGGGCTACAGGGGCGCAGATCTGCATTCTCTGACTGTCTTCATGATGTATACACTCGTTGTAACTTCTGCTTCCGCCTTTGTCTACCAAAGTTCTGCATTTCAGATGAACTTGCTCCATAGCTAGTCAGAAAGCTGACTGAAAATAGAAAAGAATGAATGTATTCACAATCCAAAGCAGCTGAATCTTGACCTTCAAATGGAAGGGTGCCCCTGGGCTACAGGGGCGTAGATTTGCTCTGAACTACATATTTTCCACCTTTTCGTGCTTTGTGAACACTGTATTAACTGTTGAGGTTGACCATATCAAAGTACTACGATTGTCGAGGTGTGTGTATGACTATACTTCATCATCCTCACATGTACGGACACTGTAAAGTTGATTTGCACGTTGATTGCGCAAGTGTCTACTACGTTACATAGTGAAAAGGTTCCCAGACTTAGAATATTTTAGCACTTTTGCCAATCTGAAAATACCCTCTATCAAAAAGCATAATTGAGTCAACTTACATTGTAGAACGTTCTACTTTGAGATTCAGGCTTAGATTTTGATACCTGGTACTGGCCAATTGCCATTGATGACCTCAGAGGTCCTAACTTTTCTCCTGAAAAAGTGAAAACTACCCACCAAGGTTAAACTGACTTTTAACTGAAATTGACTTCACCACTGTGATCGTGATGTGAAATAAGCCAATCAAAATTAATTTCAGCCAATTTTGATAAGTTCCTATTTTTTATGGTTTTGACCTAAAAATGGGGTCCGGAAACCCTAATTTTCAAAACTTCCAAATTTCGCCAATATCTTCCTAGCATCACATTGACCAAAATCCCATATTTGAGTTGCCCAAAAACTGAGTTTTGACCCCACTTTTACAAGGTTTAGACCATTTTAAGCAAAATGCCTTAATGAAGCAAAAAATTTGGTTTGGGTACAACAAGAAGCTATAGTAAAACTAATAAAGTACTTACAAAATGTACACTACACTTACGAAATGGGGGGAGGTGTTACATGATCTAATAACTGAAACGTGAAAAAACAGTAATGCCAATATCTCTATCTTGTCAAAGCAAAGCGTAGAGATACCAGATGTGATTTATAATAACAAAGTAAAAGAAAAAGGAAAGCTCACGAAGGCACAAAGTCATTCCGTAGCCTTTTCAATGCTGGATCTGCAAAAGTAATTGTTTGTTGCATTAGAAGCACAAAGTCTTCTTAGATGCAACAATTCTTCGAACCGCATGAACGATTACAAGCACAAAGTCTTGTAGATCTTTCAACCAAAATATCCACATATAAAAGTAAATCCAAATAATAGATGCAACACAAAGTTTACCTAAATTACTTGAAGACCTCCAAATACCATTCACTAATCACCACCAATCTTACTCAAATCCAAAGAGAATCGATTCCAACACAAAGTCTGGCATGCAACTTCCTTCTTTATTGATTAAATTCAGTTTCATAAAATTGAACACAAAGTTTCAATGTTTGTTTCAAAAGGGCAGCACTTTGTTGCAAAATATCAAAAGGTAAATATTACAATAGAGATCCCTCATATATATAGAAAAGAGAGATGAGTTAATCTAGGAAATTAGGTGAGCAAAAATAGGAAACCCTAATTTAACTAACTATAATTTATCTCCATGGAATTACATCTCATATTTTCGGTGTAATTACACTTTACAAGAAGACATTTAAGATGTCAAAAACTATTTACAAAATGCATATGGGAATGCATCAAAACATTCAACGCTGAGAGATCAGGAATCTTCATGGTTCCTTGCTTGGGCACAGAGTCTTCATATTTCTTCTTGGTCTCCTGCATGAACTTTTCATCCGGACCAACGGTGTAATCCACAATGGTGTGAATTCTTGTGATTGGCCTTCTGGCGAATGAATGGATTTTCTTGCACCTGTTGCATGGTTGCTTCTTTGTAGATCTGGGATAGTTCACTGGATTGGAAAATGTCACCTTCAGGATCACTTGATTAAATCTGGAGAGAAACTGCAAGGATGGTGAATCAACAGATTCTAGCAGAAAAAGTAGCATTGGGAAGCGTGAAGCAAGAAAACAATGTAGAGAAAGCGTGATACAAATGTTGAGACACGGAAAACGAGGTGAAAAACCGACGAAAAGCAGGAAAAAGTGTAAGGGCGTTGCACTTAGAAGAAGAGTGGACTTGGTGCAATGGCATTGAAAAAGTGCGCCATTGCACCTCAGTGTTAGTTTTTGACAAAATATTTCAGGGCGCTGATTTTTGGTGCCCTGACACTTTGGCTTGGAACTTCAAAAATTTGACAAGTGTGGGATATTTGAAGAGGGGAAGAAAAATGTGACTCAAAAATAAGATCATGAGAAGAAAGAAAATGGAAAACATACCTTAAAGAATTAAGCAAGGTCGAACCAAAATCTTGAGAGAAACTTGAAAGAAGATGAAAATGCGTTTTTGCTTGGAGAATGAACGCCCAACAATTTGGAGAGGTGAAGAAGAAGTTAAAAATGAAATGGAATGAATAAGAATCAGTTTTAAGTGATCTGGAAGTGTTTAAAATCAACTTAAGTCGACCAACTAATTTAGGCATGAAAAGTGGCACATTCAGTAAAAAGTGCAAACAAGCTTAAAAAGGGCGCCCTAGCCAAAAATTGGCTAAGTTACAAAGTTAAGTGCAATGGCGCACTTTTTTAGCGCCCTTGCACCAAAGTTCAAAATCACTTAAGTGCAAGGGCGCTGATTTTGTGCGCCTTTGCACTTTCAACACTTAGTCATTTTTCGAAAGTGAAGTAGAGCGTTGTTTTTTCAGGACAACTGCACTTTTCACTATTTTACTAAGTATTGACAGTGAGGGCTCACAAAGGTACTCGTTTCAAAGGTCTTTGCGAGGCGAACGTGGGGGGATAATCAGATTGACTACCTGAGACTTTGGAACGCATTTCGAGGTGGATTGAAAATCACCTCATTTTGCATGTATGAACATCACGAACCTAGGAAACATACAAGTTTCGTAGGGGGTTATCCGTGGAATGAGCGCTGCTAATTTCCGTTATAACAAGACCACCCTTGAATTGCCTATCCGTGGGATGGGTGTAGATGATAGTTCGAAACATTGAAAAATAGCACAATATTCTTCTTATAGATTTGGGAGGGAGGTAGTGACTTACCACCCTGATGCTTGATAAAGCAACATAAAGCACATTGTTTTAGGCTTCTTTGGTCGGACCTCTCGCATTGAATATCCCACTAGGGATCGGAATTTTAGACCTCCCAATATCAAGAGATGTGAGAATGACTCATCTTGAAAGTCTGAAACACATGAAATTTCGCGTTCGAGGGATTGGGGTCAAAAAGCGGGGAAATAAGGGAACACATGCCAAAGTAAGGAGTAACCCAAAACCTCAATGCTGACAAACATCTAGCTTAGATAATATTGGCTCCTTGATGGTGTATAAAACTTCTCCAAATGTTGATACTTGGGTTAGGATTTGTGCTACTGGTTTGCCATAGGTAGGTCCCAAGTTTGGGTTTGTATCCAGTCCACTTATAGGGTTCCCTAGGGTCTCACATTTCACTTGCGGGTCCTTCTTGAGCAAACCCAAGCCAAATTTGGTGGGTACCCATGCCGAGCTGATGGATTTTGGCTTTCAAATTCTTTTTGACCAAAAAGTGCAATTCATCCCCCCAAACCCTAAAACATGGTATAGAAGATATCTGAAAGACAAAAACAAACTCATTTCTCATATTGTGAATGAAAAAATAAATTATTCATCATTGTTGAACTTTTTCTCTTGCTTGCCATTGCATGAATAGAGCTGAAGTTTGATCGATGAACGTTCCAAACTGGTTGGTTTGCTATTCCCATGCATTTGCAAGAGTTCATTTGCTGCCAAAGAGATCGTAGAGGAATATTTATTCAAAAGAGTTAGGTTTTTTCAAGTTTTTGGTTTTTTTTCCCTCCATTTGTTTTACAAATGAACTCTTGTTTCATTTTGAACTTTTTGTTTTGGTTTCATTCTTCTAGGAATCTATAATGCATGCTTAATTTTTTTAAATAAATTAAGTTGTAAACATATATATTTTGTTTTCATTTGTTTCAATTCTTTGAATTTTTTGTTGATTGAATTGATTGTCTTAGGTATTACGATGGCATTTGATTCTAGCTCTGTGAGTTGACCCCGCTTCATAACAAACATGAATTCTCCCATTTGGAAATATGTTGAAATGGTACAAAATCTTCTAGGTGGTGGGGGTTATGTTTGGATTTGTAGTGAATGTAATTTTAGATATTGGAGCTCATACAATCGAGTGAAAAGCCATTTGTGCAAGATCCTTGGACAAGGCATCAAATTTTGCCCAAGAAAAGATGGTAATAGCATTCCAAAATCACAAGTCTTGGCATATATTGATGAGCGAGTAAAAGTAGATCAAGCAATAGGCCATAAATCAAATCATCCTTTGTTAAAGAAAGGATCTCAAGGGATGAAGCCCCCTCCATTTCCTTTCAATCTTCAACCTACAAAGAGCCACCCATTTTTTTCCACACTTGACGAATAACCTGTGGCCTATACACATAAGAGATCAAAGGGACCGTTGGAAATGAAATTTCATAACAAGTCTCGAGAGATTTCCAATCAACACATAGTGAGATGTGTCTATGCGAATGGATTGGCATTCAATGTTTTTCGTTCACCATATTGGCAATAAATGGTGAAAGCAATTAATGAGGCTCCAAAAGGGCCCTAGTTATGAGAAGGTGCATATCACCTTATTGGAAAAAGAGGTGAAGTTTGCAGAAGAGTCCTTGAAGCCCATAAGGGATTCACGGGCCAAAATAGGGATGTCCTTCATTTTTGATGGATGGAAATATGCAAGAAATCTACAATTGAAATGTTCTTACAATGTCCACTAAAGGGGCAATGCTTTTGAGAGCAGTGGATTGTGAAGGAGAGGTGAAGGATGGTGAATTTATTGCCAACATTCTTTGTCAAGCCATTGAGGAAGTGGGCCTTTAAAATGTTTTGCAAGTTATAACAAACAATGCCAAAAATTGTAGTGTGTGGGTCATTGGTTGAGGAGCATTATTCACACAATTTTTAGACACCTTGTGCTATCCACTCCCTCAAGTTGATTATATAAAAAATTTGCACCAAAATTGATTGGATCAGATAGGTGTATGTTGAGGCCAAAGAGATTGAAATGTTCATTATCAACCACAATAGGCCACAAGGCATATTTAGAAAATTCTTGAAATTAGAGTTGCTGAAGGTGAGTTAAATATATTTCACTTTAGTAAACTTTTTATTTATATTTATATTTTAATTTTGTAATTTTTTTTTCAATTTTGATTTTCAAACAGGTTGTTGAGACCTATTTTTCTTCCAACACAATTATGTTGAGACAACTTGTGAAGGTTCGTGAGGCACATTCTAACATGGTCATCAACCCAAATCGGTCCATATGGAGGCAATCTGGTCCAGTCATGACTGGGGGTCTTACTAGATCACCCAATCATGCAGCTAAGATAAACATTTCACCAAATACCACATTCATCACAAAACTCAATACATTCTATTTGCATGCAAGAATACATTCTGGTACAATTCCTTTAATGGCCTTGGCTCTCAAGCCCTACAACTTCATAGACATCAAACCAACAAAATTTTTCTAGCTTTTGCTAATTGTCTAACCCTAACCCTCTTACATTGTGGAGACTTCTCTTAGAAGCTCCCACCAAAAAGCCGTCTAAATTGAATTCAAAATCTATATTTATAGCATTTGAGATGGAGTAGAGGTGGTTAACTCACATCTAAGCATGATAGGACACATGTCAAGCCTCCATTTGCCCGTAGATCCACATGCAGGTTAAAATCGTCACTTAGTTATTTTTCAACATCCTTGGCATGATTGCAAAAATCTGAGGGGTATGTGGATATATCCACATAGCACAAAAAATTTCATTGTTCATTACTCATTTGGAGAAATCAAGTCCATCAGTTCGTTGCGGAGATGCGGGGGTCATTGGGTGGATTCCGGTTTACTTAGGAAGTTCCACATAGTCTCTAGCCGCCTTCAGTTATGAAGGGAAGTTGGGGTCTATGGATGTTGTGGGAAGACAAGGGGTATCCGGATAAGGGAAATAATTCCACATCTTCCAAATATGCGGGAAATTAAGTGCCAACAGGAAACTGTGAGAATTCGAGGGGGAATCAAATAAAGTTCGGTTGAGTGAGGAAGTTTCGCAGGTCCAGTAGGGGGAAATTTTTTTGCAAGTTCAATCTGCATTAGCGATTGGTGGAAGAATGAAGTCCAAAGGGATTTAGCGAGGTTTCAGGGGGCATCTAAACATGCTGAAAGTTTCACAATCCAGACAGGGGCTAAAATTTTGCAATTTCATAACTTGCTCAATTTTTATCCAAACTTCACCAAATTTGAAGTGTGAATAACTTGGCTCCTCTTCAAGGTGATGTCTTCAATTTTCCATGAACACATGAATTCTTTAGAAACAGATCACCAACTCCTACAAGTGAAAACAACAACAAAAAACAGGGAAACTCTTTTTGGTTGATAGGGATTGTAAGTGAACTTGGATGCTCCTGCATCAAAATCTAGCACTGCAAGGGAAACAAAGGTTAAGCAAATGATCCTAGATGACATTTGGTGGGATCGTGTGAGAATTTCCTCAATTTCACTAAGCCCATATTGATCATGATCTGTTATATCGACATGGATAGGCCTTGTTTGGGTGAGATATATGATGGCATTGACTCAATGATTGAGAAGATGAAAGCCATAATAAAGGCAAAAGAGCAAGATCTTGAAGAATATTTTTTCAAAAAACTACACAAAATCATTGAAGAGAGATGGAACAAAATGACCACTCCACTACTTCTTTCCTTTGCATTTAGTACCAAATATTATAGTGCTAAGCTCCTTTCCGTGTCAACAAGAGTTGCCCCATATAGAGATGTTGAAGTTAGTCATGGGTACAAGGCAACACTTTGTAGACTCTTCATTGATCCTAACATGCAGGATGCAATGAGGGTTGAGTTCATGGATTTTGCACACTCCAACGACTTTAGTATTGATGCTCTTTGGGACAAGTATTAGATCAATGCTCATAGTTGGTGGTACTTCCATGGTCAATCATTTACACACTTAAAAGTTCTTGTGATCAAAATTTTATTACAAATAAGTTTTATAGAAAACTATTTTCTTATAAGTTTTATTTATATTTTAATTTTATAATTTTATTTTAAAATTTGGTAACTCTTTTACTCTCTAATTTTGTCTTAATAGGTTGCTAGTTCATCTGCATTTGAGAGGAATTGGATCACATACTCCATCCACTCAGTAAAGTGCAATCGAATACACTCAAAAAGGCAGAGGATTTGGTGTTTGTGCATTCAAAGTTGTGGCTCCTCACACACAAACAAAGGGGACGCAAGGAAGTGGGATATCGAGCCAAAGCATATTGACTTGGATGCTTCTACTTCCCACTTTGCTACACTTGATGTTGATGATAAGCTAACTAGCGAGCATGAGAGTGCTAGTGCTAGTGGCACTATTTGTGGTTCTTCTAATTTACTAGTATCTACATCTTCTAATATGGATGGTGATGATCATTGATAATAATTTTGAAGACCCATATGATAATTTTTGCTGAATGATGACTGATTGTTGACACTTGACATTTTTATTTTTTTAACTTTAATAAATATCATGACATTCAAGTTTGACTAATATTTGAATATTAATATGGTGCTTTTTATTTATTATATAATATAAGATGCTACGTGTGGTGTATTTGAACTTAATTATTACTGCAAGTATGTATATATTTCTGATTTTTATATGTTTTTGTATGGATGAACCCAAAATGAACCCAACCCCAAAATTGTTTTCTCCCAAACCCATGAACCGAATCCTCAAACCTGAACCCAAACCAATACCAAGACTGGTAACATAGGTTAGGAGCACAAGATTGGTAACATAGGTTAGGAGCACAAGGAACCCTAGAACTCTGTTGAACACAAGAAAACACCCATAAACACATAGACGTAGGAATTTTCTTGGGACTTTAACCAATGAAGATTGTTTTGAATCAGAAACATGGAGGTGAATTACCAACATAAAAAAAAATTTGGACCCAAACACAAAGAATTTTTCAATATTTTGACAAAGGACCAACAATAAGCACCCTCCACCATCACGCTAGCTAACTTACATATGTGTTGAATTGGTGAACACATGTACAACATTTGAGATCCCAACCTCCTCTATGGCGTCCTTTAAAATTTAAAATTTGAAGTCTGCATCCCTTTGCTTCTCTAAACAATCAATAACTCTGGGAAAATAAGAACGGTTGCTCATTGACTATGATATTAAATTATTAATGAGTGGTCAATGTTTAATAGTGGTGCACCCATCCATGATAATAGACAAATAAATTTGCACAACTTTAATGAACACCTCAATTGTGGGAATTATAAATATAATAATACATGCATTATTAATATATTATTAATGTTATAATCTTTAACTTATAAATATATTATATATATTTTATGAATCAGTTTTTTAATATATTTATTCGTAATAATATATATATATATCATAATTTATTATTAATATATCAAAATATTTATCATAATATATTATATGCACCACCATCCTCAACCCTTTGTCCTCAAATTTAGTTCCTTGGTTCCCCATCCTTGAAACCAACCCCCTCATCCCCTTCTTCCAAAACTCCATGGGGATATGGATACTTGAATCCACAATACTTGCAACACTCCCACATTTCCACACCCACAACCTCTATGGCTTTCTTGTTGAATCAAAACCCCTTCACCTTCAGTACCCTCACTCTTGTTCATACTATTTTTGTTTTTGAAAACATAGCTGCAAGTGCAGAAATAAAACAAAAAACCACAAATCTCTGTAAGTGTTTTAAACTTTGAAAGAAACAAAAAAAGTTTAAAAGGATTTGTGCAAATGAACAATGGATATTAAACTTACTTCAAACGATGTAGTTTTGATGCTCTTGTCTTTTTCTCATTGTAATTCTCTTTCTTTGTTTTCTTCTCACAAAAGTCAAAATGGCAACATGAGGGATTTTTTTGTTTTTAGGTGTTAGTATCTTTGTTTTAGGTTTAGGGTTGTTGTAAAGAGTTCTTGTGGGTCCCACTGTTTGTGGGTCCGACCATTTTTTTTTTTTTTCATTTTGTGGGTTTTCATTTTTCTTTAAATTGTAACTTTTGTAGGTTGGTCTATGGGGAATGGCTAGTCAATCTTGGGGACAATTGGGGGATATCTAGGCATCCCCTGGCCATCTTGGGGATGGCTAGCCATCCCTTGGCATATTTTACATGTACTGGAAATGTTTCTCATTTTTTGGGGTAGGGCACAGCCCCAAGGATGTTTCCTACCCATGCCTACATCCCCAAAATGTCCCTGGTGTGGGGACGGGTGCAAATTCCAAGGTACATGTCCCTGTGGATAGCGTTTAGTTCTCACACCATTGTGATATTACTAACACAATGTTCTTCTTAAGTGCTTTAAGGATCATGCTAACCAAGGTTGAATGAGATTCTTTTCTAAAATTGTGTTTTCCTTCTTAATGAAAGTTTTAGTTCTACATTCAAATATTTATATTCTGTTTCCTTTATAAAATTATATCAGATAGATCTTTCTGTATTTCTATTTCAGTATCTAAACTCAAGTTAGAAGACTGGTTTTTGAATATCTAGTATTGTGATTTGACATCTTGTCCTAGAAACAAAAGAAATGCCATGACAACACGTAATCCTGCACCCAAATTAGACTCCAGTCTAATAATATTTTAGTTCCCTTGGAATTGCTGAAAGACCTTCAAAATACAATGGAGGAGTGGGTTATGTAGATTAGAAGGAAGAGATTCTAAAGGATACAGCCATTGTTCTAGAAAAGGAAAAGGTCCATATAAGTTCTAACACCATAGATATTTAGTAAAGGAGTTTTTAAATAATAGATCTACATGGAAGAAAATTTGACATTGCTAGGAATAAAATGTTTGACATTTCTCTGCATGTTCAGTGTTCATTGATGGCAGCATGTATTCCTTGTTCTTTAACATTTAAAATTTTGAAGTTTTTAGATTTTCCATGGTTCTGTTAACCCTTTTAGCAAAGCAGCTTGCTTTTGTACATTAAAAATATTGTCCATGACAGTCTTTTAAAGAGATACAGCATCTTGAAGTTTCTATTCATGATACCAACTGAAATTGTAAGGATTCTTTTAAGTAGTTTTCCTTTGGATTCTTCTTTAGCCTCATAGTGCCTTTACCTAGTGAATGGCAACAATCAAAACTTTTGTGTTTAACCCAAACAGCTTAGTTGGTCATATTATGACAAAAGCATGAGTTGGAAGAAAAACTCCAAGAAAGAAATCTTGTCTTAGAGTAGAACACAAATACAAACTTTTACTCTGAAGAGTGAAGAAGATGGCTCTTTCTATTCTTAAGAAGGAAATATATATCAGACTTCTTGAGATGAAAATATAATATTTTAATAGATTGAGTGGGATCTTATTTTCCATAATTTCCCAAGATACTGTTGCTTTCTTGCAGTTTTGAAGCAGAAAAAATTGGCCACTTCACTATCACTACAAGGTCCAACTCTGGATACTGGCCATCCTCAGTCTCCAAGCTTGACACTATTCCAGAAAAATAAGATAGTTACATCTCTTCTTCCCTGGAAGAGACCTGCATATGTAGCAGCACATTCAAGAAGAATCAAATATGTATCCAAAGTCAGCAAAGGTTCACTGCATATACTTTCAAGGTGTGAAAGTGTTACATTTCTATATCTGTTTTTATACCGAATGTATATCTCATATTTTTTGAAATGAATTTTAGGAGATAAATTTAGTTTTATCCTGTGGACTTCTACAATCAACACACTTAACAATATACTGGCTCTTTATGATTTCAGTAGGAAGTTACAGTGCCTTCAAAATACACAAACTCTTTATTCAAGATCAGTTGATGCATTCTTTTTGCACCACTCAGTGGCTACAAGTCCTGGATGATCTAACTTAAAATGGAATAAATTTATTGATAAACAAACTGAAAAGTATAATGGAGTAAGTTGTGTTTTCCTTGTGCATTGATGGTTGGAATTTTATCGTGTATTCAGGAAAATAAGTCCTATTTTTCAATAAGCATCGGCAATGCTATATGTTTATCATACCTGTTTACTAGGAAGGTATGACAGATGCTACAGTAGGGAAAGGGAATAGAGAGAATAAAGATGATGTTTCACGAGATGTAGCTATTGATGCCAAGGGGCAAACAAAAAGGCTAGTTGATTGTAAGGATTCCCAGAACCCTGAACTACATGCTTGCAAATAATAAAACCTGCAAACTTACATAAGCTGAAAGAAGTATTAAAAGGACAACTCTTTCTATAAAAGCGAGGAAAGTGAGTACCTAATCCTGAGACCATATGGGCAAGGGTTCAACATCTATATAGATTCTAGATCCAGTCAAAATTTGTCTTAGCAAGAAACATTAAATCTTGCTTAAAAAGTTTTCTACTTGTCTCAACTGAGTGGGGTAGAATCCCACAAAGAATTAAAAATGATCTGTAATACCAATTTTGTATCACCTTGATTTGATTACTGGATGGTTTAGCAAAGCCTTTAAGGATCTTCCGCCACTCCCCACTGCTCCCTGCCCCTCAACCACATATTGAAGCATGTGGCAATTGCAGTGTTATGCCATGAATACCTTAACTGTTGCATACACATATTTTTTCACATAGCTGTAGAAGTCTTCCCATTATTCCATTTTCTGACTCTCCAATAGGGACCTGACCTTTGTTATTTCAGTTTGGAGCATCTTGCATGTGCTCCTAAAACGCTGGTTTGTTCACTGTAGCCAACACATGTGCCACTACTGCAATTCATGGTCCCATAGATCTCCCAACACAAATAACTTTTCTAGCCAATCTTTTACCCGCTAAAAATGGAAACAATCCAAGCTATCCACAGTGGAAATGAAAGGTCCAGATAGGTCTTGAAGCAAATTCCAATGCATTGTGTGGACCCTCAAATTGCTAATGGATGAATTCTAAATTTGCTAATATTTAAAAGTTAGAAGGGAACCCTAATTTGCTGGATATGTTGAGCAGCAAGTGTTAATTTAAGCATCTTGCTATCAACTAATTAGTCTACAGCAAGAATGTTTTAAGTAAAATATTTTGTTGTTAACTGATTGTTGAGTAATCGCTGGGGTTAAGGCTCAATAATCAGCAAAGTGTGCATTAAGGAGCTGGTTACCACATGATATACAAGAGAATCTGAAAAAAATAACATAGTGGTACGGGGATAGAGGGAAACCCTATTAAAAAGACCCTAGCAAATGTATTGGATCTGAGAAATTTCCATCCAAGATAATCCTTGCAAACGTTTGCACAAATATTTCCATGGATCTGTGAGAAAAAGGGATCTGTTGGTGTGCGTTTTAATACTAACCGAACACAGAATAAAATGCCCAAGGACACTCTATCCTCTCTTGAAAAGCTACTGCGAATGCTAAGAAGATTGTGCAACAACTCCAAGGTTTCTTTAGTCAGGTCATGACATGTGGATAAGATCAGTGGGCATTGCGATATGCTGGTATCACAAAGGGACTTACTTTAGAATTTGTTTACAAGCCAATGACTTAGACGATTTTATCATTGAATGCTCTTTTCATTGGTTATTTTGGATTTTCCAAAAAAAAAAAATGCAAAAAGATAAGGGTTTAGAAGTCTAAACTACGCCTAAGAACTCAAGAGACGACAATGACTAGATGAAACCGGAATAACTACACTTTGTTTCGCCTCCCTAGGACAACTACACAAAGCGGGTGCAATCTTCAACGGATGTGATAACAATTTTCATGTCTGAATTAATAATTATTCAAACCGAAGTTAAGCATCCACAATTTGAGAGTTCAGACTAACTTTGTGCATTGAATAAAAAACATCTATCCAACAAAAGTATGAGCTAAATTTCATCAACCACTGCTATCAAATCTTTCATTCACTAACAAACATTCAAATGGAAATGCTAAATTAATCTTAATCTAAGTGTTGAAGGAGAATATGTAACCTTGCACACCACTTGAAAACAAAAGTGATTCTAAGAAAATCATGCACTAGAGCTTTTATTAACGAAAATGATATATCGCAACAATCTCATACTACTCACTTCACAAATTGAAAATGAGAGTACATGAGTTTATATAGAGTTTTTAGAAATAAAAGAGTGGCCCAGATTAAAATGAGCCAACGGCCAAGATTAAAACAAATAAACCCTAATTAGGGTTTCCCAAAATAACATCAGTGAACTATGAGTTGACAAGGGTGAGTTGGCGCCCAGAGCTATTTTCAAGGAATTACATCCCTATCCTCCCGAGTTGCCGTGTGTTCGATGAATCTGGACACAATAGAGCCAACTTCCTCCATAGTAATCTGTGGGAGTATTCCGATCCTAAACTCCAATCCGTCCATGTTTTCAGCGCACCTGACAAAGATGTCCTCCCACTCTATCTCAACCCTCTCAAAGACCTCTCGGATGGCTAAGAAATTCGCCATTCTGACCCAGTTATGCTTCAAGATAGGCCCTACGATAGAAAAGAAGTTTTCCTGCACCTTATTCTTCAAACCCCCTAGTTGCAGATCATTCTCTCGTATGACCTCCTTGTCTAGTATGTCGGCAACCATGTTGAAGATTTTGCTCTGGATCTCTCTAACCTGCTCCTCCACTTTGAGTCCATCAACTTGCACTCTTTCCAACACCTCTCCCCGTGCTGTCAAAGTCCAGTACCATGTATGGAAATCATAAGCTGTGCCTGCCGCAATGATGCCTCCGTCAATCAGTTCCTGTTTTGGGACCCCTTTGAGAATTCTAAGGCACAGAATTATTCTTTCCTGTATATCTGGAAGACCATCCCATATTTCTGCCAAAGCAGTCAATCTGGAAAGCAATGAGGTAGCTTGACCGTAGACCAACGTCAACCTTTCTAGGAATGTATCTGCTTCTGCGCCTTTGACCAATCCATTCTTTGGCCTCTCTTGCTGTGAGCCTATCCTCCTCTATGTTCTTTGCTGCTTCGTGCAAAGAGTTCGGGAGAAGGGGAGCTGTCGTGTTATCTTGATCAAGTGGTTTGATCAGATGCTGTATGTACTCTTTTAGGTGTTCAATTTCCTGCTGGTAGTCTTTCCTCCTTGCCACCTCCTTTGCCAACCTCGACTTGATGGTGGACACTGAATTGTCCAGATCTTCAACATCCTGCCCTTTTGTGGTTGGACCCAAGTCGATGGTGGTGATTGCATATTCATATGGAGCTATATCCTCGAGGCCGTGGCTTGTCCACTGTTGGCACAACAATCTGTACGGACTGGTTGCCGGATTCATCCCTTTGTATGGTGGAGAACTTCTTAGCTGGCTTCTTGACTAAAACTTGTTCAAGTCTGGCTAAGAAGTCTGCAGCATCATCCTCTTCCTGTGCTTCAACTGGCACCTGTATTTTCATTCTCTCTTTTAACTAGTCAGGGATTGTGAGCTGCTCTATGCCATCCTCCTCTGGTACACTTTCTCCGTTTGGAGCGTCCAAAATTCCTCGAAGGGCTGAAACCATTCCTTCCTGAAAGTCATCATTTTGGGCACCAATCTCATCATCCGACCCTAGTATTTCCGTGCCTGTGGGAGATGGTGGTTCATCATCGTCCAACTGAGGCTCCACATTGTCCTCGGGAATTGGGGAAGGGTTCCTAATGTTGGCCAACGAATCATCAAGGGTGGCCAATATCTCGTTGATGTTTCTAGACGAGGCAGAGTGTGAAGGCTCTATCCTTGTATGTTTCTGAGCAGGCTCCTTATCCATAGCTATTTCTTTCCTTTTTCTTGAAGTAGTGGCCTTTATCAACTCAACGCCCTGGGATGCTTCCGTATTCGAAGAGTAAGATTCCATTTCGCTTAACCTATCATAGGTAAGCCTCACCTTCATCCGCCTCAGCTCTTGGATCTGTTGATCGACCCACTATTGAGTATACTTGGTGATTGGTCTCATCAAGGTGTTCAAATCCGCATGCTTAGGTTTTGACCATCTTATAGCAGGTAGGGGCAAACTTTCATCAAAGCACGACTGTACTTGCTTTCCATAATCCTCGAATTGATTAGGCACTCGGCAAAGTTCAGTTGCCCTGATCAAGCTAACCGGCAGTCTGGACCACAGTCTCCGTCTAATCTCATATTCGTCTGCGGCGTCTGCCCAGAAGTCCTCCAATTGAACCCTATGTCTGTAGTTTCTCCCATCCACAGTCTTGATATGATGGTGTGGGTCGAAATTATCCCTAGACTGATAAGTGGCGAATGGGTATCGCTATATTTCCAGCCTGGCACTCTCAGGTGCCTGCGTCAACGGACATGTTTCCAGCATGTTCCCTATGAAAAAGGGAAAAGTGATTGCCGCTTTCTGCTTTGTTCTTTGGAAGCTCTGATATTCCTTCAACTGTCTCAACACCTCAAGCAGGACCATCTTGTTAGTTGGAAAGATAGGCAATCAATATGGATTCCCAATGAATCCCTGGATTTTGATATACGTGTATCTTGGATACTGGATGAACCAAGACCCGTATTTGCCGATTAGACTCTTGGCTTTGTGAGTTAGCCGTTGGTGCATTCCTCCTTGAAGTTTTCTGGTTATGTACATGAGGAATGCATCATGTGCCCGTCTGAAGTGGGCTTTCTCACTTAGCTGAAGTTGCGGATAGCAATTGTAGGACTTCAGTTCATTCTCCCCATTGCCAAGTACGCCCTTGCAGATCAAGCCTGCATACCTATATGTCCTAGCCAACATGTAGATGATGTAGGAGCTCATATAGAATATCTTGGTCTTCTCAAGGTTCACTAGCTGCTCGTGAAGACTGTTACTTATCATGCGAGACCAATTGAACATTTTGACCCCCTCAGTGATGTCCTCAATAAAGTAGTACATCCAAGTCTCGAAAGGCATGCCCTGGGGGTTGCCAACTATTTTGTTCAGTAAGACAATGATATCTCCGTAATCCTCTTTGAAGTCTGTGCCCAACAACTTCTTAGGTATCTTCTTGGCTGACACTCTTGGTTTCTCCAGCCATGACTTATTAATATTGGCGGCACAGAGGTCAATCTTTTCATCGTATAATTTCTTCACGTCCTCCTTGGTTTTGTAAGCAGTCTTCTGATATGTGGGGATGCCAAAGGCCTCTTGTATGGCTAACTCTCCAAGGTGAGTTAGTATCCTTCAGTTAGGCGCAACAATTTGCCTGTCTTGTGCATTATAGTGAAGGGCGCACTCTAATATCAACTCAGCACATTCAATTGCAGGTGGGAATCCGACAACTTGAACAATTCCATTTCTCATCATCCTTCTGGCAATAGGTGTCGGCAAGAATCCATCGTGCCCGTACATCCTTCTTTTGAATTCCTTGAGGTCGATGTGTCCGAGGTTGTTGTCCGTAAGATTCTTCCATTTTGGATTAATTTTGGATTCTGGCTGTAGCCCCTTACTGGCAAACTTCATCTATGCTTGTCTGGATGGCTCTCCTCGGGCGGTCATCAACCTGCAAGTACAAAATAATTAACATTAATGCGAGACCTTTAAAAATCTGATTATTCCGGGATGTTACTTGATGAATTCATATTTTCAGCCTTTAAAATATAAATTTCTGTGAAAAAGCAAGCTGAAAGTGAAGAAATTTGCCAAGAACTGGACAAATCTTGTGTCGGAATGACTATGGAAGATTAGAAAAGAATAGAAGAGACTTGTCAACCGTTTTTCAAACCTTCGAGAGTATCCTCTGGCGGTGAATCACCTCCAACTTCTGAAAATTTGATCAAAGAAGTGCGCTAATTTGCTGAGAAGTGCGACTTTCATCAAAGAAGTAATCTATTTGTTCCTAAAAATCATGTCCTTCAGCATAAAATTAACTCTTCTACTGAAAGAATAACTTTACTCTCAATATTTCTCTTTCCAAAAATTATCTCTTGCAGATTTGAGAGAGCTAACTTCTTCTCAGTCGAATTTGTGAAAAATGAGTTGCTGAAACTCATTATATGGCTGAGAAGTGCGATTTTCCTCAGTAACTGCTTTCTTTTCTCTTGAGTTTCTCTCAATTTTAGAAATATTTTCTCTTCTTCGATTAGCAAGTTTCTAATTCTTTTCGAAGTCGTTGAGGCAAGATTCTAATTTCACCTTGGCGCCACCTTTGTCTGAAATCTTCAGATTTCTTTCCCTTTTAAAATTTTGCCTCAGTGTTGAACACTTGAAATTATTGGAAAATATTAAATTAATTGTTAAAATCAATTATCCAACCCGTTTAATCCTCGAATTGTGGAAAAATTCAATTTTGTCTAAGGCAAATCAATTATTTCTCCAAGTTATTTCTCATTTTCTCCAGACATCGAAAATTTTAATTAAAATTCCGTAAGTGTCGGAAAATGATTAAAATACCCAAGTATAAATTTTCCAACCCGTTTAATATTTCCAACCCATATTGATACTTGGCCAAATTTGTTTATCCATGGCTAAATATTTAATTTTCCAATCATCTGCCTAGCCAAACGTGCTTAATGATTTCTCTGCCAATTTTCAACTTCTCGGACAGACTTCCGGCTTCTCCAGACGTCCATACTTAGTCAAAAAAAATCATTTTCTCTCTCCTTCTGGGTTGGGTAGACTTGGAGATTTCTCTGCCATTTTGTAATTTTATTCCTACGTTAGGAATTTCTTTAAGTTGAGAGCGGCGGACTTCATGTTTGCCTTGCCATTCATAATTCCTTCCGTGCCTTAGGATTTCATTTCATCATGCCGAGGAGTGAATTTCGTGCTAGCTTGATCTCTTCTCTTTCTAGGCATATTTTTTATCCATGCCTTAGAAAAATTTCCTATCCCAAAGTTGGGCGGACTTTAGTGTAATGTCCCTTACCCAGACTTGCCCTAAAATCCATTTGTTGATTAGGTTTAGGGTTTCTTCCTTCCAAATGAATGTTCTTTTTAATGAAGTAATCCTGGTCTGAAATCTGCATTCACCATATTAACCACATTTCCACAAACACATATATCTATTAGCATTAATATCTAGATATCCAAAATATAAGCATAATCATAAATACAATTTAACAAGCATAATCATAAATGCAATTTAACAAGCAAGAGGAGTGCCATGGGTGGATCCGCCCTGAAGCCTTCAAATAAATCTCAAGAGGTTGTCCATCCCAATCCTTCTTCTTGCCCAGTGGCTTAGTACCTACATACTCCATTCATGGCAACACCTCGAAGACACTCATCCTATCAGGGGGAGAGGAATCATGGAATCCTTAAGTAGCCTAAGGTCTACCACCTCCTATTCGCCCAATCCCTAGTCAAGGGCCTAAGGGGCTGCAAGGCCCAATCCCTTGTCTAGGGCCTAAGGGGCACAAGCCTAGGTGGGACCCCCAACCTTCTATAACCCAATCCCTAGTCAAGGGCCTAAGGGGCTGCAGGGCCCAATCCCTTGTCTAGGGCCTAAGGGGCTGAAAGTGGGGTTTTTAGACAATCTACTTAGACCATGGTTCACCCTTCGTGATAGGGTTACAAGCACAAAGAAGACAATCTTTACACGATCAGCTATATTTGCATTCATCCAAGATCTATTTCATGCCTATAATCAAATATATTTTCATGTATCAATGATTCTTTAAGTTCATTATTTCCTAGAATGATTCTCATTATGATAAGATTAAAGAAAGCATTATATCAATAATTAAATTAGCAATATCTATTTCTTATATTCAAAATATGCTAAATATTATTGCTAAGTGAGTACATAACATCACCTGATCAGCTATGTCTTCCCATGTCTCCTTATTCTTTAATCGTCTTCCTTCAACCTTACATTTAATCATAGGATGAGGACAATTCATAATAATACATAATCTACTTATGTTTATATTAAAGAGTCATCATTACTTATAAGTATCATTATTGCATAATTGTGAATATATATATATATATGTTTGTATAATATATATATGTATATGTATATAATTATTCCTTATTCATATCAATTAGTATTCATATATATGTTTATTCATTATTCATATATTATTACTTATTCAATTATTATTCGTTCCTTATATTAGTATTTATATATTTTTAATTCATTATAAAATTTATCCACATTCATGCACATATACCTGTATGCCCATTAAATAATATATACATATTTAATGGCTCTATAGTCCAATGCATAACAATCATTGTTGCTGCTGTTCTGAATTGCAGATTGTATTTCTCAATGTTTTTCCCTCTTCCTTATTTTCCTTCCTTCTATTTATACCATTCAAGGTAGGTGACTCATGGGGGGGAATGTATTGTTTGGTGAAAGAGGTGACTTTTCATAAAATATATCACTTTGTTAGGCTTATTATCACAATAATATCTCTTTTTGAAAATAATTCATTATTACTAATAATTATGATATTTCAAATTATATACTTATATTGATGTTTTATTGAACATATTTTAACATTAAGGTATAATAATAAAACCAATTTGCTAATACCTTATTATTATTTTATTCTAATGTTTTACAATCTTTGATATGTAATGATGATTATAATATTTATTTATTACATAAAGTAATAATAATAAATTGCCTATATATTATTATTATATTTGTTATTTCATATTTATATATTTTTATATTGATATGGTACACATTTATTTTATATTTAACATTAATATTGCTATTTATTTTATATATTCTATTAATAATATTTAAATTGCTAATGTTTGTATTTCAATATTATATATGATGATTGTAATACTATATTGTGATACTTATAATTACTAATTTTTTTCTTTTTATAATTTTAATATATTTTGTTATTTATTTGCATTTAAATGTCTGAGGTTATTTATTTTTGTGTTGCTATTTTGGGGACATGACATTTAGCTTCTCCTTGACATGGGTGCACTTTAGCTCTTACTTGTCCAAGGGCGGACTTGGACATCTCTTTGACATGGGCGGACTTGGGGAGTCTTCTTTCCATTCACCTTTCTCTCTAGGGCGGATTTGGAGGTTTGCCAAGACATGGCGGACTTCAACCTCTCTCCTTCCAAGGGCGGACTTGACCCTTCCTTGTGCCATGGCGGACTTGGAGGCTAACCTTGCCAGGGCGGACTTCAGCCTTGGCTTGCCAGTGTTTGCGTTTGCCTTTGGCTTGCCAAAGGCAAGGGCGGACTTCATGCTTGGCCTGCCATTCCTTCTCATGGGCGCACTTCACCAGACTTAGCCACTTTTGCCAATTTTTTACCATTTACCTTGATTTTCATGTTGATTTCTGGAGGCGTGTTGACCTCATGTTCAGTGGGACCTTAAAATAAAAACTTTTCTCAAAATAGAAACTTTCCAAAAATAGAAACTTTCTAAAAATAGAAAAAAACAAAAAAACATCCCTAAAAAATGGGAACTCCAGAATGGCCTAAAAATGCCAAAAATCAAAAAAACAAAAAGCAAAAAAGCAGAATCCCTAAAAAATAGGAGTGTCAAAAATGACCGAAAGCATAGGCGATCTTCGTCTTCCGGGCCTTCCGAGCCCTTCCATGACGTTTAGGCACACAAACGGGTTCAAAATCTCAACTTGGCTGGACTGACTCTCAAAAATTTACTTAAATTCTGAACTCCAAATTGGCAATGCAGAGGGTGAAACCAAAACTTGGGGGTCCCCTTTTGCAATGGGGCGATGTGTGAAATAGGTCACAACAGGATCCAAATCTCAGTCAACCCAACATGTTCAAGATGAAGTTCCATTCTACCCCGTCATAAGCATTTATCTGGGTCAATCTTCAAAAAGAGTATTTTTTATTAGATTCACATGCCCATTCTTTACCTTATCAAATTAACAAGAATAAACCTATCTTTTATAAATCTTCTTTGCTTTATTCAGACCATAGCAGCAAAAATATTTTGGGGAAAAAATCAGCAAACCAAAAGTATAAGATATTTTGAATAAATCGGGGAAAAATCGGATTAAAAAAGAAACGTAAAAAATTGTAGAACAAGAGATAAAAACTATTTTGTTTTTTTAAATTGAAAGGCATTTCGATAGCTTATAGATATAGAGAGCAAATAAAATAAAGAGTTTAACTAATGAATTGTAGAAAATAGATTTTTGTAATTTATATTCATATCATGATTACATTCATTGCATTGCACATCTTTCAAACTCAAAGCATTACTTCACATTGCGTAACTAATAACTAGATGATGATAGATGACAAAATTTCAATTACAATATAGTTTTTTACAAAGTCAACCTAAGCAATTATGCAATTACTTCACATTGCATAATGTTGGCATAACAATTAGCACCTCTGGAGTGCGAGTTGGTACGGAAAGCTATGCATAGTGCATAATGATTGCTCTTCAAATTAGGAGGGGAAGTTCCCTCTTTTGCTGATATGCGTTCTAAAAGTAAATGATCTAAATCCTATCTTTTTGACTTAGCTGGAAGAGGCACAAGGTTAAGAAAACCAAGGACGTTGCAGCTAAGGATTTTCTCTAGTTTCGCAGGTCTTAACTACAACTAAAAACTAAAAGCTTTAAACTATCCAATCTCCTCAAGAAAACAAAGCATGAGGAAAAGGAGCAGGAATGTGTTTATATGATAAATTTCAGATACAGATTCACAACATGAAGGCAAGGTGGCTCAACTATTTGCTCGGCTGGGAAGAAGTTTATTAGAAACAAACAAATATACGATAAACTGAGTACAACTTCACAACATGAGGGCAAGGTGGCTCAACTATTTGGTTGGCTGAATAGGTTTATTGACACACACATCAAACGATAAGCTTTAAGTACAAATTTGCAACATGAGGGCAAGGCAGGTCAACAATTTTCTCATCTGAATAGGCTTATTATTAGCATAACATAAGGTAAGCAACTAGGACAGCAAATTGCATTGGCGAAACACGCATACAATAAACGATCAAATTAGTAACCCCATTTAACTAAGATTTGAACAAACACCATAGTAATAACATGAAGGCAAGGTGGCGCAAATATTCATTAATATAGTAATCACTCATGAACAGATACAAAATAACAATATTACAGGCAAGATAGGCTCAGCATATATTGCTATTGCGTGCAAAAGTTATTTACAAATGAGCTGAAAGCTCTTATTTATAGACATCAAAGGTGTAGGGAACCCTAAAATCACCTTGAGTCAACTACAGTCTTGCAAGCACGCGAGATTTTATTACTAAGTCTAGATCAAATGAAACTATACAGTTAATTGGAAAGCTACCATCATTTAAACGATACAAACAAGACTAATTGGACATGTGCAACATGCACGTCCTTATTGAAAGAGAGCTAACTGATAACTACCATCACTTAACTAATCTTAACTAAAAGTCCATCCTCCTATGAAGATATCTCCAAGAATGAGATAGGTGTGCTTGATATCAACAATGAAAACTCAAGAAATGACATTGAGTTAATTGCTCCTTCTGACTCATCCTCATAAACAACTGCAGGATCCAACTGGGCGTCTATTACGAGCCCTCTCTGTTTATCATCTTGTCCAAGAATCTGTCGATTGTATCATCATCTGGCACTCTGACGCTGTCCACGATGATGAACTACCTGTCCAACTCCTTGTCTCCGTCTTGAATCGCCCTCTGACTGTCTCTGATCTCTGTAGTCGCCTTCTTGAAACTGGTAGTCATTACTGAGAACTCCTCCAACTTGGATGCCTCAATTTCTCCACCTAGGTTATCACAAACCAGCTCCTCGAACTCAACTTGAAGTACCTCTAATTTTGTGAATGTACCATCCTCATGCCAATAATGACATGAGATCTGAGTGATAAACTCGTTGATAAGTCGAAGAGCTGACACAACCTTCTCCTGAAGTGTGGCCATCTTAGCAGAGATTCTATCATACGTTTCCACTTTGCAAAGATGCAATTCTCTCCAAGTGAAAACCTTCTTTTTATCTTCTTCTGCTTCAATGGCATCATAAGCAACTTCAAGCTGAGAGATGAGAATCAGGTCCTTCGGCTTATGCTCTGCTATGAAAATCTCGAGCTCTTGAATCCTCTGACGAAGGCTATGAGTGTCGACTCTCAACTGATAGAACTTTGTGAGGAGTCGCCCAACAATGATGGAGTCTTCAATCCAGGTATCCAAAAGCTTGCCTCGATTGACCAAATGGCCAAGTCTCTGCTTATCTATGGCTGTCTCTCAATGTTCTGGGAGTAAAGGTGCCTGCCCCGCATTTCCATGAAGTAGACCTGAGATATATTGTCGAAGTTGCTTGATCTCAGCCTTGAGGGCTGCCTTGTCTTCTCCATCCTTCATGACATGCTCCTCCAGATTACTTGCGACGACCTTGAACAGGCTCACGTCCATTTGTCGAGTACTCCTACCTAGATTCGTTTTGATGAAGGTAAAGTCACCAACATCAACTTCATCTAGGTTCTTGTCTTCTGGAGGTGTAGCAGTTTCAGTGATGATCAATATGCACCTGTTTCTTGACTCTCTTGCTTGACCTACCTTCTTAGGGTTTGCCAAACTCAGACAAATCAAGTTGATATGAAGGCATATGCCTCTCTCTTCCCAAAGACCTCTCGAGCCAACATGAATGATTAATGTCGCCCTCTCGAGGAGAGACTGCTGTTGCTATGTCAACCACTGGCGGATCAACTAGAATGAAAGTCTCATGAACTAGAGACTCGGGCTCTGAATCAATGTGGATAGGAGATAACCATGGAGAAAGAGGTGGACCAGGAGACAATGAATTGGCCTCGGCTTGAACCATTGGCTCCATTATGACTTTCGGCGCTTTCTCAACCTGCTTCTGCTTAGCGATGCTTTTCCCCTTCGATTGACCACTAACCTTGACTCCTGTAGGCAGCTTCAAGATAACCTTGACTCGAGGCCTTGCCCTAGAAGTAGAAGGTAGTGAAGAAATCTCTTCTGGCGGCTCTGTGGGTAGAACTACCCTTCACTTTTGCTTGCTCTCCAAGAAGTACATGCTCGTCTTAATAACTGATTTGGACAATTCCTTGATCGAAGTATTCTCCTTGACGTGCCAATTAGGTTGGCGAAGCGGCTGGCGAGCGACTTGGTCTCTAATGAATGAATTGAGAAGCACCTCTCCGTCATCATCGGACAAACTCTCCACATTTTCTGACAGGAAATCAGCAATCTATCAGAGAGTAGGCCTGCAGTAATGACATCAACGCACCTCAAACTCATCCTCGTAGTTGACCCAAAAGTCCTGAAGCGCTGCCCTATGTGAATTACTTCACTCTAATAGTGCTGAATAATAACCCAAAGGGTCATAAGTACGCCTTTGAGGAAAACACTGGAGTCGGAGTTTCTCAATCTTGTTCGCCATTAACTTGCAATCAGTAGTTGTCTTACACTTGTAAATACCCAATCCAAATGGAAAGGTGAAAGTTGACTTATGCCGATTGCGAAGAAAAGAGTGAACCTCCTGTGCTTGTCTCATAAACTCCATGAAAAGGACTTTGTTTGACAGGTACCTCGGTAACATTAGAGGCTCTCCGGTGTAACCGTACACTCGGATATATGTGAAAGTAGGGAATTGAATGAACCAATCCGCCCAACTCTCCATCGCTGATTTCGCCTCTGGAGAAATTTTGACATGCATCTCGTTATCTAGATCCCTAACTATCTTCATAAGAAAATGGTCATTCACCGCCTTAAAGTCTTGTTCAGCTTTCAAAAACTCCAACTGAGAGTAGAATTCATGAACTTGCTGAACACCAAGAACTCCATTGGTCTTCGATGGTCTAAAGTTGCCTTGAAATGCAACCAACCAAGTAAACCAGAAAAGTCACCATATGAAATTCGTGCATCTTAAGGAACTTTGTAATCTATTGGTGAAGACACTCGTTGATAAACATCGCCCAGTTAACAGTTTCTTTCTTGTTGATAACTCGAGAGATGAGGTAAAACATCCATGGTCGGAAAATATGTGCTTCTTTCTGACCTGATACCCGGTTAAGTAAAGTTATTAAGACGGCAATCTCGTTCTTGAACTCACCACGCCCAACCTTCTTTGGCATGTTAGTTTTTTGAATCTTTAACCATCGTTGAGCAACTTTCTTCTGTGATTTGTCCTTATCCTCCTCCCAAATCTTCTCGCAATCTGGAATGGATACAACAAAATTATCTAAGCGCAGAGGGATAGAAAACCACTTCTCCACATCCCTCGGTTTGAGGCTACAAACGACCCTCCCATCGGTCGACCTGATTTGTCTGGTAGACGAGTCATAATGCTTAATGCAAGCGATTACAAACTCGAGATCGAAGACTGTGATGGGAATGGATTCCGCTGCAAGCAACCCGAAATGCTCAAGGTTTCTGATTGTGGTGTTGTTGATACCCTCCAATGTGTTTAGATTGACGACGGGGTAAACATGACCCAAGTCTATATCGGTAGTTTTTAGAAAATCATGAACAAAAACCCATTTGGCCTTGTAATCTATGGGGTTGAATTGCATTATGAAAAACTAGATTATTGATTGTAAAGTTGGGTATGTTCAGACAACTTTCAGAAAACGTTGAAAAAGCTCTGAGATAGGTTAAAAATAGCAAGTTGAGGTTATTTTTTTGGGAAAAATTCTGAGATATGGGTTATGTGCAGAAACAAATTCTAAGATGACCCAGATCGACAAAATTTCGGAAAAGTGAGTTTTAGGCCCGCATGCAAAATGTTTTTAGTCGTGATTTGAAGGGGCTGTGGGGGCATTGGGGGCAATTTTTGCAAGAAAATCTGGAACATGGGTTTTGTGCATAACTGAATTCTAAGACAACCTAGATCAATGGATTTTGGGAAAAATGTCTTTTAGGCCCACATGCAAAGAGAATTCCAGAAAAAAACACAGTGCTCTAGAATAGAGGCAGTGGGGCAATTTTCATGAAATATTCTAAGACATGGGTAGTGTCGTTGACGCTGAAATACACGAACCCAGATGCTCTATTTCTGAAAATTTTGCCGTTTTCTTTGACATGCGAAGAATACCTAAGACGAGGATAGAAGAAATTAAGATAGAAGATAGAAGTTTTTGTTTTTTTTTTGTCTCTGCTTCTGTAGAAATTCGCCTATGCTTGAAATAGATTCGATGAAACCTGCATGCAAATGGAAAACGAATTCTGAAATATCCTTCCTTTGAACATTCTGAATCTGTAGCTACGAAGAACGCTGAATTCTGACAACTATAGCACCTTCAGATTATTTTATGCTCAAGAAAGGCGTGTTTTATCACTCTCACAATGAAAAATAATGGACGCCATATGCTTAATAAATAAGAATTTATCATCAAGGCGTCATAAATGCATGCAAAGTCTTGGAAACTGTGCTTGGACTTTGATTGGACCTTCAAAACACATGCATGGCTTGTGGTTGGCTCTTAAAACAGTAACTAGATGAAAAATATGCCCTAATCAAAGCATTTTATCTAACAGTTCATTGCCTTGCTGCTATAGCTAAAAGCCTAAAACAGGTCCTTTCGAACAAGCTATGGATGCTTGGAAAAATAGAGCATAATATTAAGCAACAAGCTATTGTCTCATCTTTTTTTTCTTTTGTGTGAGAATTAACACGATTTTATTCGCATTTTTTTGTAGGTTTTAAATGCATTTTTTGGTGATTTTGCAGTTCTAAATGGGAAAAAATCGTTGACCAAAAAGTCAAAGATTTTTTGAAAAAATTGGGAAAAAAATCGTCCAACTTGTAGATTTTTTAAAAATTGTGATTAATCAGCGTTTTTTGCAGATTTCTGCTTCTCTGATTCAGACTATCAACACCAAAAGCAACTTAATCTTTCTAGCAATATTTTTGACTAAAGTTTAATAGGAACAAACAGCAATGTAATAGGTTGCCAGCCTCCTTCCATTACCCATTTAGATCTCTAAGGAATGGGTTTGATTAGATCCCTCGTAACAAACTCATGCATCATATCTCTTTTGATGGGTTAGTATAACATTTTTTATAGATTGGGTCAACTACATGCCCATCTTATAAAAATCCATTGGAAGGCCATCAAGACATGGGGAGTTGTCATTCTTTATGCCCTTCAAAGCTGCCTCTAGATCCTCCACTTTGTGGGCCACCACTTTCTCACATTGTCCAATAATGTGCTTTACAAGGAGTTTTTGAATTAAAGTGAAGATATTTTGAAAATGTTCTTAAAAGATACTTTGAAGCATAGATAAAAAAACTCAGACTTGACAATAACACCCCAAATTTTTTCAAAAATGGGGCGAAAAGGAAAAATTTCCAAACATTAAAAAACACATAAATTTGTAAAAATATGTTTCAAAAACATGCATATTGCTGAATTTAGAGAAAATATTACTGATTTTCTTCATATATAGATAAAAATAGAGTTCAATACACATCATAGGTAAAAAAGTGATCCTATCAACTTCAAGTTTCAATATAAATAAAAGATACAAATAATTTTGATGTATAATCTATAAATTTCTTTCATGACTAAAACTCCTAAATGGTTATGTGGTCATTAGTGTTCTTGAATTGGATGACAGTGATGCAACTTTTTTTGAGGAGCAATATCATACTTAGCAGGAGCCTCAAGCATAGGAACATGATGTGAATGTGATGAACCCCCATCTGATGGATCACCTTCTGCCTCATATGCTACCACATTTGCTTCTCCATCTACTACCTTCCTCTCCAAATCAACTATCTCATTAGCACTAAACATCGGATCCACATCCTCAACAACCCAATTCTAATATGGACTGATTTCATTGAGGTCAAGTGTATCATATGTCTCCTGCTCCTCTACCTTCTTTGTACACAATTGAAGGTTATGTTGCACAAAGATGAGGTCATTAAAGTTATTTTGAATAAACCTATTGCTTTTCTTTGTGTGAAGGCTTAATAAAAACTCCAATTGTGCTCACAACTTGAAGTGCTATGGGGCTGATACAAAATGCAAATGACAAGTTTTTGAAGATTTGGTGTTTTTGCACTAGTATTGTCCCACCACAAATCTGCAGGGACAATATTTATAACTTTGTAAGGATTTAGTAAACTTAAAAGTTAAAGTAATCAATATATAACTAACATTGAACATGTATTTTTTTCAACTTGCTGCAGAGTGGCTCTCCTACGAATGCATAGAGGTGAAAAAAAACCTCCCCTCTGCTCTCTTATAAATCTGTAACTCATCATGTATGATGTCTTTTAAGGTTTTCATAAAGGACCATCCTCACCAAACACATGTTGAAGTCATCCATAACCTCATTTGTTTTGAATGAATTGGAGACAAAAAACTTGGGATCAAAAAGTAGGTAGAACATGAATATGTTAGTGTAGTTGTTGGTTCCAACTCTGATTAATAATGCACTAGATGGATTCATATGTTTATATTTGACCCATACAAATATTGGCTCATCTCTTTGGCCTTGTCCATGGCCTAATATAGATACCCCATTGGGTTTTATCCCCATCCACTAATTGTAGAACTCTAATCAATGATTTTGACACCTAGAGCAAAAAAGTGGTTAAAAATGAAATAAAAAAACTAAACTAAATTTGAAATTAAAACAATTATAATCAGCAATTAAATATATTGAAAATTTACAAAATCAGCAAATTGTAACATTGAAAACCTTATAGGATCAATTGTTTGTAGCTGAACTGCTCCATTGGGAAAGCCAGTCTATATTTCGTATGGCCCAAGTCATCTGGTTTGCGATTTCCCTTTGTAATCCTTATATCTTGAATCATAGAGTAGTGCCCAATCACTTGCATTAAACTATTTTGTCTTGATAAACTGATCATTCCACCTCATTCTTTGTTTTTGCACAATCTCAATGTAGTGAATGGCTTCCATGCGTATCTCATCTAAAGCATAGAGATTGTGCAACCTATTCTTTTGTGTTTTAGATAAATCCATGCCCAATTTCAATGTTGCTCTCACGGTTTTATATTCAAATTCTATTGGAAGGATTTCCTTTTTTCCATACACCAACTCATATGGTGTGAAGCCTGTCGTTTTCCAACTTGTCCTATAAGCCCAAACTGCTTCAGGTAACTTGGCTGCCCAATCCTTCCTATGAAGTTGCACTATTTTTATAAGAATGTTTTCTAATTATTTGTTAGTAATCTCTAGTTGACCATTATCCCGAGGCTGATAAGGTGTAGACTTCCTATGCCTGATCTCATATTCCTACACTAACTTGGTGTTTAGATCTGAGGTAAATTGTGGACCTTGGTCTATCACAATATTCCTAGGGACAACATATCTTGTAAAGATATCTTCATATAGGAACTTAGCAACATTTCCATCCCTTGCAAATTGCAAGGCTTTGACCTCCACCCATTTCGTTTGATCTCATATTCCTTGTTGTTGGATGTTGAAGATCAGGACCTCCTGTAAGCCCAAACTGCTTCAGGTAACTTGGCTGCCCAATCCTTCCTATGAAGTTGCACTATTTTTGTAAGAATGTTTTCTAATTCTTTGTTAGTAACCTCTAGTTGACCATTATCCCAAGGCTGATAAGGTGTAGACTTCCTATGCTTGATCTCATATTCCTACACTAACTTGGTGTTTAGATCTGAGGTAAATTGTGGACCTTGGTCTATCACAATATTCCTAGGGACAACATATCTTGTAAAGATATCTTCATATAGGAACTTAGCAACATTTCCATCCCTTGCAAATTGCAAGGCTTTGACCTCCACCCATTTTGTTTGATCTCATATTCCTTGTTGTTGGATGTTGAAGATCAGGACCAATAAAATCTAGCCCCTGTTTATCAAATGGTGCAATGGCTAGTTGTGACCGTAGTGGCATTTCATCTGTTTTTGTAGGCCGTCCCATCCTTTGACATCTATCACAACTCCTTGTGTATTTGACTGCATGTTTATGAAGTGATTGCCAATGATAGCCAGTAGTGAAGATTTTAAGAGTTGTCCTCTTTGTTGCAAAATGTCCTACACAAGGTTCATCATGGCATGCCTTGAGAATGTCATAGACTTCATCTTCTCTAATGCACCTCACTATATTAGCAAGCCCTTTGTAAAATAAATATTCAGCTATCCATGAATAAGGAAAACTCTTTTCAACTAAATGTCTTTTCTCCCTTGGTGAGAAATTTGATGGTGTTTTCCCTACAACTAGATAATTGGCTATGTCTACATACCAAGGTGTATGCAAAGAAAGGGCAAATAAGTGCTAATCTAGAAATGAATCATCTACAATATCCTCTTCTGATTTTGTTGGCAGTTTGGAGAGAAAGTCTGCTACTACACTAGCCTTCCCTAGTTTGTCTACAATTGTAATAGCAAACTCCTGAAGTAAAAGAAACCATCTCACAATCCTGCCTCCAACTACTGGTTTGTTCATCAAGTACCTGATAGCTGTATGGTCTGTGTGAATGAATATAGAATACCCTGTGATACAGTGCTTGAATTTATTGATTGCATAGATCACTGCTAACATCTCCTTTTCAGTTACCATGTAATTGAGTTTTGCCCCTTGAAGGTTCTTGCTTATATAATAAATGGCATACTCAAGATTTCCTTCTTTTTGTCCTAACACAACACCGATTGACAAATTTGAAGCATCAATGTGGATATGAAAAGGTAGTGTCTAGTTTGGTCCTCTCAAGACTAGAGTCATGGTAAGTAGCGCTTTAAGTTCTTCAAAGGCATTGTGATGTCCTCGAGTGGGCCCCTACCGGAAGGTGGTGTAGGCCTGTCTGGGCGGTTTGTCCCTCCCACGTGTCCGGGGTCCTCGTCAGCGAGGCCTGTCCTGGGGTTGCCCCCTTAACGCGGGAAGGTGCCGTTCACTACCAGTTCGGGCTTTTGGTGCAACGGTTACTAACTTGGTATCAGAGCCAAGACCCTGCCATCTTGTTGGGAGAACAAAAAAGAAATTTGAGTTGCTACAATGGAATTCAGTAGAATTGCCGAACAATACAAGAGGCAATGTGAACATGAAGCTTCCATGCTCCATGAGGAATATCAGAATATGAGGAATGAGTTTAAGAACGATGTTTCTTTTGACTCCTACTTGAATTGTGTGTTGGTTTTGAAACTTGGAAAATTGGGTGTGGTTAATTACATTAGAAGAACAATGAAAGAAAAAGAAAAACATTCTATTGATGAAGGGATCGAGAAAGAAGCATAAGTGCTTGTTTGTGTTTTGCAGCCCACAAATATGCAAGTTGAAGAGAAAAATCAGTTAGCTAGCATTGAAGATGGCACAAGCAAGGTGCACGTGCCACATTAGAATGATCGTGAGCTTGATGAAGACCTCCTTGGTATGCATGTGATTACTAAAGATCAAATCAGAAATATACCTATAGATGGTGGTCACATTGAAGGCAAAAGGGATGAAGTTTTCAAAACAGCACGCATTGAAGATACTTCACTTCATTCCAGTGATGACACTGTTGATCTTGGGTTTGATCATCAAACCAAACCATTGGAAAGAAATATTTATGAGGAGTTTTACAGTGTGTACACGGTGAGGAGTGCTTACAGTTTTGCCATTGATTCACCTGTACAAAATTCGTATTTAATGCACAATTTTTGTGCGCATGATGATTCTCTTTGCGCAGTTGAAGGAAGCAAATCATTTATGTGCTTAGAGTTACCATCTTCAAAAGGTCAGACTAGAGGTTGCAATTTCCCGACTGAGTTGTTTGCAGGGGATTACTTGTAGGATCAGAGGTTGGATTACCATCATGCTGGTGTGTACCTGACAGAGTTTGCTACTTCTGGGTTTCATGGAGGTTGTAGTGGTAGTGGGCATGATGGTTTGGTTAGTTATCACATCCATGGGAGTTTAGCGAGAATTGTAGAGAGTCATTGTGTTACAGACGCTTCCAGATATTTTTATCTCTATATGGCGAATGGATGTGGGGCTCAGTTGTTTTGGGATCCAGGTGGCGACAGGTTTGGCATGGTGTATTGGATGGGTCCTATTGGTTTGCTTTACTAGTTTTGGCACGGTGAAGCTAGGATTAGAGTAGCGCAGAGGAAGTCGGAGGGTATTAGGCATGGCAAACTTCAATTTTGGATTTGGGATCCAGGGATATTTTGCGCAACTATGTTTATGCTGGTGCTACAGGAGTCAGTTAGAGATGTGTGGGACATTTCACAATTCTTCTTTTGGGCATCCCGAGGATTGGAGTTTCTTTGCAATGGAGATTGCTTGGGGACAAGCAATTTTAGGGAGGGTGGACTGTAATGTCCCCATTTTCGTGAGCATCAGAGTTCGTAAGGATTAGCCTCACTTGACCCTCGTAGGCTAACAGTTATGGATAGGGGGTCTTCTGTTGCAGTTACTCGGTGATTAGAGACATTACTCCTCAGTTGGATTCATGTTTTGGCCTTTGCATAGGTTATTTGACTCAGATTGGCACACTTACTATTTATAGTAAGTTACTATTTTGGGAGAGTCAGGGTTCCTATTAATAGAAGACACCTGAGCAGAGCATATTGGCAGTGTTGACTTTGATTGGGCCTTTGCAGCTGTTTGAGACTCAGTTTCACATACTTACTATTTATAGTAAGTCACTGTTCAGGGTTTCTATTTTTAGACGGGCATCCGATCACATGGAGAATAGGGAGAGTTGACTCCTGGCTCAGACAGCTTAGCAATCAAACAAGTACATCAAGAGATATTAAAGTTTAAGTGACTTAAGTGATTTATTTAATATTTTAATATTATTATAAAGTTATAAAGTAACTTTATAATAATAAAGTCACTTTAATATATTGAAGTGTGTTAAGTGAATAATTTAATGTGGGAATAAATCTTTTATCCCACATTGGCCAAGAGGGTGTTTGCGCTCTCCTAAGGAAAGAATAAAAAGAGAGGTAGGAGCTCATTCTCAGTATCCAGTTGATGAATATTATTTTGATTGATTTTTATTGTGGAGCCTAGGGATTTCGCAGTTTTCTTGTTTGATTATAGGAAACAAAAACTTCCTATTGATAGCATAACTGAGGGAGTGAAAGATCTCTTGAAGGGTTGCAATTGAGGAGAGGATAATTCTATCCTTTCATCTGAGCATATTGGTGAAGTATTTATTGAAGTCTTGAGCAGATTGTAGGGTTTTGTTGGCTGCTACAGTGAATGCTACAGTGAATGCTACAGTACATGTGAATAGTGCCACGCTACAGTAAAACGCTACAATAGTGTGCATATTTGTGGAGTTAGAGGTACTTTGAATTGAGGATTATTGTATCCTTCATTGGCAGCGATTTCTTCATGCTATCAGATTATTTGGATGGGAGATTGTGGCTTCATTAATTTATATCAGAAGTCTGCCACAAAACAGGGGCGATTTCAACAAGGAGAGCTCTATAAAATCTAAGTAAATTCACAAGACATTGTCTAAGGGTGGAAAGGCTGGGCGCTACTCTTTGGAGACAAATACATTGGATGCAAAGAGAATCGACTCATTTTGTCAAGACAACTATCTATTCTCAGACCACTATTTCCAGTCAAAAGGAGGCACGATTTTGCTCATACCTTGCTCATTGACCATCGATTTCAAGAGGGGTTTGCAGCATTCATTCAAGGAGGATAAGCAAGGAAATCTGATGCTATTAGAAGGAGATTACAGGTAGGTTACATTTACTACAGAGGCCTAATCACAGTAGTACAGGACGGCTGGTAAAGAGAGCCGACTTGGTGCTGCAAAGGCTTACATTGCTTGGATATTGCTTGATTCATCATCTCCATAAAGGGCGACCACATCCATCAAGTTCCATTGTAGATTTGAGTAGTTGCATGATATTATTTGTCATTATATGGCTACTGTTGTAGGTGTACATCTATATCAGATTTGATATTATATTTGCATTGGATGTAAAACCAAGAGTCTTGGCATCTCATGCTAACTTGCCATCAGAGCCGGAGGTCCCGAGGTCGAGACCCGTGAAGCGTGGTGGGCTGTGATGTCCCCGAGTGGGCCCCTACTGGAAGGTGGCGTAGGCCTGTTCGGGCGGTTTGTCCCTCCCACGTGTTCGGGGTCCTCGTCAGCGAGGCCTGTCCTGGGGTTGCACCAAAAGCCCGGACTAGTAGTGAATGAAACCTTCTCGCGTTAAGGGGGCAACACCAGGATAGGCCTCGCCGACGAGGACCCCGGACACGTGGGGGGGACAAACTGCCCGGACAGGCCTACGCCACCTTCTGGTAGGGGCCCACTCGGGGACATGACAGCCCACCACGCTCCGCGGGTCTCGACCTCGGGACCTCTGGCTCTGATACCAAGTTAGTAACAGTTGCACCAAAAGCCCGGACTAGTAGTGAACGTCACCTTCCCATGTTAAGGGGGCAACCCCAGGACAGGCCTCGCCGACAAGGACCTCAGACACGTGGGAGGGACAAACCGCCCAGATAGGCCTATGCCACCTTCCAGTAGGGGCCCACTCAAGGACATCACAGGCATGTTGGCAAGAAGGTGTCCAATCAAACTCTACATCTTTAGACAATAAGATAAACAGTGGTGTTGTAATTTTATTGAAATATTGTATAAATCTCCTGTAGTACCCAGCATGGCCAAGAAAGCTTCTGACATCTTTTTGTTTATGAGGTACAGACAGTGTAGATATTACCTCTATTTTATTGGGGTCTACTTGTATTTCCTTATTGGACACAGTGTCCCAAAACTACTCCCTCAGTCATCATCATGAAGCAATTCTCATGGCTTAGGGATTGGTGATGATCTTGACATCTCTACAGTACCTTCTCCAAATTAGCAAGTGATTCCTCAAAGGTATTCCCATAGGTTGTAAAGTCATCCATGTAAACTTCCATTGAGTCATGAGCAAAGTCTAAGAATATACTCAATGTTGCCCTTTGGAAGGTGGCAGGTGCATTGCATAGCCCAAATGGCAAGACAGAGTAAGAATATGTACCCACAGGGAAAGTAAAGGTTGTCTTGTCTTGGTCTTCTAGAGCTATCTTGATTTGGTTGTATCCACTAAACCCATCCAGAAAGGGAAAATACTGCTTTCCTGCTAATGAATCTAGCACTTGATCAATGAATGGAAGGGGAAAGTGATCTCTTCTAGTTGTTGCATTTAAGTCATGGTAATCAACACACACTCTCCATTTCCCTCCTTTCTTAGGTACAATTACTAATGGAGACACCCACTCATTGTCAGAGATTGGATAAATGAATCCTACATCCAACAACTTTTGTAATTCCGCCTTTACTATGTCACGAACAATTGGGTTCATTCTTCTTTGAGGTTGCCTAACCGGTTTGTAGCCATCATTGATGTAAATTTGGTGCATTCATAGGTTTGGGTCTATTCCTTTCATATCATGGTAATCCCATGCAAATGCAGCTACATGTGCTTGTAGCACATTCAACAGTGAAGACTGTTGTGCAACAATCAATTGACTATTTACTTTTAATGTTCTACCCAATGTAATCTCTATCGTTAGGGTTGATGTTCTAACAGATGCAATATTAAGATTTTCTATGTTAGGACTGCAATTATGTGGCAATAAGGTATGTAAAGCTTTGAGAGATGGACTTGGATGTATTGGCAGGGATTATGTTCCGCAAAGGGTCTTGCAAGCATGTTAAATAGTCATATTGTTGCGGGTCCCTACCATAATTGTTTTGCATGATGTTTGTAAGCAACTTATCTTCATCTTGGATTTATAACATAGGACTACGCTCAATAGTCATTAATGTTTGTAGTGAGTATTGATCATCCTCATCTAGGGAAGACCATACAATTTGCTCCATGTTTGCATATGGTTGGGCAGGTGGATGTAGGACTTGTTTCTTGGTGACATTTCCATTGGAAATGATCATGTTACCAGACTTGCAGCCTATAAAGGAATTTGTAGTAGCCAACCAAGTTCTCCCTAGGATGAGGGGGTATCTTGCAAGATTTGCTTTAGGCTATAATACCATAAAGTCCGTAGGGTATTCCCACGAGTCTAATGTTATAACCAAGTCTTCTATGATTCCCTTAGGTTTTACTGTAGACCTATCTACTAATTGTAACACAGTAGGTGTAGGTCGGAGCTCCATTAGTTGCAATTGCTTCATGGTTTCTTTTGTCATTGTGTTGATGGATTCTCCTAGGTCAATACAGGTATTCTTGATGAGAGTGCCATTGATTTTGACATCCACAATAGGGCTCCCAAGGTCTGCATATTTGTTTCACACTTTGTTTTGCTCCCCCTTAAGTTATTAGACCTAATTGAACATTTAATTTCCTAAATTATGCATTCTATGGCCCATTTTATCATTTTTCGACAATTCGCAAGTACAAAACAAATGCTTTCATTTAATACTTTGCCCCTTACTCCTTAAGTTTTGGAAAATAGGCCAGGGACACTGGTGCCTAGGGTGCCTATGTCCCCCTATTTTGGCTCCAAATTCAAATATGTCAGAGGCAACATTTTATTATTTGAAATTCAAATATCTAAAGTTGATTGTCGAGATTTAATTTTTGGGAAATTAGATTAAAGGCCTATAAATACCTAGTCTTTTCACCATTTTAATTCTAATTTGAATTTTGGAGAAAAAGAAGCAAGAGATCATTACATTCCACCATACATTTGCATTTGCAGGTTTTCAAGCTTATTTGCAAATTTGATCAAGTCTTGTTCAATGATTGAAGGTTGATGACAATAGAAGACCATGATGGATTCTAGGTTTGGAAAGTGCATTTGGCCATTTTCTACAACCTAATGACTTGTTTCCTAAGTGTTCTCATCCTCAAGCTTCATTCTACTTGTAGCCTAAGGCAAGGTATCATTATGTTTTAGATTTACTAAGGGATTTTGGCTTTCTCTTAGTTAGATCTTGTCATTTTTCATATAGGAATCTTTCTCAAAGCACTTGACTAGGGTTTTATGCATTTTTAGCTCATAACAACCTTAGATGCACTTAAGATTAGGGCACACACACTATTATCAATCAATTCATTGGCTATTGTGGAGGTAGAAATACCAAAACAAGGGTTTGACTTAGGCAAACTCCTATATAGCCACCATCCACCATTCCTTTTTGCAGATTTATTGGAGGTCTAGATCTGAAGACGAAAATTTGCAGAGCAAAAATCAGAAAGCAGACAGAGAGTTAAAGGCCCAACTTTTCAGATCTGAAACAAGCCTATGAGGACATAGGCTCCCTAGGCACCTATGTCTTGCCAAAACAACTTCAAGTTTTCAAGACAAGGGCACAAAACTCTGCCTTTCTCAGATATGGTGTCATAAATTTCTGTTATAGTTTCTCTATTGTCGAAATATTGCATTTTCAGATTAGGGCACATAGTTCAATTAGCTTAATTAAGGAAATTCATTTCCAATCAATTTTTAAGGCTCTAAAGGATTAGATCCAGGTCTAATTGACTCACCTTCATGGTTGAAAGTCAATCACATTACCTTGTTGATTTGCATCCTAATGTTCTCTTGGAAAAGGATTGATGTTAGTGTTCTATGCATTAGACCTAGGATCCTTTCTTCATCAAAACACATAATATCTGCAAGCTGTCCCAAAACATGCACAGTCTGAGGGTCCTTGTGTTTCTTGTTTGGCTTTTTGAGGCATAACCCTCTCATTGTCTTGGTTTAAATTGCCATTTCCTTAATTGCCTGTATGAGGGGTATCTTAATGCAAACATCTTTGAGCTGTCCTAATAGATCATATTCAACTTGGGAATGATGTTTTTTTATTGTTAGTCTCTTAGGGAATGGAGGTGTTGGACTTGTGTTTGTTGGTTTATCCCGATTTGACTCAGGTTCCCTAGGTTGTTTGTCCATAGCTTTTGTTGGAAGTTCCTCATAAATCAACTTTGTGATGTGAGGAGATGAAGGCCCAACTAGCATTTTCCTTGATCTAAGGTGGACATCACTCACCTCAACCCCATAAGTAGGGTATTGGATGGTTTTGTTAGCATAAGCCTTTTGGACAAGCTTATTGTTGGGGTTAGGTGCAAGTTGTGTTGGAAATTGAGGTTCTCTTGATGGTGTTGGTGCAGCCATGGATGGATTTGGTATTATGGTTGGTTGTTGTGGCTGCAAGGGTTGCTTTGGCTACTGGTAATTTGGGTTTCGATTTTGCCACTGTTGACTTCTTTGCCATTATGGTGACCATTGGTTTTGTTGAGGTGGCCATTGGGAATTATAATTTGGTCCCTAGTAATTCTATAGTGGCCATATGCCTTGTTGTTGTTGAGTCCAATTAGAGGTTTAGGGAATTGGCCGTTGTTGATTTTGCACATTTGTCCAGGGCTGAAGGTTCTAATTTGGGAAATTTGAATTACTACCTTGAAATGATATATTATAGGTCAAGGGATCTTGTGGCATACCTTGTCTTGGTTTCCATGGCTTGTGTTGAGCGATGTAAAACACTTGACCTTTTACATCTCCTAGGGCATGAAACTTTGACTTCCCTTGCTTGTCTTCAAATATACGGGCCAATTTTTCGCACTTGCAATTGATCTTCTTTTGGCGACAGTGTGGACATAATTTTGTGAGGGGTGCCTCTACTTCTTGCTTTTTCTTAATATGGAGGGTAATCAATTGTGTAGCCAAGTGGCTAATGATGTCCTCCTTCATGTTTGATAGAAGATTGATCAGCTCTACCCTTGAGACTCTAGTGGATGATTTGTTGAGAGAAGAGGTCATGTCGCCTTTGGTGTTCTTAACGAATGACCTGGACTAATTTCTGCACACTTTACCAATCTCATCAAAGGGTATGTGTGAGATGTCCCCTGTTCCAATGAGATTGAGGGCATCCATACAGTCTTCATGAACTCCCCTTAAAAACACCAGTTTTAAGGATTAATCAGAAAGTCTGTTTTGATGAGATTTCTTGAGACAAAATTGGAACCTCTCAACACAATCTTCCAACGAATCATCTTCTTTTTGTGACATCCTGAAGATGTCATCCTTGTTTCTATCTATAACTCTGTAGTAATCTTGATATTTTTCCAAAAACTTTATCTTCATTGTATTCCAATTGGGAACATTATCTCTTCCCAATCCCATGAACCAACACAAAGCAACATCTTTTAGTGTAGCTAGGAACAATTTGAGTCGGTGAGCATTCGTGTGTAGTCATTGCTTCAACATAGCACATCAAACTCAAAAAGAAAGGTGTTTGGATCCTCCGTGACTAGTCCATAAAAGATATGGAGTGCTGAAGGAGGTATGTTCTTCTGGACAGCTGCCTTTTCCTGGTTGGTTATAGGGAATTCAAATGTTACATGCTCTAGTGGATCTTCTACTGCTGCATCGCCCATGATGCCTAAATGTATTCGAGAATTCTCCTCTATGTTTGGTGTAGGTACTAGTGTAAGGGATTCTTCTTCTTTAGGGATTCCCTCATTCTATTCACTTTGTCCACTAGTATCTTCTAACGCTTCATGTGCCAAGGGAAGAAATCTTCCCAGAGCATCTCGTTGCCTCTGCATCCAATGGTTGTGACTCTTTAGATCAGCGGTTCCTACAAATTGTTAGTGATTCGTATTGCTATTGATGGTTGAAATACCTATTTACCCTAATGCTAAACAAAATTGCTAAACTATGAAAGCTTGAAAGGAATTGAAAAACACACAGAAGAATCTTGAACTTAGCACCATCCCTGGCAACAACGGTGAAAATGTGGAGCCACTCTAATGTCTAATTAACGTGGTGATACTAGATATACACACAATTCAGAGGACCTGAGAATCAGTAATTGAACAGTTCATTTTTCACAAGAGGGCTGCATTAAATTATCAACCAGGGAGTCATAAAACTTTAGATAGTGTTGGAAAAATATATGGATTCATAGATTTTAGACACATCCTACATCAATAGGGTATAGGAAAATACACATGTACAAATACAATAAAAGTTGGAAAATAGAATAAATTGTTAATTCACAAAAAAGAGGGGAAATGGATGTAAACTATTACCTTATGCTACAGGAACCTAATGCTTAAAACTATAGCTGTTAACTATTAACTATTGCAGTGTCCTAACCTAATTAATTCCTCCGGAGTATGAAACCAAACATGAAGCTACAAAATTCAATTCATGAATTCATAACATATAATTGAAAACTACCAATTGAATTTAACAATGCATTATCTAATCTAATAATAGAAACTGAAGTGGGTTAGCGGTACCTCAAGTGGCCCTTGCTTGAGTTGCTGCTTCCATAGAAGCTGTCAAACACTCACTTAGCAAATCATAATATCAAACCAATTTCCTTTATTGCATTCTAACACTAAATGATTACATAAAATCTAATAGGAATCTATTGAAAATCTTTGTAATGTAACACACATTCTATTGCTACAACTACTGAGTAATGATGATAAAAACAACTAACTAGGTAACTAGATCTCCTCCTCGACAAAATATCCTACTATATAGGGTCTATGAGGAGTTTTATTATTCATGGACTGAAAACAAACTCATGAAACAACTGCCAACTCTCCCTCAAAGATAGGAAGAGGACTTAGTCTGAAACAAAATACAATAACTATATAAAGCAGGAGTAAAGAAACCAGATTCAGATTCTATACCCAACAGTTTAACTGCTCATAACAAAGATGTGTTCTTCAGAATAACCCTATCATAAATTAGTCCTGCTACAAGTAGACTCCTCTTGGCTGTCTTATTTGGTGAGCAAGAGTGTTATGCGGTGACTCATGGCTGATCAACAAATGACCACCTTCGTTTCCTTTCGAAAGTTTCATGCCTTGGTCATTTGACTCCTATGCAACAATCTGCAGTCCTTATGCTGCGGGTTGAGTAACCTGTTGTTGTGATAGTTCTTCTTGCTACAAGGTGTTAATCTTATTCCTAAGGCATCCACATTATTAATAATCATAAAGTAAACATGCAATCCTACCAAATCTCATAAACATTCATACATTCATACACACATATATCAACATAACATGTTTCCATTTCCACATACTTAAGACTGCTTAGAAGTATATAAAATTATAAAAGGTCTATTCATGTCTTGAAACTTAGCAGAAAGAGATAATGAAAAGTATGAAATGGTGAAAGGAAACTAGCTAATTATGAAGTCCATCACTTATGAATTGGAGTTACCAGTAAATAGTCGAATTCATAATGTCTTTCATGTATCTCGCCTCAAGAAGATGCTAGGTCAACATATCACACCATGTCCAGAGTTAACCCCACTTAATGACAAGGGAAAATTAATATTGGAACCTAGGCCATCATTGACATGAGAGAAAATAAATTAAGAAATAAGGTTATTTCAGAATATTTGGTTAAATGGAAGAATTTGTCTATGGAGGATGCTACTTGGGAAAGAGTAGAATTTTTTTATCATCCCAATTTAAAATTTCTTAAGGACAAGCAATCTTGGGAAGGGTAGACTGTCATGCCCCGCCAAAGACAACAGGATGCTGACTTTGTCTGAGTTCAAAGGGTGAGAATAATCGCAGAAGTAAAGGAATTGAATTCGCTTCCAAAGAGACTTAAGTAAATAATAATAATAAAGATGGCACTAATGAAAGAGATGCTAGCATAATAGAATTTAATTAAGATTAATTAAAAGCTTATGGCAGTGATTAGATTAGAAGGGGTGTGACTCCTTCCAATGTGAAAGGTTGTGAATCCCTCATATATGAGATATAAAGGGAGGATCATTTCATTGTGAAGAGATCATCAATCAGCCAACAATCAATTAATCATTCAAGCATTTACTCATCAATCCATCAAGAAATATCAATCAGAAAAGATCAATCAAGCAAACAGTCTTGAATTTGAGGAAGTATCTTGCAAATAGGGAGGACGGAAACCCTTCCAAGTTCACGAGAGATTAAGGATGAAAACCCTTATTTCTCTTATCAAGTTTGGAGGGAAACCCAAATCTTGATCAAGGAGGACTAAAATCCTCCAAGGTGGACTATGAGTTTTAAGGACAAGAACCCTTGAATAAATCAGCATTAAATCTATCAATACATCAAGCAATCAGTCTTGAATTTGAGGAAGTGTCTTGCAAATAGGGAGGACAAAAATCCTTCCAAGTTCATGAGAGATTAAGGACGAAAACCCTTATTTCTCTTATCAAGTTTGGACGAAGATCAATCAGCAATAAATCTATCAATACATCAAGCAATCAGTCTTGAATTTGAGGAAGTGTCTGGCAAATAGGGAGGACGAAAACCCTTCCAAGTTCATGAGAGATTAAGGACGAAAACCCTTATTTCTCTTATCAAATTTGGACGAAAAATTAAATCCTGAGCAAGGAGGACGGAAACCCTCCAAGGTGGACTAAGAGTTTTAAGGATGAAAACCCTTGATATTGCCATTGCTGAGTTAGGGACAAAACCCTCCGATTCAGCAGATTTGAAAGCATTTCCATAGAATTCAAGATATGATTGATTTTTGGAATTATGCTATGACTTCTTGATCTGAATATTATAATAAATTCATAATTTTTGACAAAGCTATTATCATTTTGAGAAAGGATTTATCGTTTTAAGGAAAAAATAAGGAATATCCTAACAAAGGACATTACAAAACTACTTTGAGTTTTGTTGTACCCAAACCAATATTTTTGCTTCATTAAGGCATTTTGCTTAAAATGGTTTAAACCTTGTAAAATGATGTCAAAACATTGTTTTTGGGCAGATCAAGTATGGGCTTTGAGTCAGTGTGATGATAGGAAGATATTGGCAAAATTTAAAAAAAATGAAAATTAGGGTTTTTGGACCCCTATTTTTAGGTCAAAAAACCCTAAAAATTGAGA
This sequence comes from Sequoiadendron giganteum, assembly GCA_007115665.2. Lineage (NCBI taxonomy): Eukaryota > Viridiplantae > Streptophyta > Pinopsida > Cupressales > Cupressaceae > Sequoiadendron > Sequoiadendron giganteum. Next base: position 765,427,491 of record CM021100.1, read on the forward strand.
CTTGTCAGAATTGATTGAAAGTTGTTTTGATTGGCTTATTTTGCTTCACGATAACAATGGTGAAGTCAAATTCAGTTAAAACTCAGTTTAAGTCTGGTGGGTAGTTTTTGCTTTTTCAAGTGAAAAGTTAGCATCTCTGAGGTCAACAATGGCAGATGGCCAAGTGCTAGGTGTCGAAATCCAAGATTGAAACGCTCCGATGAAGATTCTATGGCGAGATTTGCCCAAAATGATGCTTCATCTCAGAGGGGATTTTTGTCGAGGTGAAATCTCTGGAGCAAAAGCGCACCTATGAGCCAGGGGCGCCCTTGATTTTGGGGATCCAGATCAACTTTTTGAGACTTGTCACTTCCAAGAGGATTTCTCCGGGATCCTGTTAGCTTCGCGATGAGCCTGCTAGCCATTCTGACAGATATGTCTAGCACCTAAAATAGGAGTTTGAACGCAAAATGAGGGAGATGAAAAAATGACAAACACTGGAGTGAAAAGCACGCCTCTTAGCCAAGGGTGCCCATCTTTTTGAAGCACCGGATGGAGGTTTCTGATCAAATGACACCCAGGATGTTTATCTCAAACTTGGTCTAGCTTCGCAACGCATCCGTCAACGGGTGAATCTGAGTTGATAAATTGCCAGAATCAGGAGTCAAACATAGGGTTTTAGTCATGGTCAAAATATCAAGCAAATAGCAAAAGCGCCCCTGGAGGCCAGGGGCGTCCAAGGTTTAGGAGCCTTAAACTCAGTTGTTTTGGTCATCTCAGATACTCGTCTTGTCTGTGATGCTTCCAACTTTCCGTTGCATACCTCAGCTGAGTCAGAGGACTTGTCAACAACCTGTAGTCGGAGGTTAAGCGATTTTTAGACAGTTGCAAAAATGGCAATCTCTGGGAAGAAAAGCGCCCCTGGAGGCCAAGGGCGCCCATGTTTTTCAGCTGTTAGATGATGTTTTTAAGAGAAATTCTCTCCAGGAGCTCTTGTGCAGAATCCAGCCAACTCTGCAGTGAGCCTGTCAACTAGTTTTGAAGTTTTTCCAAACACCGGGAAATGTAAGATGAAGTAAGGTCAAAATCACCTTGAAAATAATGAAAATGCATTGAATTTTTTTCCAAGTTTAAGGTCAAAAGTGCCCCTGAAGGCCAGGCACACCCTGCATTTTGAGGCCTCAGATGAATGAATTGGGGTTTGTAGCTTCGAAGAGACTCTTGTCAGATTTGATCCTGCTCTTCAATGAAACTGTCAGCCAGTCAATCCGACATGTCAGTCAATCAGAATCAGTGATCGAATGTGAGCTCCGATGATGTTTTCAAATTCAAATTTTGAAGAAAATGGCTGTCTGGAAAGAGGCGCCTAAAGTCAAAGGTTGACTTTTTGAACTCAAGAGAAGTGGCACTCTTTAAAGGTGGAGATAGTCAACTGAGATTGCATCTTCAATTCAACTCTTTTCAAGTTGACTTCTTCTTGGCTTATTTTAGCTTGTAACTAGGCGAGTTCTTTTTGCATGCGCCTATTAACTGTTTTGATGCCCTATCACAAGCTAGGCGTGTGTTTTAGAGGTCCAATCAGAGGACAAGCGCCATTTCCAAGACTTTGCATGCATTTATGACGCCTTTGATGATAATTTATTATTTATTAAGGCTATGGCATCCATTATTCTTCATTGTGAGAGATTAAACACGCCTTTCTTGAGCAAATAATTATCTGAAGGTGCTACAAGTGTCAGAATTCAGTGTTCTTCGTAGCATTAGATCCATAATGTTCAGAGGAAGGATATTACAGACTTCATTTTCCGTTTGCATGCAGGTTACATCAAATTCAATTCAAGCATAGGCAATTTTTACAGAAGCAGAAACACAAAAAACTTCTATTTTTTGTCTTAAATTCTTCTATTCTCATCTTAGGTATTCTTCGCATGTCAAAGTAAACGATGAAATTTTCAGTAACAGATCATTTGGTTTCATCTATTTCAACGACAATAGCAAAACCCATGTCTTAGATTTTTTTTTGTGAAGATTGCCCCACTGCCTCCATTCTGGAGCACTATGCTTTTTTCCAAAAATCTCTTTGCATGTGGACTTAATTTTTTTTTTTTCTACAATCAAATCATCTGGGTTGGCTTGGAATTGCATTGCCCACAAAACCCATGTTTTAGATTTTCTCGAGAAAATTGCCCCGAGAGCCCCTACAGCCATTGCAGTTCTCGACTGAAAACCCTTTGCATGCAGGCCTAAAACTCAAATTTTTAACAACGAAGGTCCTGGGTCCTCTTAGCTCATCAACAACAACAAAACCCATATGCTAGTTTTTCTTGAGAAAAATTGCCCCCTGGTGCGCCCCTACACCCCTGCTACTTCTTTACCGAAAAGCTCTTGCATGCCAAGGCAAAAGACATTTTTTCAAATTTTTGATGTTGTGGGTTTGCTTAGAATTATTTTCTCTACAAAACCCATATCTTGGAATTTTTCGTGAAAATTGCTCCTCAACAGGGTATAGTTAGCCTCGTCAGATGCTATTTTTAGCTATCTAGAAAAGTTGTCAGAACATGGCCATGTTTATAGTCAACAGGTGAGTTTTTCAGATTGCAGTTCACTCAATTGAATTCAAGACCAAATTGGTCTTAATTCACGATTTCATAAGAAAAGCTGACACGGTTTTGCATCAAGCGCATCCAGAGGGTTGATTCAGGCAATTTGACAGGCGTAGTCACTCAAAGTCCACATGGTTTCATACCTCGTATAGCTGATATCCTTCCCAAGCCAATTTAGAGGGTTGATACCGTAGGAGTTCTGCGTGTGCGGCGAGTTCGTGTGCATTTCTCACAACTAGAGTGTTCGTGATCAAGTTTTGTGGTTTCATCATGCAAAGATTTTCCATGAGAAGAATCAAGAAAAGCGTCAGAGGCATAAAGCTGCAAAAGAAACAAAGGCCATCACTCCAATTGCGGAGCCGCTAGAGTTACCAATCAGTGAATTGCCAGTTGATGTTGCGTAGGCTAAGTTCCAGAATTTGGTTCATGAGAGGTCTCGATGGTGATCCTATGGCGTCCAAGTTGAGTCACTTCTCTGTGATGACATTTAGTTTCAATAAGGCGACTGCAGATGTTAGAAAATGTCAAAGGGCGATCAAGGATGGAGAGGAGTTGAACATGCAGTTCATCATCGTGGACAGTGTCAGAGTGCCAGAGGACGAGATCACCAACAAGTTCTTGGACGAGGTGATAGAGAGAGAGGTCTTGTAGAAGACAACCAGTTAGAACCTGTAGTTATTTACGAGGATGAGTAAAAAGCAGCAGTTAACTCAACGTCATTTCTTGAGTTCTCATTGTTGATCTCATGCACGCCTATCTCATTCTTGGAGATATCTTCGCAGGATGATGGACTTTCAGTTAGAACCAGTTGACTGATGTTAGTTATCAGTTAGCTATCCTTTCAATAAGGACATGCATGTTGCACATGTCCATTTAGTCTTGTTTGTAGCGGTTAACTGATGGTAGCTTTCTAGTTAACTATATAGTTTCATTTATTTAGACTTAGAGAATAAAATCTCGTATGCTTGCGAGACTGTAGTTGACTCAAGGTGATTTTAGGGTTCCCCACACCTTTGATGTCTATAAATAAGTGCTCTTTGCTCATTTTTAATTAACTTTTGCACGCGATAGTAATATATGCTGAGCAACCTTGCCTGAAATATTGTTCTTGTATCTGTTCACGAGCTTTTAATGTTTTAATAAATAGTTGAGCCACCTTGCCTGAATGTTATTATTATGGTGTTTGTTCAAACTTAGTTAAATGGGGTTACTAGTTTGATCGTTTATTGTATGCGTGTCTCGCCAATGCAATTTGTTGTCCTAGTTGCTACCTTGTGTTGTGTTAATAATTTTTCTTTTGATCTACGCCTCAGATAGGGGTCCCTCCTGTTGACGTGCTTTTTATGACGACATCAACACAGAATAAAAATGCCCAATGGTCATTCTATTCTCTCTTGATCAAAATATCCTGCATGCTAAGATTGCGTGAAAGTTCATGCGTTCAACTCCAAGGTTCCTTTAATGCGAATAGGCTCAGTTGGCTAATGTGAATATGTTGGGTATTCAAGGGGACTTACGTAGTTGTTCGACTTTGTGAAGCAATTAAGACATGAATGATTTGACAATATTGCTTTGACTCCTAAATTAACCGGGAAATACTGAATTAAAAAGGGATAGGGATAGGAATTCTACGAATCTACTTCTAAAGGGTGGAGGACGAGGATTGACTTAAACAATCTTCAAACCAGACTTTGCTTCGTCTCCTTCCGGACAACTCCGACAAAGTTGGTACAATCTTCAAAGGATTAGAAAGGTGTTCAAATTATGACACAACATGTTCATACCATCACTACGATGCATACGGACATATGAGCCACAATTGAAGTTAAGTGCCAATACTCCAGTTGACCACGCAAGGCGAACTTACCATCAGTAAGCCCGCTAGTGGTATGGATGAAAGAAGATATGCTCAAATCACAGCGCCACACTCCACAATTAACGACTACTTGCATGAATTGAAAGTCTATTTTACTCTATCTACTTGAATTGGAAAGACGAACAAGCCTTGCTAGCTACTCACAATAGAAGATAGAACCACCAAACAATGATAAATCTTTATATTATGAGAGTGTTCACAACAACTTCTTACAAAGTCCTCAATGGGAAAACTTCCTTTCCTCCTCAATCTAAACTAACTTCTAAGCTAAATGCTATATGCCTTCTATTCTCTAACTCAACTCTATCTCTGATTCAATTCTAGTTCTACTCTAATAGATTACAAATGAGGGGGGATGCCCCTTTTATAGTTAGCCCATTTCAAAGGACGGTTCGGATTCAATTACAATGAAGGGCTTAGATCGAGCCACCTATGCCCTGATTAGGGTTTCTGCCCTAAAAATCGCCACAGAGAGGAGTGGGCAATGAATGCACAGAATATTCTCCACTCCCCTGCAGGAATCATAATGAGCAATTAATGCCCACTACCATCATCAAGAAGATCCTCATCCATGAGAGCGTTCCCATTGGCCTTCTCCCGGATAGCAAACTCGATCAACCGGGCCAATACCGCTTCAACCTCCTGGGCAGAAATCGGTGGAATATGGTTGAGTTGGAACTCCAGGACTGCTACCGTCTATCCGTGCAGGATGTAAGATTTCTTCCATGCCACCAAGGCGTCTTGGGTATGCTGAATTGTACTAGAGAAAGTGGAGACTTTCTCAAAGTCATCCAGGACAAGCGACCTCTCAGTTGAGAAGAATGGAGCCAGTTTGTCTTTCAAGCCATCAGCAGTTATTTCCTCTGGGGCCAACTTTCTAGCAAATATGGCTTCTAATGTATTAAGGACTCCCTCCAAGATGTTACCCATTGCTTTCCTCACTCTGGCTGAATCTGCCCTTGCTGCATTGTGAAATTCACGGCCTGTGACCACCGAGGAGTATCAACCAGTGAAATCATACCTATCACCCCTCTGAATTACACCTCCATCCACCAGGGTTTCTAGAGGTATATGCATCAAAGCCCCCAAACGAAGTACAGTTTTCGTCTGATAGATGCGGGTATCGCCCCAGGCCTGATCCACCAAGTTAATCCGTGCCAAAATACTTGAGGCCTGTCGATAAGCCTTGGCAAGGTCCTCCATGAATTTCCTTGTCTCAGTACGAACATGGCTAACCCACTTGTCTGCTTCCATTTCCATCTTCTTTAAATCCTCTAAGCCAACAACTGACTCCCTTAGAAGCTCTGGTGGGCGTTCTACTGTTGGGTTTGCTGGTTCACCTAGACGTGCTAGACTCTGCACATATCCTATCAAGGTTTTGTGCTCCTTCTTCAATCTCTTATACTTCCCCTCCATGCGGAGCAACTGATCCTTCAATGCCTGATAGGAGTTATCGAACTCCTCAACAATTTGGGCTCCCGTAGGACGACCCAACTCTACCATGGTGATCACATAATTTTCAGGCCTCTCCTCGGTTCGATCACAATCCTCTCTCGGAACAGCCACCTGAAGCATGCGAGAGCCTGACTCATTAGTCGAGATCTTTGAAAACTTCTTGGCCCTCTTCTTTTCTGGTGGCGCACTGATCCTCTTGAGGAACTCCTCCATCTCGACAGCTGGATCCGTATCATCCTCAGGTTCTCTCCTCATTCTGTCCGAAAGCCAATCCGGCACCGTCTGCTGCGGATTGCAAATGACAAGGGGCTGCTCTTCCGTTGCCTCCACCTCGTGTACTTTTTCTCTTCTTGCACTGCTCTGCTCGGGCTCATCATCTTCCATGAGCTGCGTATCTCCTGACCCTTGGGTCCCCTGTTCTGTGTTTTCCTCTTCCTCCAATGTCATGTCCAACATCTGTTGGAAACGAGTGTCAGCCACTGTTTCCTCTTCTTCCTCTTGTCGGTCAGCCCTGGATGCACTGACGCTTATACTATCTGATTCTCGAATGTTGGGTTGATCCACCTCCTCAAGCTCCCGCTCTTCACCCAATCCTACCCTCTGATCAGCAAATAATGAAATCACTCTCAAACTTGAAGATTGAGTTTGTGAGTGCATAGGTGATGCTTGTTCCATCCTCAACGGTATCGGCTGGGTTGGTACTTCTATTTGTGCTTCCGGTGTTTGAGCAACCTGTTTTCCCCTTCTCACCGATAGCGGCCTTGGGTCACCCATCAAGCTATAAGTAAGGGCGATCGATCTGCTCTTAAGTCTACATACGTGTCTATCGACCCAAGCTCTTGTGAAAGTCAACACCGGAATAGAGAGCGTGTCCAAGTCCATGACTTCTGGCTCGGACCAATCAGGTGGTGGGACCGAAGTATCCCTGATTGAACCATAGTCGGGTTGCATAACGTTGACATCCTCTTCCACCTGGTCGGGAACTGGGATGATCTCACATTCCCTGATCAATTTGAGGGGAAGCCTGGAAAACATCCTTTTCCTTATCTCAACCTCATCAACAGCATTTGCCCAAAAGTCCTCAATGTGGGCCTTGTGTCGGTACTCGATGTTCTGTATCATTTGGATGTTTCTGTATGGATCGAAATCCTGTTTGCCTGTGTGATACGATAGATGATAGAATTGCAGCTCATCCTTTGCCTCTCGAGCTGCCTGCAAGGAGGGACACACCTCAGTGGAATTTCCCATGGCAATAGGAAAGTCAAGTCCACCCTTCATCTTCTTTTTCTGAATCTTATCATAGGCGATCAACTGCCTAGATATTTCCAGCATTATAATGTGATTGGTGGGGTACCTCGGTAGCCGGTATGGATACGAAGTGAACCCCTGCAGCCTAATGTAAGTGAATTTCAGAAATTGTATGAGCCAATATCCATAATCCTCGATCAATGCTTGTGCCTCTTTGGATATTCTTTGCTGCGTTCTCCGCTGAAGGGTCCTCGTGATGTGCATTGTGAATGCATCATTAGCCCGTTTGTAACTGGCAGGGTTAGTTAGATGCAAATGTGTGCAGGCCTCATGGATTTTGAACTGATCAGGTGCACAGCCTATTGGCTCCTTGTATGTAATCCCTCGGTACTTGGTCATTCTTGCCAACATATATATCACATATGAGCTCATGTAAAAGGTTTTCGTCCCCCTCAGGCTCCTGAACTGTTCATCTATGCTATCACTGATCATTTTTGCCCAGTCAACACACTCCTGTCCCTCCAAGATGATCTCCATGAAGTAGAACATCCAAGGCTTGAAGAAGTAGGCTTGTGCATTCCCATTTATTCGGCTCAGCATCATCATCAAGTCGCAGTATTCCTGTTTCACATCTTCGGCAATTATCTGCTTTGGGAGTCTAGTGCGAGGTGGCTTTGGCTTTTGCATCCAAACTCTGTTGATGACCGCAACAACCCTCTCGAAAGAGGTGGAGTACATTTTACCCGCCCTATCCTTTGATCTGTACAGCATCTTTTCAGCAGTAGGAATCCCAAATGCCTCTCCGATGGCATCTTGCGTGAAGTTGGCAAGCAATTTGCCATCCGGCGAGACAATGGTTCTACGCTCCGGCTTGTAGTTCGCACACTCCATAATTAGTTCCGGGCACTGAATTGTTGGTGGAAAACCAACGGCTGCATAGATACCACTCTTCATGATGTTATGTGCCGTGACTGATGGTTGATGTCCTCCCAGTCCGTACATCCTAGACTTGAGTGCATTTAGATTAAACGACCCGAGGTTGGTGTCACTTAATCCTGCCAACTTTGAAACAATTGCCGATTTTGGGAGAAATGACTTGGCGAGCCTTTTGATCATTGCCTGTCGGGATGAGCTAGCCTTGGCCGTTTCAGTGTTTGCAGCTCTGCCTGCGGCTCTGCTTGTTCCTGCAACATCCTTTGCTCCAGCCATCTGCAAGAATAAGATAGAATAATAATAAGTTAGTTTGCAGATTTTTTAATAGAATAAAATAGCCTCCGAGACGGCTGCGGATGTGGAGTTAGCTTTTGAAAATAAAATTCTTCAGCATAATTATCTAACTCCAAACCTCAAACTGTATAAAAACTTTGAGCTTATAAAGAAGCTTCCAGCAACTGCACTCTGACTGGCGAAAAAAATTACAGCAAACCAACAACTTTCAGTAATGTGGCTATTTTCTCAGCATAGAATAAATTAAATCTTTCGCCTCAACTTCTGTCAACCTCAACAACTTTCAACCTTAGCAACTTGAAGAATGAAGAAATGAAGAGAGATTGCTGCAATTTCTTCTCAACTCCAGCAGCAACTAGCTTTCAGCAGCTTGAATAAATAAAATCTGCAGCAACTCCAAGAACTCTCGAGCAACTTCGAAAATGATTTCAACAACCTTAACTCTCAGCAGTTTGAAAATAAAATCTCCAACAACTTCAAGAACCTTTGCAACTTCAAAAAAATCCGTAGCAACTCCAACTTTCAGCAACTTGAAGAATGAAATCCTTAGCAACTTCCCTCTTAGAAGAATAAAATCCAACCTCACTCTCAACAACTTCGAAAAAGATTTTGATCTCTCACAAAATTCTTCACTTCAGCAATTCCAAGCTCTTCGAAACGTGTGAAGAAATGAAAGAAATGAAGTTGTTTAAATAACTCTTCACGAAGAATCCTGCTGAGTAGTGCCGGGGCTATTTTTAGCACCTTCATCAATTCTCCACTTTCTCCGTTCGGCATCTTCTAATTCAGGCGCAGTAGTGGGCTAGTCGTCAACCGGTCATTATGGCAGTTGCCATTAATGAAGATTCTTTCTTCTTCAAATTTCGAATTTTCCTTTCTAGTCTGCCAGTTAACTCTTGGTGATTTAAACAACTCGCGAGAAAAATCACTTGACTTGATTGAAAATTCCATTTTAAAATCTTCGCAGTGTTTAAATAAATTTGATTCGAAAAAATTCGTGGGAGTTGTAGATTCATTTCCAACTTTTAAAATGTCTGCCATTTAAATCCTCAATTTCATAAAATTTGCCTTAGATATTTTAAATTTTCTCTTTAAAATATTCAACTCCGGGTGATTTAAAATCACTTGCTTGTTCGAAATAACTCATCCTCTGAGATTTAATTTCCGTTAGGAAAATAATCTAGGCAAAACGAATTTCCTCTGAAAATATTAAAATTTCCCTTAGGAAATTAATTTTAAAATTTCCCGACCCATGGGTGCCTTTTGAACGTGTTCATTTGATTTTCCACTTGACCCATGGAAAATATTCATTTTCAAGTTGCCAATTCCATTTAAATGCCTTTGAAAATTTCCAGTTCATTCATATCAAGGGCGTACTTTCATGTGTTGGAATATTTGCTTTACTTAGGAAAAATTCGAACATTTTCTTCCTTGGTGTTTTTGTTTTTTAGTTCTCATGCCTTAGGAATTTCTCCACTTCACACACTTAGTAGAAAATTTAAATTCTCACCCCCCTTAGGCGTATATTTCTTTCTGGTGGAATATTTATTTCACTTAGAAAAACATTCTTCACTTTACACCTCTGGCGCACTTAACCCTTTGGCGTTTTATTTTCCATGACTTAAATTTTTTTTCCAAGTCTTCATTTCATGAGCGCAAAAGGGAGGGTGAGCTTTCATTTGCAATGCCTTAGCATTTTCTTCTCTTTTTTTTTTTTGTGTGCTAACTCCTTCATGGTGGGCGCATTTAGACATGTCCACTTTTATTTTCCACGCCTTAGAGTATTTTGAAATTTCATCAACTTCTTCAAGGGCGCATTCTCACCTTAGCATTTTCGTTTTCTTTTAACACTTAGAAACTTTTTCTAAGTCTTCACTCCTTGAGGTGGGCGCATTTAGGGTGGCAAGCTTTCATGTAAGGGCGCATTTTGATGGGCTTACTTCCATCTTTGCCTTAGGCATTTTTTAGGCTTCCATTCCTCCTTGGGCGCAAATGAGAGGTGGTGCTTTTGTTTCTCATGCCTTAGAATATTTCTTCAAGGCTTTCACTACTTGAGGGCGCATTTTGGAGCCTCCACTTCCATGTTAAGGCGCATTTTCCCCTTCATACTTTATTTTTAATGCCTTAGGCAATTTCAAAGTATCCTTCCTAAGGTGGGCGCATTTAAGGTGATGTGCTTTCATGTGAGGGCGCATTTCAATGTCCCTACTTCCATTTCAATGCCTTAGGCGTTTTATCAATCATTACCTTCCTTTTACCTTGAGGGCGCAAATAGACATGGCTACTTCTGTTTTTGCCTTAGAATATTTTTCACTTTTTTCCCTTTTTGGAGGTGGGCGCATTTAGCTATGAGAGCTTTCATTAGAGGGCGCAAATGGGGGTGGCTGCTTTTGTTTTTGCCTTAGAAATTTCCAAGTCACTCCAACAACCTTGGGCGCATTTCCACATGCCTAGTTTCATTTTGTGCCTTAGAATATTTCACACCTCTGCTTCAACTTGGGTGCATTTGGCACCCTCAACTTTTATTTTCCATGCCTTAGCATTATTTTTCCACCCTCTTGACCCCTTGGGCGCATTTCTATGTGCTTACTTTCAACTTCATCATGGGCGCATATTGGGTGTCAAGGTTTTGTTTTTGCCTTAGAATATTTTTGAAGTATCTTCAACAACTTGAGGGCGCATTTCCATACATGAGCTTTCAACTTGGGTGCATTTTAGATGTTGAACTTTCAATTTCACACTTAGCCGCATTTTGAAGGTGACCCCCTTGAAGTTTCCACGCCTTAGGAATTTTCATAGTCTCCCTCTTGAAGGTGGGCGCATTTTGACCCTTGTGCTTTCACTTTTGACTTAGACAAATTTTAGGCTATCAATCTTGAGGTGAGCGCATTTTCACTAGGCAACTTTCATTTTCCAGACTTAGAAAATTTTTCATACCTCTGCCTGCCTTCGTCTTCACCGTCTATTTTTGGGAAGTCAGGCTATTTTTAGAGAGTCCCTTGATTTTCGACCCCTATAGCTCCGTTTTGCCTGAAAATTTCACCATATAATACTCTTTGCCTTGTGAACCTGTTTTGCCAGTCCTCTGCCCTGACCTGCTATTTATAGCCACCTGCTACTTATAGTAAGTTCTTGATTTTTGACTTCAGTAGCTCTGTTTGACCTGAAACTTACAATGCCTGATCCTGATAACTTGAGTGTCGCTCTGATGCCAACCTCGGGTGCAAACTTGCTATTTATAGCCGTGCCTTGACTTACTAAAAATAGTAAGTTCTCTGATTCTGCTCAAATTTTGCTAGCAGGTGCCTTGAAGTATGCTGACGTTGGTGGGGTACTTCGTATTGACTATTTATGGATTTCACCCCCTATAAAAGTGGAAACCCTAATTTGACTTGCATGTATTCCGAACGGTCTCCATTTGACTTCGTTCCTTTTGCATGTCGTTCTGCTTGCTGAACTGGAGTGTTAGGCGGCTGCTAGAGTGTACCTGCTAAAAATAGAAACTGCCTGAAAAGTGACTCATCCACTGCCGGATGGTTTTGCATGTTATATTGCCCGTGGGGTCTCAAGAAACTCAGAAAAACCCAGAAAACTGGTCTGCATGCATGCACTGGCTAAAAATAGTAAGTCCTCGAAATTTGATCTTCTCCGCTTGCATGTCACACTGTTGCGTAGCTCTTGAAAAACTCAGAAGGAATAGCCGGACATGCGTTAGAGAATTCTGCATGCAAACCCTAAAAATAGCCTCTAAAGGCTGAACTCTGAAAGTGGTCGTCTCAGTTTGCATGTTATATCGTTGCGAAGGTTTCGAGAAACCCAGAAGTAATCTCCGGACATGCAATGAAGAATCATATGTTTGACCCCTGAAAACGACTCCTGAAGCTTGAACTGCTAAAAATAGCAAGTTGTCTGATCTGGCTCAAAATTTACGTGCAAGCAGCTTGATGTGTTCTGAATGTGTCGAAGCTGACAGAATTCCAAAATCCTGCTGAAACAGTCCCCGATTGAGCACTTACTATAAATAGTAAGTTGTCGGAATACAGTGAAAATTTAATGGGACCCTGCTGGAAGCCTTGTGATTGTTGTACTAAGCTCAGATTCTAATTTGATAACCTGGTTTGACCTTAAAAAGCCTAAAGGATTAAAAAAAACCCTAATTCCACAGACTTAATCAATACTTTAACCTGGGTCAAACGATGGGACGTCCCCGAAAAGACAGAAGGACCAGAGAGAGAGAGACGCAAAGCCAAAAGACCAGAATGGAGCAAAAATTAGGTGGTCCCCATCTTGGATGGGGTGATGTGTGAAAAAGGTCACAACACCTCCTCCTTGGAAATTTAGTGAGAAGAATTATCATCTATGTGTTGTTACCAATAAGATTGTTGCATATCTACGCCTCGGATAGGGGTTCATCCTCCTTGGAAATTTAGTGATTAAGCTTATCGTTTGATGTCATGCCTAATAAGCTTCATAGCAGCCTACGCCTCGGATAGGGATCCCTCCTTGGAAATCCTGTTGTAGAGTTTATCGTATAATCACATTCTTGCTCCTAATTCCTCATGCTTTGTTTTTCTTGAGGGAATAGGATAGATTAGAAGCATTTAGTTTTAGTTGTAGTTAAGACCTGCAAAACTAGAGAAAATCCCTAGCTGCAACGTTCTTGGTTTCCTTAACCTTGTGTCTCTTCCAGCTGAGTCAAAAAGATAGGATTTAGAATCATTTATTTTTTCACGCATATTAGCAAAAGAGGGAGCTTCCCCTCCTAATTTGAAGAGCAATCATTACGCACTGTGCATAGCTGTCCATACCAACCCGCACTCCAAAGGTGCTAATTGTTACGCCAACAAGTTTTATAGTCATGATTGAATATTGAAATGGACTCATGCTAATGGTAATGATTATACAATCATTTTATATATTAAAAAAAGAAAAAAGCATTTAGTCAAGTGTTTGACTCTTTCACACTGAGTAACTATTATGTTTATTTTATTCATTAAATTTCATATTTTATTAGTGATAAATGAGAAGATGTTACACATTTAATTATAAAACCACATCTTACTGAATTTGTTTGCAATGAATATGATCTAAATATCAAAAGATGTGTATTTAATCAATTCACGTGTAGTTATTAGATCTACTCATAAGTTTGGACCAAAACATAACTTCAGCATTAACTTATGAAAAAAGTGAAGTTGAATAAGCTGCATAGGTTCAATTATGAAATAACACATAATCCATGAATAAGAATATAATCACAAGCACAACAATGCTCAAACATCGGACATAGATTATCCATCAACTACTTGTCAACTAGTTTGAAACATGCTTTGACCTAAGCAATACTATAGGATGAGAAGGCAAGAGTTGACACAGGTGGGCCCTTACAGATCTAATAAAGCTACAGTCTGGCTAGATATTTCAAGACTATTATCGCTTCTTGGGAAGGCCTTTTATTATGTTGAACATTAAAATACCATTGTTACCACATTCTGCTGGACCTCTCTGCTTAGATGTAGCAATGTGTGATCCTTATGGTTGAGACTTGAGAGCGATTGTGTTCAGTGCCATTGGAATGCTAATATGTACCAGTTTGTAATCCTGAATATCAAATGGCTTTGTGGCCATTTCTCTGCCATCAGTCGTTACTGGAATTGCGTCAGTAGGCTCGACCTGTAAACTGCTTATGATTCTCCATAGATGTTTTTTTGGAAGCATCATACTAATTGCACTTCAAAATATGGAAGATTTCTCCATAAAAGTTGTCAATTGGTTGTGCACTGTCATGCATATGGTTATTTCCATCACAGATTAGATTGCGCAGATCAAATGTAGTTGGAACTCTTTTTAAAAATATTTGTATCCTTATGTCTTTGAATTCTGTTGATGCCTATGTTCACAGCCGGGTTAATTGTCATACTTCAAATCTGCAGTTATGTTGATAACATATATCACTTAGGATGGGACTCTTATTCATTGCTTCTAATTCCATGAAGGAATGGTTTCTCCCAATATAAAAAGGGTATTTATAGTTATTCTCTGCCACCAAGATAAAGTACAAAAAGAAATATCTGCATAAATGTAAGAGATACAAAATGGAATGAAGAACAAGAACAGACCATAATACTTTTAAATCAGAAACTCAAAAGGTCCTAAATCAGGTGGTACAAAAAGAAGAATGACTTGGAACATCAGAATTAATCTTGACTTGAACATAAAAAACATTAGTAATAAAGGCTTTGCACTGTTTTTTCTTGTTAGTGCATCTGCAGTTTCATATTATTCCAATATCAAATTACATCATTAGCTGAAACCAACCTATTTTTTAAATATGGTACATATTACTTGTGGGGTGACCTTTGGTTTAGATGCAATGACTGAGGAACTTGCATCTAAGTTTGTTTCATTCGAGTATGCTATGCCTAGCAAGTTAGATGTGGTATTTTATCAAACTGAACATGCTATCATGTCTACGGGGATTTTAACCTGCCATTCCACTTTGAAGGCCCCAAAAATCCTACCACTTGAGCTTGTCCCATTTGATGCTAGAAATGACCTAAGTTAGATAAGGAAAAATAAATTTTATACAAACTTATAAATGATATAAAGATTTCATAAAATTTGGCATAAATCAGATGGCCTACTTTAAGCAAGAACACTGTCTTCATCATATTAGAACTGAACAAGATTTAGTGCCATGTGTTTTTAGTTATGATACAAGCCTCAAGGGCACACCTTACATCCAATTTTTCCTTTTGATACTGGCTCTGGATATGCATGTCCCACAGAAGGTAGTTCTGGTGATCAGATTCACTTTGCCATGTTTATCCAATTCTATGATTGAAATTTCACGCCTTGAATTAAATATCTGAATAGAGTTTAATGTGGTTTTTGGTGGTTCTGAAAACAGATATGTACAAGTTGGGAATGTGAACCAACTTGTTAGACGTTCAAATACAATCAGTCGTGCCTTGGTTGATGAAAAGATTAGACGGAGTTTACACACTGTAAGATCCATTTTGTCTAAGAAACAACAATATTCCCCGTCTTTATCAAGATTTAGTAATTCCAACAAGGAAGTTGGCATATGCCCTCGCACACATGATTCCGAGAAGGTGGTAATTTGTACACAGTTCCTGAAAGGTACTTGCTCCAATATGGACTGCAAATTGATACACCAGGTAATAAGTCAAAACAAACTTTAAATCCTGCCATGCAAGACTCTCTTAACAGGCATGCTGGTTTGGGTAATATTCAAATCAGATCAATAAGTGGCTGGTGCATGTGCTCAAAATCCCTCTCTATAATATAACTTTGATTGGTGGTCATTTGCATGCAGGTTATCTCAGAACCAATGCCGGACTGTTCAAATTTCCTGCTTGGTGAGTCTGTTTTTAGTTTGTGTCTTCTACTTTCTGCTAGGTCTGTAATATTTTAACACTACTTGTGTGATTCACTTCTGGTTTAAAGGAATTTGTACAGATGAGAATTGCCCTTATAGGCATGTGAATGTCAATCCCAAAGCACCTATTTGTGATGGATTTCTCAAAGGCTTTTGTCCTGACAGTGATAAGGTACCTATCGTCTATCATCAAAACCATTTGTTTTAGTTACAATGCTCAGTTAAATGTATCAAAACAAATTCATTATTAATTGAATGGATGATTTCTTCAGTTTTATGTGTCTTATTTATGGTAATATTTACAGATCAGCTTTCCCTCCAACTTTAAATGTATTTTGTTTCGTTCCTTTTACCATGTAATTTTCTCATGACCCATTTATTCTGTGCTGATATCCTCTATGGATATGGAAAAGTTGAATGATCCTAGTCATGAAAACTGCTAGAAATGGGAAAATTAAATGATCCTGTTCACATTTGAATTTCTACTAATGGAAAAAGTCTTCATTATAAGATTTTTTTACAACTAATTGGAAAAAAAATGGGATAGGGTTATGGTTATGAAAAAATCATGAAAAAATAGCCATAGAAATCAGAAAAAATCCAACTACCCTAAATTATTATGACCAAAAAATAATGGTTTTGTTGGGAAAAGTCATGATGCTTTGAAAAATTGTGACTATTGTGATTTTTCCTGATGGAAGTGCCAAAGAGCCTGTCAGAAACTGGGTTGATTGATTATATCCATAATCTTTTAAAAGATAAAAGCAGCAGGAGGGGCAAGTGGTGATTTATCATGATAAATTGGCAACTTTTGTAACAATGGGCAAGACAATATGTGGAGGGTCGATAGCATTCTTGTCATAAATAGAAAATATTCATATAGGTTGGGCTACAATAGTTATGTCAGACACACATAACCAACTTGATTAACAACTTAAACTTAACAAGTCCTATGCATGCCAATTAGCACTTATCTATTCCCATGAAACATAAATGTCTTATTTTTATTGTATAGCAAGTATACCAAAATAATTAATTATTGCCTTACATTGATCCCACCTTTAAGGTTAAATGACAGCTCTGCTGACTCTACTTGGTTACTAGGGCAGTGGTTAGATATAGCTGAATCAAATGATGAAGCAGGTGCAGTCTTGGTTACTAAAGTGCAGATTTTTGCATATGAAGAAGAAAGGAAAGCACATGAATAGTATTTGGAGCTCTAGCCACAATTTATGTAGAAGATAAAAATATTGATGATGAATCTATGAATCACACTGATGAGTATGTAAATTTTTGCTTTGGAGATGAAATTGAATCCGATAGTGTGCTACTATATTGCTACATGGAAGAATACAAGGCTTTTCCCCCTTGCACTGAATTGAATCGAAGAGTCAATAGTTAGACATTATCAGATTCCATAATAGACCATGGCCTAAGTGGCGAATGTTTGAACTCTGTAGAACATGAGAATGTATTCAAGAATGATCCCTCCTAACTTTACCAAGCTCCAATTTGCAAATGCTTTAACAAACAATATGCTTGCATATTCCTTTTATGATAAGGACAACATTAGATACATGCACCCCACTACAATGAAAGTCAATCTGGGTTTAGATGACAAGTTTTAGCTTATAGATGTAGGGTGATTAGGATCTTGTACTGATATTTTCTTTCATTCTACTTATTTATGGATCAAAATATCATTTCAGGGATGTATAAGGGTTTATAAGGAATGACACCAAGATCTGTGTGCATGAAACTCTACAAGTATTGTGTGTGTAATCAGTTTGGTAGAGGGATTCTTGAATAAATCCAGAGTATTTTGAGAAATCCCAAGCAGAAACAAAATGCTAGAAGAAAATATTATCTTGAATAAAATGACTTTGACCCTTGTTTGTGTAGATTTTGGAAGTTTCGACTTGGTGACTATCAAAGACCCTTCTTGTTTTCTTTTACTTCAAATTTGGAGGAAGCGGAAGGACTCAGTTTATTCCTTTCTGGGATGGCTTCTCTAGATTAACCAAAATAACATCAGTATGGAGGATATGTTAAAGATAACTTTTGTTGCAGAGAATGATATCCATGTATAAAAATATGTCATTTGAACTACGATGTGTTTGCTTCTTAATTTGGTGTTTAACGTTTTTGTTACCTTTCTTGAAATTTGCCAAATTAATTCATTGAAGATCCTACAAAGATTTGGCTTCTATACAGGTGCAAATCTGAACATCAACAACAACTATGGTCTCCCATCTTGCCTTGTTCTTGAATCAGAGCACTCATTTTTTGCTTCTCTTCTTCTTGACCCCACTGGGGTCATGGACCAACAACTTTTACTGAGCCTGGTCTCTCTTCTTTTCTTCACTTTCTTCTCATTGGTTGTAGCTGCATTCCTTCCTTCATAATGCATTTTCAAGCCTCCTCTATGTCCTCATCAAGACACACTATTGCAATGTCCCCATAGTTCTTCCTCTTTTCGACACTGAGTTGAGCCTCTTCCTTGTTGCCATCCAAGGCACATAAGTCTTCCTGGGATACTATGCATCCCTTCTTTGTCTTCCTTGTTGCCATCCAAGGCACATAAGTCTTCTGGGATACTATGCATCCCTTCTTGTTGGCCTCTTCCTTGTTGCCATCCAAGGCACATAAGTCTTCATGGGATACTATGCATCCCTTCTTGTTGGCCTCTTCTTTTTCTATTGTGTGTACCATGTTTGCACACTTCCCTTCATTAGCTCAGATCCAATCTTTCTCACTAGCTTCTTTGTTGTTCGACTCTTCTTGCCTTAACATGCTTTTGCATCTACATGCTCCTCTTTGAGACTCATGCAAGTCTCACCCTTCACATCTATGAGGTCCTCTTTTGCACTTGGGATGCCCTCACATGTGGTAGCTCGTGCATCTAGTCCTTGTTGTGGAATTGCATCCACAATCTCCTCTCCATCCACTATGGGGACTTCCTCCTCCTTTGAGGGTCATGCCCAATGCCCATCACTGAAAGGAAACATTACAACAATACAATATATTCACAAAACTCCAAGAGAGAAAAATATGCAAACAAGTATTCAAAATTCACCATACGAAAGAATGGACAAACATACCATCAAGATAACAAAAGATATACCTTGGGAAAACCCTCATGATGGAAAAACCCGCCTCCAGAAAATCCATACTCAATATATTATTCAGAAATGAAACATTACAATACACTTACAAGGTCTCCATGAATACTTGTGAAACATCAAGCTCCTTCAATGCATTCTCCATCCCATGCCATGCTTCATGTATGCACTTGTAGGAAAGCTCAATCAACCTTAGCTAACAAGCCAAAGGTTATGATAGTCAACAAGCCAAACTTAACAACTAATCATGTACTTTCTTTTATAGAAACAAGCTTCGACAAGACCACGAAGTGGTATTACATAAACCATGTGCCTAATACTATGAGCTTACAAAAGCATGCCCCCTCATTTATTCTTTTGGTACTAAGTTTTCCCAATATTAAATATTTTCCCAATGTGCAACCCACATGTTGGCGTTTCAATTCGCACCTCTGGTATGCGGATTAGAAACAGACAACTATGCATGGATAAAATGCTCTTTGAATTAGGAGGGGAAGCTCCCTCTTTGCTGATGTTGCTTAAAGAAAGTAAACTAAACTAATTTTCCAATCTTTTTGCTCAACTAAGAGCACAAGGTTATAAAACTTTAGCACCGTAGCTGAGATTTTCTCTTTTGAATTTAAACTACGACTAAGCCTACTCTAATGACGTTTCTATCTACTCAAGTAAACTCAGAGCTTGAGAGTTAGAAATGAACAAGAAATGATTCTTTGACACAAATACTTAAACAAACTTTCTTCCAACACACATCTACTGTACTTTCAATGCAAGCTGAAATAAAGGTTATGTAAGCAGAACACATAAAATGGAAATTTGAGACAGTAGATCAAAGCAACAAAGCAAGCATAAGATTTTATTTTCTCAAATTTCAAGTAACAAAGATTACACTTTCGGGACAGCAAGATTATAGCAATAACAGGCTTACAGTTTAGCCACCAAACCAAAAAACACTTGACATAAATAACACATGAACTGAACAATAACTTGCAGCAAAGATAGGCATACAAGCTTGCTCTTACACTAATTGAACTGACACTGAATAACACCTTGCAGGCAACAAGTAGGCTCAACAATTTGTTATCACAATAACCATTAAATAAAAATGGGCAAGACTGCCCTTATTTATACACAAGCAAAGCAATTAGGGAACCCTAAAATCTCCTTGCTTTTACAACCAAGAATTGCCAGCATGCAAGCTTTATTTCTAAAACTAAAACAACATAAGCATCTAACAACCTATGAAAGCACAAAAAATAGGGAAAGTGCCAACTATTACATCTTGATATTTGTCCTTCACAAAGAATGGATAAGAATGAGACAAGAATAGAAAGAAAGCATGAGATAAGAATGGAAAGAAAGCTCGAAGAAAGATTCAATTTCACTCCTGCTTTAAATCTCAACCACATCTGCCAAAAATCTGGAAACTGTATCTTTATCAAGAGCATCAATACTATCTATAGCAAAATTCTACATTTCTAGGATTTCTTCACCTTTTTCAATTGAACTTATAGAATATTTCACATCTTCAGCTGCTTTATTGAATCTTGCAGACATCACTGTAATCTGACTCATCTTTCCAGCAACAGGATCACTGCTAACACTGCCACGAACAATATTCTGGAACTCTGCTTGTACTTCATCAAGTTCAATGAAAGAACCATCACCATGGCAATACCGACAAGGGATCTCTGAAACAAATTCACTTATGAACTAGAGAACATCAACCACCCTCTACCTGTATACAACTAACTCTTTAGATATCTTCTCATAAATTTTCACCTTGAAGAGGTGACGTTCTCTCCATGCAAGGATTTGCCTCTTATGTTCTCTTAAAACCACTGAATCATATGCTGTCTTCAAATCTGCAATGATAATCTCGTGTATTGGTTTCACCTCGGCTATACATTGCTCAAATCCTTGAAGCCCTTGATGCATATCATGAGCATTATATCTCAATTGATACATCTCTCAAAGCACAAATCTGCCCTTAACGATGAACTCTTCTATCCAATCCCGCATATGCTTCCCATATATTACTAATTGTCTTAATTGATGTTGGTCAGCCGGTGTCTCTAGCATCTGTGTAAACAGTTGAGTAGCCTATGAAGTGCTGTGAAGAAGATTTGAAATATATTGCCGGAGTTGCCGATTTTCAGCCTTGAGGGCTGCCCTATCCTATCCATCTTTAAGTACTCTTTCCTTTAGATTTCTTGCTGCAACCTCGAATATGTTCACATTTGTGTGCCAAGTGCTTCTACCAAGATTGGTCTTAACAATCGTGAAATCATCAACCTCCACCTCATCAATATTTTTATCTTCTCGAGGTAGCAGTTTCAATGATAATTTCACCATCTGGATTCCTCTCTATGTGAACTTGTTTCTTTGCTTTCTTTACAGGTGCATCTTGGTAAATGCTGTCAAGCTTTGCAAAGTTCAGTTGATATGAAGGCCTCCTCCTCTTCCTTCTCAGGACGTTCTCAAGCCAAGACGAGGTGTCTCTACTAACTTCTTTGGGAGGTTCAGCTTCAGTTTCATCTACTTCATCTTCTAAATCAATATGGATCAGAGAAGACCTTGGCGATGGTGGATAATCTGGAGACGTGGGCACAACTTCTGCTTGCAGTGCGGGCTCTTCTGGTAGAATTTTTGCTACAACTGTCAGCTGCTCTTGCTGAACTACATTGGAAAAATACAACTTTCTTCTTGCATTCTTATCCATTCTGCCAATATTTAGACTTTCCGGAGGGTGACTCATAGCCTTCATTCTTTGTTTTGTTTTGGAAGAAGATGGTAGAGATGATTGCACTAACGACAACTCTGCAACTGGAATAGCTTCCTTCCGTGTTCTCTTGAGATTTAGGAACACCCCGCTGTTCTTAATAACTTGGCTTGTTCTTTCTTCAACTGAGGTGCACTCTTTGTTGGACCAATTTACTTGTGGAAGTGGTTGTTGCTCAATTTGATTTCAGGTATACATAGGGAGAAGTATTTCTCCATCATCATCGGACAATCCTTCAATATCTTCTGACAAGCAATCTTTCATTTGATGGAGTGTGATCCTGTTGTTACTACACTTCCGTACTTCAAACTCATCTTTGCAATTCGCCCAAAAATCTTCAATTGCGGGCACATGAGCATAATTTTGACCAAGACAGTGTTGTACCCAAACCAAATTTTTTGCTTCATTAAGGCATTTTGCTTAGAATGGTCTAAACCTTGTAAAAATGATGTCAAAACTCAGTTTTTGGGCAAATCAAGTATGGGCTTTTGGTTAGTGTGATGTTAGGAAGATATTGGAAAATTTTGAAATTTTTGAAAATTAGGGTTTTTGAACCCTTATTTTTAGGTCAAAAAACCCCAAAAATAGAAACTTGTCAGAATTGGCTGAAATTAATTTTAATTGGCTTAATTTGCATCATGATCACAATGGTGAAGTTAGTTTAAGTTAAAAGTCAGTTTAAGCCTGGTGGGTAGTTTTCACTTTTTCAGGAGAAAAGTTAGGACCTCCGAGGTCGTCAATGGCAGTTGGCCAGTACCAAGTGTCAAAATATAAGCCTAAAACTCAAAGCAGAACATTCTATGATTAAAGATGTTGAAAAAGATGCTTCTTGGTGGAGGGGATTTTCAAATGGCAAAAAGTGTACAAAATATTCTAAGTTTGGAAACACTTTCACTTTCTAACGTGGGAGATGCTTGTGTAATCAACGTGCAAATCAACTTTATAGTGTCCGTACATCTAAAGAGTGGTGAAATACAGTCACACACATGCGTCAGCAACGGTAATGCTTCTACGTGATCAACTCAGCAACCAACACGGTGTTCGCAAAGTCCGAAATGGAGGAAAACATCAAGTCTAGAACAAATTTGCGCCCCTGTAGCTCAGGGGCGCCCTTCAATTTGGAGGCTCAAATTTAGTTGTTTCTAGGTGCAAATACATTTATTCTCTTTGGTTTTCAATCAGCTTTCCGACAAGCTATGAGGTGAGTTCATCCGAATTGTGAAACTCCGACAAACGAAGGTGGAAGCGAAAGGTACAGAGAGTTTACACCATCACAGAGACAGTCAAATTTGCAGTTTCTGCGCCCCTATAGCCTAGGGGCGACCTTGAATTAGACATGTCAAATGGATGAATTTGCAGTTTTTGTTTTTGGGAGATCTCTTTTGATTCAGCCCAGCTTCATGATGCATATGACCATGAGATCTTTAGATGTGCTGAGTGACCGTGGCAGTTGTTCTAGTGAGCACGTAAAACAAAGGGAAAATTAAAGTAGAAATATGAAACTCTACTGGCCAGAAGTACCTAGCCTTTTGGCTAGCTAGATAAGGTTTTTAGCAGCCGTTGCCTTCACGAGACTTGTGCAGAATCCTTCTAGCTATTCAATAAATCCAACCGTTAGCCCTCAGGGTTTGTCAAAGTCCGTGGATGAAGAATTAGTGGAAAATATTGAAGAATGAAAACAAGCAGAAAAATGGCTAAGTATGGAATTTACATACTCCCTTGAAAAAGGCGCCCTACTACTGGAGGTCTTAGAAGCAGTTTTCTTGCTTCGTGACTTCCAAAAACATCTCTTCCAGGTTGTTCCAGCTTCGTGATGAGATCAATGGCACGCACATCGGAGCACTCTAGCTCCCGATGGCAAGGGTCAAAGCATAGTGTTTAGTTGAAAGTTGCAATTTATAAAATCAATCAAAAATGCATTTTTCTCCCTTGTAGGCCAAGGCCGCCCTTGCATTTGAGGGCCTTAAACCAACTTTCAGATGCTCTACATACAGTCATTGTTTGCGGAATTCTTCTAGCTACGCGATGGATCTAGTTACCAGTCGACAAGAGTCATCATTCACTGGCAGCGGTAGTTTGAGGCACGAAATGGAACAACAAAGAAATGGCTAAGTTTGGTGGCATGTACATTCTTTTTGAGAAAGACGCCCTTGTTTTTGAGGCACCAGACGCAATTTTTAGTAGTTACAGCTCCCAGTAGACATTTAATCAGAGTTGTTCTGGCTATGGAGTGGATGTGTCAGCTCAGCTCCAACATCAATTGGGCATCCGCAAAGAAAAGTTCAACAGAGGCTGTAGTGATGTTTTCAAGCAGCTACAAAATAGGAAGTTAGTTAAAAATCTCAAGTTTTGAAGGAGGGCTCCTAGAAAGTCAAAGTTTGACTTTTTGGAATCAGCATGCATTTTTTAAGACGACCCAAAAAGGTGGAACTCAGTTAACTGAATAAAATAATATTAAAATCTTTAGTTTCATCTGTTAGCCTTTGCTTGCAAAAGGCGTATTTCTTCAATATTTTAAAAAGTTATTTTGAGACTCAATGTCAGTTGTGCATGTAGAGTTCAACTGAACTATTGAGAGGTGGCGCCTATTTCTAACTCCAAGACAATTTTTGTTAAACAAAGTGAGGTCCAATCAGATAATTTATTTTTAGATCATAGTTTCTACTTGCAGTTGGCACCTAAACCCTCAAAATTATTTATTAATATGCATTTAGGCGTCTATTTCTCTCACAACAAGTTGAGTGCAAGCAAATTTTCTCATTGTGCAAGGATTCAAAGGCGTCATAGTTATTATTTTTCAGATTTCCTTGCAAATACAGGTCGAGAATAATCAACAGACTTCAGACAAGCATGGCGATTTTTACAGAAGCAAAACCATAAAACTTCTATCTTTTGTCTTAAATTCTTCTATTCTTGTCTTAGGTATTCTTCACATGTCCAAGAATTCGACGACTTCTGACAATTTTGATCATTTGGGTTGGTTGTGCATGGCTTTCTCTACAAAACCCATGTGTTGGAATTTTTCAACAAAACTTGCCTCGAAGCTTCAATTCTTGATGCTCTGCTTTCTTTTCGGAAATTCCTTTGCATGGTAGAGTAAGGATTTGGGTTTGCTTAAAATCATCTTTTGCACAAAACCCATGTTCCGGATGTTTTCGGAAAAATCTGCCCTCGCAGTCCCTGTTGCCCTTAGTTGTTTTTTCCGGAAAAGTCTTTGCATGTCAAGCCAAAATGTGTTTTTTTGTATTTCTAACATTGTGGGTTTGCTTAGAATTATTTTTTGCACAAAACCCACATCTTGGATTTTTTTTGTGAAAATTGCCCTCCGACAGACTATTTTTAGCCTCATTAGGAGTGTTTTTAGCTTTCCGAAGAAGGTTGTCAGAACATAGTCGTGTTTAAAATCAACAAGCGAGGTTTTCAAAATGTAGTACACACAAATTGAATTCAAGACCAAGTTGTTCTTGATTCATGATTTCATCGAAACGGCTAGCACGGATTTGCATAAGGTGAATCCAGAAGTTGACTTCAAAGGGTCAAAAATAAGTTCACATATACTTCAAAGCATCAAAGAATCTGGGTTGCTAGAGGCAGCTTCACTCTTTGTTTCAATTCATTGCATAAAATTCGTGGTGTCTTGTGTAAAACATTACAATTCTACTGCCTCAGAAATTCAATCAGCAGATCGACAGGTGATTTGCAATCTCAAGCCCTAGGACATTGAGAGGTGTTTTGGTATTCCTCAACATTCGAAGACTTTGGTCATTACCATGGATCAGTGTAAAAAGGCATTCAATGCTGATAAGGACATGTGTCAGAGCAAAATGGCAGAAAGGTGGCTAAAACAAAAGAAAGGTAAATTGCCAAACAATGTGGGTCGCGGAGAATTCAAGGATGAGTACGTGATTTTGATCACTCTTCTTAATCATGTTTCTGGTCATGTAGATGCTCACAAATTTCAGCCTTGGATGTACTACATCATTGCTCAGATTATTCTAGGCGAGAGAATTACGATTGGGCCTCTTTGATCAGCGACGTTCTCCACAAGTAGATCACCGGTTTCCTGGTTGCTCACAAGTTTCACATGTGTTCGTATCTTGTATACTTTATTGCTTACCAAGGTCAGTTTAGAGGGTTGAACACAACAGGGATTCGCAGTGTACAAAAATTTCATCAGCATTATGACCAACTTGAGTTCACAAAGTCTAAGCGACATTTCAAGCGTGTGTAGGAAGCGTTCTTGATGTACCTAGACTGGGAATTGCATGTGCGTATCTCAGCGATTTCTAGAGAACCAATGGTAGAATGGGTGGACTGGTTCGTTCAGTTCCCTACCTATACCTACATTCGCGTCTACGGATATGCAGGAAGTCTAGCCATGCTACCTCATTATCCTTCGGATAAGACGGTTTTCATGGAATTTTTGAGGCAATTACACGATGTTCATTCACATCTACGCCACAAGCGCAAGCCAGTTGTCAGTCTTCCATTGCAGATGGGAATCTATAGGCGCAAGACAACAGTTGATGCCAAGGCTATAGGCCATGACTTAGCGAGACTTAATCTTAAGTACCTTGTTGACACATGCTCATATGACCCTTGGGGTTATTACTTAGCGCGTCTTTGTGGTCACTCTTACCACAAGCCTTTTATGGAGGATTATTGGGTCAACTGCGAGGACGAGTTCAAGGTGCGTCAGTGCAATTACAGCAGGTTCACCCTCTCACAGATATCTGTCTTCATGTCAGAGGATGTGGGAGGATTGTCGGATGATGATGGGGATACATTTCCTCAATTCTTCAGAGAACAGGTTGATACGCAGCCACTTCTAGCTGTCGATTGGTTTGCCAAGGAATACTCATCTGTCAAAGAGAGATCAAGTAGAGTTATTCAGAGCAGTATACTCTACTTGGATAGCAAGAAGATAAGGAGGGCAGTCATGCCAAGTACAGAGCCGCCACCGTTGGAATCTTCACTACCATCCTCGTCAAAACCAAAACAAAAGAAAAGGAGCAACCCTCCTAAAGGAAACAAAGTGTGATAATTCAAAAGGGAAGGCACTTGTTACAGAAACACATGTGGAGGTAGCCACAACTATTGTTCGGAGCATACCAGAGCTAAAGGTACAACTTCCTTTGCCATTGCCAACACCATAGCAGCCTCCAGTTCCAATTCACATTGACTTGGAACTAGACTCGCCATCACATAGCAATACCTCTACACATTCCCACTCATCAGGTTTTCCTATGACTAGCACCGACCCTTCCAGTGAGATTAGTCGAGACTTGTCTTGGCTTGAGAGTCAGTTGGGTAGGAAGAGGAGGTAGCCATCCTACAAATTAGACTTCTCAGATTTTGATCATGTCTACTAGGACACACCAGATAAGAGAATAAGGAAGCAAGATCATGTAGAGAGGAACGCTGACAAGGAGATCATAATATAGACCGCTATACCCCCAGAGGGCAAGAACTTGAACGAGGTAGAATTTGAAGACTTCGATGTGATAAAGGTCAACCTTGGTAAAAGCACATGCCAAACGGAGGTTGATTTCCTTCAAGTTGCAATGGATAGCATTAAGGATAGAGTCATGAAGGATGGAGAAGACAAAGCAGCCCTCAACGCTGAAATCCAACAACTTCGTCAGTATATCTCTAACCTTATACATAACACTGAGAATGTCACCGCCTTGCTCCCGTAGATGCTAGAGTTACCAGCAGAGCAAAATCATTGGGAGGAGGATTTGTCACAAGGGGTTGCTTTGTGCTTACAAAATTGTATCAGTTGAGGTATAATGCCCGCGAACTCCATCTACAGATTCAGGAATCAAAGCGAGAACTGGCAGTTGACAAACCAAGAGATGAAATCATGATCTCTCATTTGACGACGGCATATGACTCAGTCACTGACGAAGAAGATAAGGAAGCTATTTTTACTTAGAGAACACAATTAATCTTCAAGGAAAAAATATAGGAGAGAATGGCTTCAGAGTTGACCGAGAGTAGAGAACACATGACTAGTGCACTTCGGTACGTGAGAACTTTCGTGTCCCGAGTTCCTTGCAAGTATCAACGTGAGGGTGGTGAGTACATCAAGCTCGCCGATGTTCAGTCTGAGTTGTAGGTGGTCATCCATGGTATTTTTCAGTGGAGATTCTGTTGGCTATAAGTTAGATCAACTTATAGTCATGTCAGCGTTATTTGATGAGGTAGTTAAGAGTAGAGGAGAACTTCAGAGTCAGATCACGGGCGGTGAGGAGATGTTGCGAAGACACAATGTGCTGCAGAGAAGTATCAGTGCCCCAAGTGGTGATGTAGTCAACAACCTCGTCGAGGGGTTACTTGCTCGAGATCGCAGTTAGTGAACTCCAGATCAGGATGTCCCACCTTTTCAGGATAGACATCATATGCAGCAGTTAACTCGATGCCTCTTTCTGAGTTAACTCGTTGTTCCACATCTCATGCACATCTATTTTTGAATTTCCTATGTATCGATGGAATTTTCATTTTTTTTTCATTCTCCGTTAACTGATGTTAGTTATCAGTTAACATGCATATCAATAAGGACTTGCATGTTGCACACGTCCATTTGATTTAGTTTGCTCCAGTTAGCTGATGGTAGCTTTCTAGTTAACTGTATAGTTGCATACAACTAGACTTAGCAATAAAATCTCGTATGATTGCGAGACTGTAGTTGACTTAAGGTGATTTTAGGGTTCCCTACACCTTTGATGTCTATAAATAAGAGCTCTTTGCTCATTTGTAATTAAATTTTGCACACGATAACAATATATGCTACGCCACCTTGCTTGAAATATTACTGTTCTGTATCTGTTCATGAGCTTTTACTGTGATAATAAATAGCTGTGCTACCTTGCCTGAATGTTATTATTATAGTACTTGCTCATCTTAGTTAAATATAGTTGCTAGTTTGATCATTTATTGTATGCGTATCTTGCCAATGCAATTTGTTGTCCTAGTTTGCTATCTTATGTTGTGATTAATAGTTATTCTTTCACATCTACGCCTCAGATAGGGGTTCCTCCTCAATTTTCGTTTGAGTGTTGTTGCCAATAAGTTTGTTGCATATCTATGCCTCGGATAGGGGTTCCTCCTCCTTGGAAATTTAGTAATTGAGCTTATCATTTGATGTCGTACCTAATAAACTTCATATCAGCCTACGCCTCGGATAGGGGTTCCTCATCCTTGGAAATCCTATTGTAAAGTTTATCGTATATCACATTCCTGCTCCTAATTCCTCATGCTCTATTTTTCTTGAGGGAATAGGAGAGGTTAAAGCATTTAGTTAGTTGTAGTTAAGATATGCAAAACCAGAGAAAACCCTTAGCTGCAACGTTCTTGGTTTCCTTAACCTTGTGCCTCTTCTAGTTGAGTTACTTGCTCGAGATTGCGGTTAGTGAACTCCAGATCAGGATGTCCCACCTTTTCAGGATAGACATCATATGCAGTAGTTAACTCGATGCCTCTTTCCGAGTTAACTCGTTGTTCCACATCTCATGCACGTCTATTTTTGAATTTCCTATGTACAGATGGAGTTTTCATTTTTTGTCATTCTTCGTTAATTGATGTTAGTTATCAGTTAACATGCATATCAATAAGGACTTGCGTGTTGCACACATCCATTTGATTTAGTTTGCTCTAGTTACTGATGGTAGCTTTCCAGTTAACTGTATAGTTGCATACAATTAGATTTAGCAATAAAATCTCGCATGATTGCGAGACTGTAGTTGACTTAAGGTGATTTTAGGGTTCTCTACACCTTTGATGTCTATAAATAAGAGCTCTTTGCTCATTTGTAATTAAATTTTGCACACGATAGCAATATATGCTGCGCCACCTTGCCTGAAATATTACTGTTCTGTATCTGTTCATGAGATTTTACTGTGATAATAAATAGCTGTGCCACCTAGCTTGAATGTTATTATTATGGTACTTGTTCATCTTAGTTAAATATAGTTGCTATTTTGATCGTTTATTGTATGTGTGTCTCGCCAATGCAATTTGCTGTCCTAGTTTGCTATCTTATGTTGTGATTAATAGTTGTTCTTTCATATCTACTCCTCGAATAGGGGTTCCTCCTCCTTGGAAATTTGGAAAGAAGAATTATTGTTTAAGTGTTATTTCCAATAAGTTTGTTGCATATCTATGCCTCGGATAGGGGCTCCTCCTCCTTGGAAATTTAGTAATTGAGCTTATCGTTTGATGTCGTGCCTAATAAACTTCATATCAGCCTACGCCTCAGATAGGGGCTCCTCCTCCTTGGAAATCCTATTGTAAAGTTTATCGTATATCACATTCCTGCTCCTAATTCCTCATGCTCTATTTTTCTTGAGGGAATAGGATAGATTAAAGCATTTAGTTAGTTGTAGTTAAGATATGCAAAACCAGAGAAAACCCTTAGCTGCAACGTTCTTGGTTTCCTTAACCTTGTGCCTCTTCCAGTTGAGTCGAAAATATAAGATTTTAGAATACTTTACTTTTACGCATATCAGCAAAAGAGGGAGCTTCCCCTCCTAATTTGAAGAGAAGTCATTACACACTGTGCATAGCTGTCCATACCAACTCGCACTCCAGAGGTGCTAATTGTTACGCCAACAGATGGGATGCGAAGACACCAGGAGGATCATATGAACGTGTCTCGTTGAATGGCTTGAGACCGAATTTTGACAACTCATCACCCATCACCTTAAAAGCAGCGTTTTTTTGATTCCATAAGAAAGTGTGATCTTCATACACTTGCCTCAAGAACTCCATAAAAACCACCTCATCTGAAGGATATCTCGGCAACATGACTGGAGAACTTGAGAAGCTGTAAACTCTGATGTAAGTGAAGGTAGGAAATTGGATGAACCAATCATCCCATTCCGCCATTGCTGCCCTGGCAATTGATGAAATCTGTATGTGCAACTTGTTGTCTAAGTCTCTCATTGTATGCATCAAGAATGCCTCATTCGCCCTCTTGTAGTGATGTGTTGACTCTAAAAACTCAGATGTGGGTAATGGTGATAGACATGTTGTACATCCAAAGTCCCATTGATATTCAACCCTCTGAATTTGCCTTGAAAGGCCACTAGGTAGACAAGATAGGAAATCATGTGAAACTTGTGGATTTTGAGATATTCGGTCATCTGATGATGGAGACTGACACTGATCAAAGTTGACCAATAATAGAATTCTATTTTATTGACTATGTGAGAGATGACATAGAACATCCAAGGCTGGAATTTTGTAGCTTCTGCTTGACCAATGATTCGGTTGAGCAGAGTAATCATTATTGCAAACTCCTTGAATTCTCCCCACCCAACGTTCTTCAACAAAGTATTATGTTTCTCTTTCAACCATCTTTGTGAAACTTTCTTGCGATGGTTATCCTTGTGCATGTGCTACACCTTTTCACATTTTTCAATGGAGATGGCCAAACTTTCTGACCAAGGTGGTATTGAGAAGCACTTTTCAACCATGTCCGACTTGAGACTACAAACAACTCTTCCATCTGATGTTTGAATTTCTTCTGTTGTTGGGTTGTAATGCTTGATACAAGAAATTACAAACTCTAGAATTTGCATTGAGACATGAATTGATGCTGCTGCAAGCAATCTAGACTGACCAAACTGCCTGATTGCAACATTGCCTGCGTCTTCCAAAGCACACAAATTGAACACCGGTTTTATATGATGCAAATCAGTCTCAACAGTTTTGATGAAATCATGATACAACATTGTCTTGGCTTTGAATTCGATGGGAGAGTATTCCATGCTGTAAAACTTAAAGATTGACTGTAAACTCGACTATGCTTGGACAAGTCTTGCACAAAAGCTAAAAATAGCTTGCTGATTTTTCTTCTTCAAAAGAGCAAATTTTTCAAATATAACCTAAGATATGGGTTTTGTAGAGAATCTCATTGCAAGAAGATCCAGATCGTTCGTTCTTGAAAATTGTTGATGGCTGGTTGAAAAAGTAGTAACCCTAATTTTTGAATTTTTCTTGAAAAAAACTGAGAGTTGGGTTTTGTGCAGAATCATGTTTTAGATGAACCCTGTTGATCAGATTTTGAAAATACTGAAGATTTCTTGGACATGCGTGAAAAAAACAGGTTCTTGAAATTTGAATTTTTTTCTGAAGTTGTTGAGAATCATGAACCAAGCTGACCCAGATGCTGAAAATTGAAAATGATGACCCCCTTCTTCTGAAAATTGATGCCTTAGAAAAATAAAGCATGAAAAAGGGTGCCTCTATGCAAGCTGATTTGGAAAATATGAAGAACTCTGAAAAATCACCAAGTTTTAGCCTTCGAATCTTGAAATGAATAAAATTTTATGTTTCTTCTTCTCTTGCCTTGGACACCACTTGCAAAAAGATGTGAATAATGGAAGACAAAGCCATCTTAAATAGGTTTTTAGGATTAAAAAACGCTTTGTTTCCTAAATTTAGAACTGTGAAAACCCTTCTAGAGTAGGTGCATCAAACTTGGACACTTTTTGATGTTGAAAGATGAAATTTGAGAAGATTGACTAAGGCATGAAACTTTGGACACCCTTCTTGACAGATAGCCAATTTTCTTGAAATTTCAACTTTTGCTTGAAAATATACCCTCAGTTTGATCTTGATTTCCGGACATCAGATTGATCCCGTGAATTGGTTGATGATCTCGTTGCGGAGCCTGATCAAAATTGACGAGATTGTCTTGGAGGCAACTTTGGATAAAACATCATTTGGTCCTTCAAAATTGGGCACCCTTGGCTAGTTGGGGCGCCCAAGATCACCAGTGTTAGCCATTTTCCTGTTGTTCTTCAATTTTGCATGTTTTCTGATCTTCTAATAAATTCTTGTTTCCAATTTCTTCTTTTTCTGAAAGTCTTAATTATTTGTCTTTTATGAATTCTTGTCTTTTTTTGCCACTTCTACAGGCTCAACTCTGATTTTTCAATTCCAAGCAAGCTCCTAGGCAGCATTCGATATTCCTTGTTTTTATCTTTTCCTTAAATTCGTTCTATCTGAATATTGTCTTATTTGAGATGGATAAATACAAAGTCCAAAACTGAATTCGATTCCTTGGAGAAATACAATTTTTCCAATCGAAGTTGATATGCCAATGGGATTGTAAAATCATCACCAAGCTGCCAAACTCGAATTACTTCCAAGACTGAAAAATGATCTTCACATATGCAATGCCTCTTCTTCGTAAAACATTTTGCTTCTTTTTTTCCCAAAATTTGGTCTATGACTATTAAATTTTGGCAATATCGAATCAGACAAAAACACCCCAAGTGCAACAATAAACTAGTTGCTGCTACTTGCAAACCCTTCAATGAAATTGCAACAATACCTTAACTGCTGCAATCCAATAATGCAATGATAAACTAGCTATTGCATCAATCCAAACCCTTGTTCAAGAGTGCAATAATACATCAGCTACTACTCCAATTCGAATTCTTGCAATGAAGCACCTATAGAAACCCTAGATGGATTTCTCCACAATTTCCAGTTAGGGTTGATCTTTCACAACCGAACCTGGTAGCCTAGAGTCTTCAAACCCTTGGACAAGCAAAGCATTCAACTTCTTACCAATACTACTATAAAGAGAATAATCCAAGACATAAGCATGCTCAAATGCTAGGCCAACAACTCCTTATAAAGATTTCTCAATGCCTTCCAAGAAGCTTCTAGAAAATATTATTATTTTATTCCCTAAGTGACTTTTATAATTTAGTATTTTATTTTAAGTCACTTTATTAAATTAATTAAATATAAAGTTACCTTATGATTTTAATTTATTGAAATAACTTTATAAATAATTAATTTAATACTTATTCCCTTATTTCTCCTGTTAGCCTTTGAGAATAAATAAAGGCTACTGCGAAGGGGACATTACGCATACACTCCAAGAAGTGCAACAGATTACCAGTGCAAAGGTTGAATGATTTGGTTTGTGTTCATTACAACTTGCTCCTTCGCCATAGACAGATATTGGGCACTAACTTGCCACCCATCGCGTCGGTGCCACCCATCGCGTCGGAGGAGGTTGATCCACAATCAGATTGGATCACTAAGACTCAAGGTCCCATTTTTAGTGATGAGGACCTTGATTGAGTCAACCAAGCGGATCGAGAGGCAGAGACAGTAGCCATGGAAGAGGAGGATAGAGCACGAGGAGACACCTTGGATGCTAGTTTGGGTGCCACTGAGTTTGAGACGCAAGCAGAGATGATGGTTGCATCATCATCTAGGACCTATCTTAGACGCCTACGTAGGAGGGTTGACGTTGAGTGATGCAGGATCCTTTGAGCCATAGACTTGCAGCGATTTTTTGATATATGTTTAGAACTTTTGATGCCATGTATTTCATAGTCCATGAGTATTGTATACATTTGACAACATTTATATATCTAATTGTCTTACTACTGTTATTTCCTTCAGCTAAAATTTGTGTTTATACTTATGTGATTGATGTATGTTTGTGTATGGGATCAAAGTAGTTTCTATTTGATGATGTTATTGTGTCTTTAAGGTTTATTTATTAAAGGGTGTATGAAACAAGTTTTAAATCTTTCAAAATCTATGAATTTCTTGGGTTTTTCTATTTGCCGAGTCTAGGCTCCGAGTGAGAGTTCAAGTAAAAAATCGGCTTGTTGAGTCCGAGTCTTGGAACACTAATACAAACACAAGTGTATTTGTTGGTTTGAGAGTTCTTAGATTTGTGGAATATTTCATTGGTCCTATTGAGAAAACTTTAGTTGAGTGAAAAAATCAATCTATAGAGACAAATACTCCATGTTCCAACATCAAAAGGGGTTAATATCTATGTTACCCCAAGTTTCCGGGATGGGGATGATAGGGGCAGGGGGACACATTTCGGGGATAGGGATGGGAGGGAGGCCATTTTTTAGGAGACGCCAGGGGATGGCTATTAAAAAATAGGGAAAATTTTAAAAATATAGAAAATTTCAAATATTCATATGATAGGCAATCATCATATACATCATAGAACCTTAACACATAATATTAGAGTTCAATTGATATTTTCATTTTATAGAAAGCAACAAACAAATGAAGTTTTAACAAAATTTAATTGCATTTATTGACAATTTTCATATATATTTTTTAAAAATTACATCAAATTGCCCAAAGGGTGCAAGTTTCAACTACAAGATGAGAAAAATATAGAAATATGCAGCTATCCCTAATTAGCATTCCCTAATACTACATCAAAATCGGAGTCTGAGTCACTGCCACTATGAGAGGTTGTCTCATTTTGATCCAATTCAACCCCAAGCAATGCATCATGTGCCTCCTCATCATCAACCTATGTAGTATCTTTGGGATCAACATCCCAATGTGCAGCTAGAGTCTGACGATACTCAAGTGTTTGTCTATCCTGAAGCCACAAGGCACTATGCACAACCACTAGCTTCTCTGATCGTCTAGAGGTAAGCATATTCCCCTTAACTGAATGGATGAAGTTATATGTAGACCAATTCCTCTCTGCAGTAGAGGAACTAGAAACTTGTGAAAGGAGACGAGTGGCAAAGATCCTCAACTTTGGTGCATCCTTGCCATGCTATGTCCACCATCCAATGGGTTCAATTTGAGCTAATGTAGCTCGATCCGTCCTTGCCTCTGGTCTATTAAATGTTGGGCCATGAAGACTCACGAAGGCTACCCACTGTGCTCTAAGTTTGTTGGACTCCTTAGTATACATTTTCCCAAGGGTCTTCACGAAGCCATATTTCAGCTCTTCATCATCACATGGAGGCACTCCCCTAGGCTTTGTTGCATACCATTTGGTATTTAGAGCATATGCAGTCATATGAATTGGGGTGTTCATAGCGTCCCACTGTCGTGTCACAATGGGCCTAATGTGCTCCTCATAAAATCCCAAATTAGGGTCCTTGCTATGAATTGCTTGCTTCATTTGTCCAAGCATGTTGTCAAATGTCACATAAATCTCTCCAAGGCCAGTAGAGTGTATATCAGCATATCTTATCACCCACACAATAGGTGAGATAATGGAGCGAATATATCTGCAAAGATTCAAGAATGAACATAATTTATTAAATTGACAAGTTAGAAACTTAGAAACAATAAAAATAATAAAATCAGAAATTGAATAATAAAATCAACAATTTATTAATTTGATATCAATAATAAAATGAAAACCATAAATTTAATACTAAAATCAGCAATGTATTAGTTAATAGTAAAATAACAAATTTAATACTAAAAATCAACAATTCATTAAAAAATAAAAACAACAATGTCTTACCTCATTGTGGACCACCAATCATCGTTGAGAGTTTTTTGTTTGATACTTTTTCCTACAACTGTGTTTGCCTCTACCCATCTAGCCCACTTTGAATTAACCACCATCAATTGAAGAGGATTTTGCACCTAAATCATCCTCTCTAACAAAATAAAGTAGCTAGCATATCTAGTATCCATAGGCTTGAGGAATTCCTTCATCAAAAAAGTCCTAAACAAAGCAAGTGATGTGTGATGATTGCAAATAAACATTTGAATGCCTCTAGCTTCTGACACCACTTCCTTCACCCAATCTATTTTCTCAATGTCTTTCAATACATTGTTCAACGCATGAACACAACATGGGGTCCAAAAAATGTGGTTGTAAGGACCTTCCGCCATTAAGCTAGCTAGCTAGCATACACAAGCTGAATCAGTCACTACTTGTACAACATTTGAGGGTCCAACCTCTTCTATAGCATCCTCCAAATTCTGAAATTGGAAGCTTGCGTCTTTCCTCTTCCCTTAACAATCAACAACTCTAAGAAAATAAGTCTGTTGAACATGTGACATTAACATTGATAAGTGGTCGATGTCTAATATCAATCCACCCATCCATAATGATAGAGCAACCACCCCTTATCCAAACTTGTCTCATCTTCATCAATATACTCACTTTGGAATACTCCTTATCAAGGAGGGAGGTGTGCAGCTTATGATCTCCAGGGGGGACATATGAAGGACCAACATGAAGTGCATCTTCGAATATTTGTTTTAAAAAAAAAGAATGCGCCACATGAAATGGTATAGCATTAGCATAAAAAAACTTGACAATAGAACTATCAGCTACATCTTGCAATTGCATGTTAAACATGCCAGCAACACTAGTGGACCTTTTTTTTCCTCTTTGACTCTCAAGCACAACACTCCTAGATTCAGTAGTTATAGCACTAGACACCAACCCACTAGGATGCAAAGAATCCATTGGAATTCCTGTTTTTTTGGCTTCACCCTCCATGTGCAACCTTGTAATGTTCCCCTTTTGGTAGTA
>CM021100.1:765464588-765502975 GCA_007115665.2 Sequoiadendron giganteum
TCCTCTATGTCCTCATCAAGACACACTATTGCAATGTCCCCATAGTTCTTCCTCTTTTCGACACTGAGTTGAGCCTCTTCCTTGTTGCCATCCAAGGCACATAAGTCTTCCTGGGATACTATGCATCCCTTCTTGTTGGCCTCTTCCTTGTTGCCATCCAAGGCACATAAGTCTTCATGGGATACTATGCATCCCTTCTTGTTGGCCTCTTCTTTTTCTATTGTGTGTACCATGTTTGCACACTTCCCTTCATTAGCTCAGATCCAATCTTTCTCACTAGCTTCTTTGTTGTTCGACTCTTCTTGCCTTAACATGCTTTTGCATCTACATGCTCCTCTTTGAGACTCATGCAAGTCTCACCCTTCACATCTATGAGGTCCTCTTTTGCACTTGGGATGCCCTCACATGTGGTAGCTCGTGCATCTAGTCCTTGTTGTGGAATTGCATCCACAATCTCCTCTCCATCCACTATGGGGACTTCCTCCTCCTTTGAGGGTCATGCCCAATGCCCATCACTGAAAGGAAACATTACAACAATACAATATATTCACAAAACTCCAAGAGAGAAAAATATGCAAACAAGTATTCAAAATTCACCATACGAAAGAATGGACAAACATACCATCAAGATAACAAAAGATATACCTTGGGAAAACCCTCATGATGGAAAAACCCGCCTCCAGAAAATCCATACTCAATATATTATTCAGAAATGAAACATTACAATACACTTACAAGGTCTCCATGAATACTTGTGAAACATCAAGCTCCTTCAATGCATTCTCCATCCCATGCCATGCTTCATGTATGCACTTGTAGGAAAGCTCAATCAACCTTAGCTAACAAGCCAAAGGTTATGATAGTCAACAAGCCAAACTTAACAACTAATCATGTACTTTCTTTTATAGAAACAAGCTTCGACAAGACCACGAAGTGGTATTACATAAACCATGTGCCTAATACTATGAGCTTACAAAAGCATGCCCCCTCATTTATTCTTTTGGTACTAAGTTTTCCCAATATTAAATATTTTCCCAATGTGCAACCCACATGTTGGCGTTTCAATTCGCACCTCTGGTATGCGGATTAGAAACAGACAACTATGCATGGATAAAATGCTCTTTGAATTAGGAGGGGAAGCTCCCTCTTTGCTGATGTTGCTTAAAGAAAGTAAACTAAACTAATTTTCCAATCTTTTTGCTCAACTAAGAGCACAAGGTTATAAAACTTTAGCACCGTAGCTGAGATTTTCTCTTTTGAATTTAAACTACGACTAAGCCTACTCTAATGACGTTTCTATCTACTCAAGTAAACTCAGAGCTTGAGAGTTAGAAATGAACAAGAAATGATTCTTTGACACAAATACTTAAACAAACTTTCTTCCAACACACATCTACTGTACTTTCAATGCAAGCTGAAATAAAGGTTATGTAAGCAGAACACATAAAATGGAAATTTGAGACAGTAGATCAAAGCAACAAAGCAAGCATAAGATTTTATTTTCTCAAATTTCAAGTAACAAAGATTACACTTTCGGGACAGCAAGATTATAGCAATAACAGGCTTACAGTTTAGCCACCAAACCAAAAAACACTTGACATAAATAACACATGAACTGAACAATAACTTGCAGCAAAGATAGGCATACAAGCTTGCTCTTACACTAATTGAACTGACACTGAATAACACCTTGCAGGCAACAAGTAGGCTCAACAATTTGTTATCACAATAACCATTAAATAAAAATGGGCAAGACTGCCCTTATTTATACACAAGCAAAGC
Organism: Sequoiadendron giganteum; assembly: GCA_007115665.2. NCBI lineage: Eukaryota > Viridiplantae > Streptophyta > Pinopsida > Cupressales > Cupressaceae > Sequoiadendron > Sequoiadendron giganteum. Next base: position 765,466,371 of record CM021100.1, read on the forward strand.
AATTAGGGAACCCTAAAATCTCCTTGCTTTTACAACCAAGAATTGCCAGCATGCAAGCTTTATTTCTAAAACTAAAACAACATAAGCATCTAACAACCTATGAAAGCACAAAAAATAGGGAAAGTGCCAACTATTACATCTTGATATTTGTCCTTCACAAAGAATGGATAAGAATGAGACAAGAATAGAAAGAAAGCATGAGATAAGAATGGAAAGAAAGCTCGAAGAAAGATTCAATTTCACTCCTGCTTTAAATCTCAACCACATCTGCCAAAAATCTGGAAACTGTATCTTTATCAAGAGCATCAATACTATCTATAGCAAAATTCTACATTTCTAGGATTTCTTCACCTTTTTCAATTGAACTTATAGAATATTTCACATCTTCAGCTGCTTTATTGAATCTTGCAGACATCACTGTAATCTGACTCATCTTTCCAGCAACAGGATCACTGCTAACACTGCCACGAACAATATTCTGGAACTCTGCTTGTACTTCATCAAGTTCAATGAAAGAACCATCACCATGGCAATACCGACAAGGGATCTCTGAAACAAATTCACTTATGAACTAGAGAACATCAACCACCCTCTACCTGTATACAACTAACTCTTTAGATATCTTCTCATAAATTTTCACCTTGAAGAGGTGACGTTCTCTCCATGCAAGGATTTGCCTCTTATGTTCTCTTAAAACCACTGAATCATATGCTGTCTTCAAATCTGCAATGATAATCTCGTGTATTGGTTTCACCTCGGCTATACATTGCTCAAATCCTTGAAGCCCTTGATGCATATCATGAGCATTATATCTCAATTGATACATCTCTCAAAGCACAAATCTGCCCTTAACGATGAACTCTTCTATCCAATCCCGCATATGCTTCCCATATATTACTAATTGTCTTAATTGATGTTGGTCAGCCGGTGTCTCTAGCATCTGTGTAAACAGTTGAGTAGCCTATGAAGTGCTGTGAAGAAGATTTGAAATATATTGCCGGAGTTGCCGATTTTCAGCCTTGAGGGCTGCCCTATCCTATCCATCTTTAAGTACTCTTTCCTTTAGATTTCTTGCTGCAACCTCGAATATGTTCACATTTGTGTGCCAAGTGCTTCTACCAAGATTGGTCTTAACAATCGTGAAATCATCAACCTCCACCTCATCAATATTTTTATCTTCTCGAGGTAGCAGTTTCAATGATAATTTCACCATCTGGATTCCTCTCTATGTGAACTTGTTTCTTTGCTTTCTTTACAGGTGCATCTTGGTAAATGCTGTCAAGCTTTGCAAAGTTCAGTTGATATGAAGGCCTCCTCCTCTTCCTTCTCAGGACGTTCTCAAGCCAAGACGAGGTGTCTCTACTAACTTCTTTGGGAGGTTCAGCTTCAGTTTCATCTACTTCATCTTCTAAATCAATATGGATCAGAGAAGACCTTGGCGATGGTGGATAATCTGGAGACGTGGGCACAACTTCTGCTTGCAGTGCGGGCTCTTCTGGTAGAATTTTTGCTACAACTGTCAGCTGCTCTTGCTGAACTACATTGGAAAAATACAACTTTCTTCTTGCATTCTTATCCATTCTGCCAATATTTAGACTTTCCGGAGGGTGACTCATAGCCTTCATTCTTTGTTTTGTTTTGGAAGAAGATGGTAGAGATGATTGCACTAACGACAACTCTGCAACTGGAATAGCTTCCTTCCGTGTTCTCTTGAGATTTAGGAACACCCCGCTGTTCTTAATAACTTGGCTTGTTCTTTCTTCAACTGAGGTGCACTCTTTGTTGGACCAATTTACTTGTGGAAGTGGTTGTTGCTCAATTTGATTTCAGGTATACATAGGGAGAAGTATTTCTCCATCATCATCGGACAATCCTTCAATATCTTCTGACAAGCAATCTTTCATTTGATGGAGTGTGATCCTGTTGTTACTACACTTCCGTACTTCAAACTCATCTTTGCAATTCGCCCAAAAATCTTCAATTGCGGGCACATGAGCATAATTTTGACCAAGACAGTGTTGTACCCAAACCAAATTTTTTGCTTCATTAAGGCATTTTGCTTAGAATGGTCTAAACCTTGTAAAAATGATGTCAAAACTCAGTTTTTGGGCAAATCAAGTATGGGCTTTTGGTTAGTGTGATGTTAGGAAGATATTGGAAAATTTTGAAATTTTTGAAAATTAGGGTTTTTGAACCCTTATTTTTAGGTCAAAAAACCCCAAAAATAGAAACTTGTCAGAATTGGCTGAAATTAATTTTAATTGGCTTAATTTGCATCATGATCACAATGGTGAAGTTAGTTTAAGTTAAAAGTCAGTTTAAGCCTGGTGGGTAGTTTTCACTTTTTCAGGAGAAAAGTTAGGACCTCCGAGGTCGTCAATGGCAGTTGGCCAGTACCAAGTGTCAAAATATAAGCCTAAAACTCAAAGCAGAACATTCTATGATTAAAGATGTTGAAAAAGATGCTTCTTGGTGGAGGGGATTTTCAAATGGCAAAAAGTGTACAAAATATTCTAAGTTTGGAAACACTTTCACTTTCTAACGTGGGAGATGCTTGTGTAATCAACGTGCAAATCAACTTTATAGTGTCCGTACATCTAAAGAGTGGTGAAATACAGTCACACACATGCGTCAGCAACGGTAATGCTTCTACGTGATCAACTCAGCAACCAACACGGTGTTCGCAAAGTCCGAAATGGAGGAAAACATCAAGTCTAGAACAAATTTGCGCCCCTGTAGCTCAGGGGCGCCCTTCAATTTGGAGGCTCAAATTTAGTTGTTTCTAGGTGCAAATACATTTATTCTCTTTGGTTTTCAATCAGCTTTCCGACAAGCTATGAGGTGAGTTCATCCGAATTGTGAAACTCCGACAAACGAAGGTGGAAGCGAAAGGTACAGAGAGTTTACACCATCACAGAGACAGTCAAATTTGCAGTTTCTGCGCCCCTATAGCCTAGGGGCGACCTTGAATTAGACATGTCAAATGGATGAATTTGCAGTTTTTGTTTTTGGGAGATCTCTTTTGATTCAGCCCAGCTTCATGATGCATATGACCATGAGATCTTTAGATGTGCTGAGTGACCGTGGCAGTTGTTCTAGTGAGCACGTAAAACAAAGGGAAAATTAAAGTAGAAATATGAAACTCTACTGGCCAGAAGTACCTAGCCTTTTGGCTAGCTAGATAAGGTTTTTAGCAGCCGTTGCCTTCACGAGACTTGTGCAGAATCCTTCTAGCTATTCAATAAATCCAACCGTTAGCCCTCAGGGTTTGTCAAAGTCCGTGGATGAAGAATTAGTGGAAAATATTGAAGAATGAAAACAAGCAGAAAAATGGCTAAGTATGGAATTTACATACTCCCTTGAAAAAGGCGCCCTACTACTGGAGGTCTTAGAAGCAGTTTTCTTGCTTCGTGACTTCCAAAAACATCTCTTCCAGGTTGTTCCAGCTTCGTGATGAGATCAATGGCACGCACATCGGAGCACTCTAGCTCCCGATGGCAAGGGTCAAAGCATAGTGTTTAGTTGAAAGTTGCAATTTATAAAATCAATCAAAAATGCATTTTTCTCCCTTGTAGGCCAAGGCCGCCCTTGCATTTGAGGGCCTTAAACCAACTTTCAGATGCTCTACATACAGTCATTGTTTGCGGAATTCTTCTAGCTACGCGATGGATCTAGTTACCAGTCGACAAGAGTCATCATTCACTGGCAGCGGTAGTTTGAGGCACGAAATGGAACAACAAAGAAATGGCTAAGTTTGGTGGCATGTACATTCTTTTTGAGAAAGACGCCCTTGTTTTTGAGGCACCAGACGCAATTTTTAGTAGTTACAGCTCCCAGTAGACATTTAATCAGAGTTGTTCTGGCTATGGAGTGGATGTGTCAGCTCAGCTCCAACATCAATTGGGCATCCGCAAAGAAAAGTTCAACAGAGGCTGTAGTGATGTTTTCAAGCAGCTACAAAATAGGAAGTTAGTTAAAAATCTCAAGTTTTGAAGGAGGGCTCCTAGAAAGTCAAAGTTTGACTTTTTGGAATCAGCATGCATTTTTTAAGACGACCCAAAAAGGTGGAACTCAGTTAACTGAATAAAATAATATTAAAATCTTTAGTTTCATCTGTTAGCCTTTGCTTGCAAAAGGCGTATTTCTTCAATATTTTAAAAAGTTATTTTGAGACTCAATGTCAGTTGTGCATGTAGAGTTCAACTGAACTATTGAGAGGTGGCGCCTATTTCTAACTCCAAGACAATTTTTGTTAAACAAAGTGAGGTCCAATCAGATAATTTATTTTTAGATCATAGTTTCTACTTGCAGTTGGCACCTAAACCCTCAAAATTATTTATTAATATGCATTTAGGCGTCTATTTCTCTCACAACAAGTTGAGTGCAAGCAAATTTTCTCATTGTGCAAGGATTCAAAGGCGTCATAGTTATTATTTTTCAGATTTCCTTGCAAATACAGGTCGAGAATAATCAACAGACTTCAGACAAGCATGGCGATTTTTACAGAAGCAAAACCATAAAACTTCTATCTTTTGTCTTAAATTCTTCTATTCTTGTCTTAGGTATTCTTCACATGTCCAAGAATTCGACGACTTCTGACAATTTTGATCATTTGGGTTGGTTGTGCATGGCTTTCTCTACAAAACCCATGTGTTGGAATTTTTCAACAAAACTTGCCTCGAAGCTTCAATTCTTGATGCTCTGCTTTCTTTTCGGAAATTCCTTTGCATGGTAGAGTAAGGATTTGGGTTTGCTTAAAATCATCTTTTGCACAAAACCCATGTTCCGGATGTTTTCGGAAAAATCTGCCCTCGCAGTCCCTGTTGCCCTTAGTTGTTTTTTCCGGAAAAGTCTTTGCATGTCAAGCCAAAATGTGTTTTTTTGTATTTCTAACATTGTGGGTTTGCTTAGAATTATTTTTTGCACAAAACCCACATCTTGGATTTTTTTTGTGAAAATTGCCCTCCGACAGACTATTTTTAGCCTCATTAGGAGTGTTTTTAGCTTTCCGAAGAAGGTTGTCAGAACATAGTCGTGTTTAAAATCAACAAGCGAGGTTTTCAAAATGTAGTACACACAAATTGAATTCAAGACCAAGTTGTTCTTGATTCATGATTTCATCGAAACGGCTAGCACGGATTTGCATAAGGTGAATCCAGAAGTTGACTTCAAAGGGTCAAAAATAAGTTCACATATACTTCAAAGCATCAAAGAATCTGGGTTGCTAGAGGCAGCTTCACTCTTTGTTTCAATTCATTGCATAAAATTCGTGGTGTCTTGTGTAAAACATTACAATTCTACTGCCTCAGAAATTCAATCAGCAGATCGACAGGTGATTTGCAATCTCAAGCCCTAGGACATTGAGAGGTGTTTTGGTATTCCTCAACATTCGAAGACTTTGGTCATTACCATGGATCAGTGTAAAAAGGCATTCAATGCTGATAAGGACATGTGTCAGAGCAAAATGGCAGAAAGGTGGCTAAAACAAAAGAAAGGTAAATTGCCAAACAATGTGGGTCGCGGAGAATTCAAGGATGAGTACGTGATTTTGATCACTCTTCTTAATCATGTTTCTGGTCATGTAGATGCTCACAAATTTCAGCCTTGGATGTACTACATCATTGCTCAGATTATTCTAGGCGAGAGAATTACGATTGGGCCTCTTTGATCAGCGACGTTCTCCACAAGTAGATCACCGGTTTCCTGGTTGCTCACAAGTTTCACATGTGTTCGTATCTTGTATACTTTATTGCTTACCAAGGTCAGTTTAGAGGGTTGAACACAACAGGGATTCGCAGTGTACAAAAATTTCATCAGCATTATGACCAACTTGAGTTCACAAAGTCTAAGCGACATTTCAAGCGTGTGTAGGAAGCGTTCTTGATGTACCTAGACTGGGAATTGCATGTGCGTATCTCAGCGATTTCTAGAGAACCAATGGTAGAATGGGTGGACTGGTTCGTTCAGTTCCCTACCTATACCTACATTCGCGTCTACGGATATGCAGGAAGTCTAGCCATGCTACCTCATTATCCTTCGGATAAGACGGTTTTCATGGAATTTTTGAGGCAATTACACGATGTTCATTCACATCTACGCCACAAGCGCAAGCCAGTTGTCAGTCTTCCATTGCAGATGGGAATCTATAGGCGCAAGACAACAGTTGATGCCAAGGCTATAGGCCATGACTTAGCGAGACTTAATCTTAAGTACCTTGTTGACACATGCTCATATGACCCTTGGGGTTATTACTTAGCGCGTCTTTGTGGTCACTCTTACCACAAGCCTTTTATGGAGGATTATTGGGTCAACTGCGAGGACGAGTTCAAGGTGCGTCAGTGCAATTACAGCAGGTTCACCCTCTCACAGATATCTGTCTTCATGTCAGAGGATGTGGGAGGATTGTCGGATGATGATGGGGATACATTTCCTCAATTCTTCAGAGAACAGGTTGATACGCAGCCACTTCTAGCTGTCGATTGGTTTGCCAAGGAATACTCATCTGTCAAAGAGAGATCAAGTAGAGTTATTCAGAGCAGTATACTCTACTTGGATAGCAAGAAGATAAGGAGGGCAGTCATGCCAAGTACAGAGCCGCCACCGTTGGAATCTTCACTACCATCCTCGTCAAAACCAAAACAAAAGAAAAGGAGCAACCCTCCTAAAGGAAACAAAGTGTGATAATTCAAAAGGGAAGGCACTTGTTACAGAAACACATGTGGAGGTAGCCACAACTATTGTTCGGAGCATACCAGAGCTAAAGGTACAACTTCCTTTGCCATTGCCAACACCATAGCAGCCTCCAGTTCCAATTCACATTGACTTGGAACTAGACTCGCCATCACATAGCAATACCTCTACACATTCCCACTCATCAGGTTTTCCTATGACTAGCACCGACCCTTCCAGTGAGATTAGTCGAGACTTGTCTTGGCTTGAGAGTCAGTTGGGTAGGAAGAGGAGGTAGCCATCCTACAAATTAGACTTCTCAGATTTTGATCATGTCTACTAGGACACACCAGATAAGAGAATAAGGAAGCAAGATCATGTAGAGAGGAACGCTGACAAGGAGATCATAATATAGACCGCTATACCCCCAGAGGGCAAGAACTTGAACGAGGTAGAATTTGAAGACTTCGATGTGATAAAGGTCAACCTTGGTAAAAGCACATGCCAAACGGAGGTTGATTTCCTTCAAGTTGCAATGGATAGCATTAAGGATAGAGTCATGAAGGATGGAGAAGACAAAGCAGCCCTCAACGCTGAAATCCAACAACTTCGTCAGTATATCTCTAACCTTATACATAACACTGAGAATGTCACCGCCTTGCTCCCGTAGATGCTAGAGTTACCAGCAGAGCAAAATCATTGGGAGGAGGATTTGTCACAAGGGGTTGCTTTGTGCTTACAAAATTGTATCAGTTGAGGTATAATGCCCGCGAACTCCATCTACAGATTCAGGAATCAAAGCGAGAACTGGCAGTTGACAAACCAAGAGATGAAATCATGATCTCTCATTTGACGACGGCATATGACTCAGTCACTGACGAAGAAGATAAGGAAGCTATTTTTACTTAGAGAACACAATTAATCTTCAAGGAAAAAATATAGGAGAGAATGGCTTCAGAGTTGACCGAGAGTAGAGAACACATGACTAGTGCACTTCGGTACGTGAGAACTTTCGTGTCCCGAGTTCCTTGCAAGTATCAACGTGAGGGTGGTGAGTACATCAAGCTCGCCGATGTTCAGTCTGAGTTGTAGGTGGTCATCCATGGTATTTTTCAGTGGAGATTCTGTTGGCTATAAGTTAGATCAACTTATAGTCATGTCAGCGTTATTTGATGAGGTAGTTAAGAGTAGAGGAGAACTTCAGAGTCAGATCACGGGCGGTGAGGAGATGTTGCGAAGACACAATGTGCTGCAGAGAAGTATCAGTGCCCCAAGTGGTGATGTAGTCAACAACCTCGTCGAGGGGTTACTTGCTCGAGATCGCAGTTAGTGAACTCCAGATCAGGATGTCCCACCTTTTCAGGATAGACATCATATGCAGCAGTTAACTCGATGCCTCTTTCTGAGTTAACTCGTTGTTCCACATCTCATGCACATCTATTTTTGAATTTCCTATGTATCGATGGAATTTTCATTTTTTTTTCATTCTCCGTTAACTGATGTTAGTTATCAGTTAACATGCATATCAATAAGGACTTGCATGTTGCACACGTCCATTTGATTTAGTTTGCTCCAGTTAGCTGATGGTAGCTTTCTAGTTAACTGTATAGTTGCATACAACTAGACTTAGCAATAAAATCTCGTATGATTGCGAGACTGTAGTTGACTTAAGGTGATTTTAGGGTTCCCTACACCTTTGATGTCTATAAATAAGAGCTCTTTGCTCATTTGTAATTAAATTTTGCACACGATAACAATATATGCTACGCCACCTTGCTTGAAATATTACTGTTCTGTATCTGTTCATGAGCTTTTACTGTGATAATAAATAGCTGTGCTACCTTGCCTGAATGTTATTATTATAGTACTTGCTCATCTTAGTTAAATATAGTTGCTAGTTTGATCATTTATTGTATGCGTATCTTGCCAATGCAATTTGTTGTCCTAGTTTGCTATCTTATGTTGTGATTAATAGTTATTCTTTCACATCTACGCCTCAGATAGGGGTTCCTCCTCAATTTTCGTTTGAGTGTTGTTGCCAATAAGTTTGTTGCATATCTATGCCTCGGATAGGGGTTCCTCCTCCTTGGAAATTTAGTAATTGAGCTTATCATTTGATGTCGTACCTAATAAACTTCATATCAGCCTACGCCTCGGATAGGGGTTCCTCATCCTTGGAAATCCTATTGTAAAGTTTATCGTATATCACATTCCTGCTCCTAATTCCTCATGCTCTATTTTTCTTGAGGGAATAGGAGAGGTTAAAGCATTTAGTTAGTTGTAGTTAAGATATGCAAAACCAGAGAAAACCCTTAGCTGCAACGTTCTTGGTTTCCTTAACCTTGTGCCTCTTCTAGTTGAGTTACTTGCTCGAGATTGCGGTTAGTGAACTCCAGATCAGGATGTCCCACCTTTTCAGGATAGACATCATATGCAGTAGTTAACTCGATGCCTCTTTCCGAGTTAACTCGTTGTTCCACATCTCATGCACGTCTATTTTTGAATTTCCTATGTACAGATGGAGTTTTCATTTTTTGTCATTCTTCGTTAATTGATGTTAGTTATCAGTTAACATGCATATCAATAAGGACTTGCGTGTTGCACACATCCATTTGATTTAGTTTGCTCTAGTTACTGATGGTAGCTTTCCAGTTAACTGTATAGTTGCATACAATTAGATTTAGCAATAAAATCTCGCATGATTGCGAGACTGTAGTTGACTTAAGGTGATTTTAGGGTTCTCTACACCTTTGATGTCTATAAATAAGAGCTCTTTGCTCATTTGTAATTAAATTTTGCACACGATAGCAATATATGCTGCGCCACCTTGCCTGAAATATTACTGTTCTGTATCTGTTCATGAGATTTTACTGTGATAATAAATAGCTGTGCCACCTAGCTTGAATGTTATTATTATGGTACTTGTTCATCTTAGTTAAATATAGTTGCTATTTTGATCGTTTATTGTATGTGTGTCTCGCCAATGCAATTTGCTGTCCTAGTTTGCTATCTTATGTTGTGATTAATAGTTGTTCTTTCATATCTACTCCTCGAATAGGGGTTCCTCCTCCTTGGAAATTTGGAAAGAAGAATTATTGTTTAAGTGTTATTTCCAATAAGTTTGTTGCATATCTATGCCTCGGATAGGGGCTCCTCCTCCTTGGAAATTTAGTAATTGAGCTTATCGTTTGATGTCGTGCCTAATAAACTTCATATCAGCCTACGCCTCAGATAGGGGCTCCTCCTCCTTGGAAATCCTATTGTAAAGTTTATCGTATATCACATTCCTGCTCCTAATTCCTCATGCTCTATTTTTCTTGAGGGAATAGGATAGATTAAAGCATTTAGTTAGTTGTAGTTAAGATATGCAAAACCAGAGAAAACCCTTAGCTGCAACGTTCTTGGTTTCCTTAACCTTGTGCCTCTTCCAGTTGAGTCGAAAATATAAGATTTTAGAATACTTTACTTTTACGCATATCAGCAAAAGAGGGAGCTTCCCCTCCTAATTTGAAGAGAAGTCATTACACACTGTGCATAGCTGTCCATACCAACTCGCACTCCAGAGGTGCTAATTGTTACGCCAACAGATGGGATGCGAAGACACCAGGAGGATCATATGAACGTGTCTCGTTGAATGGCTTGAGACCGAATTTTGACAACTCATCACCCATCACCTTAAAAGCAGCGTTTTTTTGATTCCATAAGAAAGTGTGATCTTCATACACTTGCCTCAAGAACTCCATAAAAACCACCTCATCTGAAGGATATCTCGGCAACATGACTGGAGAACTTGAGAAGCTGTAAACTCTGATGTAAGTGAAGGTAGGAAATTGGATGAACCAATCATCCCATTCCGCCATTGCTGCCCTGGCAATTGATGAAATCTGTATGTGCAACTTGTTGTCTAAGTCTCTCATTGTATGCATCAAGAATGCCTCATTCGCCCTCTTGTAGTGATGTGTTGACTCTAAAAACTCAGATGTGGGTAATGGTGATAGACATGTTGTACATCCAAAGTCCCATTGATATTCAACCCTCTGAATTTGCCTTGAAAGGCCACTAGGTAGACAAGATAGGAAATCATGTGAAACTTGTGGATTTTGAGATATTCGGTCATCTGATGATGGAGACTGACACTGATCAAAGTTGACCAATAATAGAATTCTATTTTATTGACTATGTGAGAGATGACATAGAACATCCAAGGCTGGAATTTTGTAGCTTCTGCTTGACCAATGATTCGGTTGAGCAGAGTAATCATTATTGCAAACTCCTTGAATTCTCCCCACCCAACGTTCTTCAACAAAGTATTATGTTTCTCTTTCAACCATCTTTGTGAAACTTTCTTGCGATGGTTATCCTTGTGCATGTGCTACACCTTTTCACATTTTTCAATGGAGATGGCCAAACTTTCTGACCAAGGTGGTATTGAGAAGCACTTTTCAACCATGTCCGACTTGAGACTACAAACAACTCTTCCATCTGATGTTTGAATTTCTTCTGTTGTTGGGTTGTAATGCTTGATACAAGAAATTACAAACTCTAGAATTTGCATTGAGACATGAATTGATGCTGCTGCAAGCAATCTAGACTGACCAAACTGCCTGATTGCAACATTGCCTGCGTCTTCCAAAGCACACAAATTGAACACCGGTTTTATATGATGCAAATCAGTCTCAACAGTTTTGATGAAATCATGATACAACATTGTCTTGGCTTTGAATTCGATGGGAGAGTATTCCATGCTGTAAAACTTAAAGATTGACTGTAAACTCGACTATGCTTGGACAAGTCTTGCACAAAAGCTAAAAATAGCTTGCTGATTTTTCTTCTTCAAAAGAGCAAATTTTTCAAATATAACCTAAGATATGGGTTTTGTAGAGAATCTCATTGCAAGAAGATCCAGATCGTTCGTTCTTGAAAATTGTTGATGGCTGGTTGAAAAAGTAGTAACCCTAATTTTTGAATTTTTCTTGAAAAAAACTGAGAGTTGGGTTTTGTGCAGAATCATGTTTTAGATGAACCCTGTTGATCAGATTTTGAAAATACTGAAGATTTCTTGGACATGCGTGAAAAAAACAGGTTCTTGAAATTTGAATTTTTTTCTGAAGTTGTTGAGAATCATGAACCAAGCTGACCCAGATGCTGAAAATTGAAAATGATGACCCCCTTCTTCTGAAAATTGATGCCTTAGAAAAATAAAGCATGAAAAAGGGTGCCTCTATGCAAGCTGATTTGGAAAATATGAAGAACTCTGAAAAATCACCAAGTTTTAGCCTTCGAATCTTGAAATGAATAAAATTTTATGTTTCTTCTTCTCTTGCCTTGGACACCACTTGCAAAAAGATGTGAATAATGGAAGACAAAGCCATCTTAAATAGGTTTTTAGGATTAAAAAACGCTTTGTTTCCTAAATTTAGAACTGTGAAAACCCTTCTAGAGTAGGTGCATCAAACTTGGACACTTTTTGATGTTGAAAGATGAAATTTGAGAAGATTGACTAAGGCATGAAACTTTGGACACCCTTCTTGACAGATAGCCAATTTTCTTGAAATTTCAACTTTTGCTTGAAAATATACCCTCAGTTTGATCTTGATTTCCGGACATCAGATTGATCCCGTGAATTGGTTGATGATCTCGTTGCGGAGCCTGATCAAAATTGACGAGATTGTCTTGGAGGCAACTTTGGATAAAACATCATTTGGTCCTTCAAAATTGGGCACCCTTGGCTAGTTGGGGCGCCCAAGATCACCAGTGTTAGCCATTTTCCTGTTGTTCTTCAATTTTGCATGTTTTCTGATCTTCTAATAAATTCTTGTTTCCAATTTCTTCTTTTTCTGAAAGTCTTAATTATTTGTCTTTTATGAATTCTTGTCTTTTTTTGCCACTTCTACAGGCTCAACTCTGATTTTTCAATTCCAAGCAAGCTCCTAGGCAGCATTCGATATTCCTTGTTTTTATCTTTTCCTTAAATTCGTTCTATCTGAATATTGTCTTATTTGAGATGGATAAATACAAAGTCCAAAACTGAATTCGATTCCTTGGAGAAATACAATTTTTCCAATCGAAGTTGATATGCCAATGGGATTGTAAAATCATCACCAAGCTGCCAAACTCGAATTACTTCCAAGACTGAAAAATGATCTTCACATATGCAATGCCTCTTCTTCGTAAAACATTTTGCTTCTTTTTTTCCCAAAATTTGGTCTATGACTATTAAATTTTGGCAATATCGAATCAGACAAAAACACCCCAAGTGCAACAATAAACTAGTTGCTGCTACTTGCAAACCCTTCAATGAAATTGCAACAATACCTTAACTGCTGCAATCCAATAATGCAATGATAAACTAGCTATTGCATCAATCCAAACCCTTGTTCAAGAGTGCAATAATACATCAGCTACTACTCCAATTCGAATTCTTGCAATGAAGCACCTATAGAAACCCTAGATGGATTTCTCCACAATTTCCAGTTAGGGTTGATCTTTCACAACCGAACCTGGTAGCCTAGAGTCTTCAAACCCTTGGACAAGCAAAGCATTCAACTTCTTACCAATACTACTATAAAGAGAATAATCCAAGACATAAGCATGCTCAAATGCTAGGCCAACAACTCCTTATAAAGATTTCTCAATGCCTTCCAAGAAGCTTCTAGAAAATATTATTATTTTATTCCCTAAGTGACTTTTATAATTTAGTATTTTATTTTAAGTCACTTTATTAAATTAATTAAATATAAAGTTACCTTATGATTTTAATTTATTGAAATAACTTTATAAATAATTAATTTAATACTTATTCCCTTATTTCTCCTGTTAGCCTTTGAGAATAAATAAAGGCTACTGCGAAGGGGACATTACGCATACACTCCAAGAAGTGCAACAGATTACCAGTGCAAAGGTTGAATGATTTGGTTTGTGTTCATTACAACTTGCTCCTTCGCCATAGACAGATATTGGGCACTAACTTGCCACCCATCGCGTCGGTGCCACCCATCGCGTCGGAGGAGGTTGATCCACAATCAGATTGGATCACTAAGACTCAAGGTCCCATTTTTAGTGATGAGGACCTTGATTGAGTCAACCAAGCGGATCGAGAGGCAGAGACAGTAGCCATGGAAGAGGAGGATAGAGCACGAGGAGACACCTTGGATGCTAGTTTGGGTGCCACTGAGTTTGAGACGCAAGCAGAGATGATGGTTGCATCATCATCTAGGACCTATCTTAGACGCCTACGTAGGAGGGTTGACGTTGAGTGATGCAGGATCCTTTGAGCCATAGACTTGCAGCGATTTTTTGATATATGTTTAGAACTTTTGATGCCATGTATTTCATAGTCCATGAGTATTGTATACATTTGACAACATTTATATATCTAATTGTCTTACTACTGTTATTTCCTTCAGCTAAAATTTGTGTTTATACTTATGTGATTGATGTATGTTTGTGTATGGGATCAAAGTAGTTTCTATTTGATGATGTTATTGTGTCTTTAAGGTTTATTTATTAAAGGGTGTATGAAACAAGTTTTAAATCTTTCAAAATCTATGAATTTCTTGGGTTTTTCTATTTGCCGAGTCTAGGCTCCGAGTGAGAGTTCAAGTAAAAAATCGGCTTGTTGAGTCCGAGTCTTGGAACACTAATACAAACACAAGTGTATTTGTTGGTTTGAGAGTTCTTAGATTTGTGGAATATTTCATTGGTCCTATTGAGAAAACTTTAGTTGAGTGAAAAAATCAATCTATAGAGACAAATACTCCATGTTCCAACATCAAAAGGGGTTAATATCTATGTTACCCCAAGTTTCCGGGATGGGGATGATAGGGGCAGGGGGACACATTTCGGGGATAGGGATGGGAGGGAGGCCATTTTTTAGGAGACGCCAGGGGATGGCTATTAAAAAATAGGGAAAATTTTAAAAATATAGAAAATTTCAAATATTCATATGATAGGCAATCATCATATACATCATAGAACCTTAACACATAATATTAGAGTTCAATTGATATTTTCATTTTATAGAAAGCAACAAACAAATGAAGTTTTAACAAAATTTAATTGCATTTATTGACAATTTTCATATATATTTTTTAAAAATTACATCAAATTGCCCAAAGGGTGCAAGTTTCAACTACAAGATGAGAAAAATATAGAAATATGCAGCTATCCCTAATTAGCATTCCCTAATACTACATCAAAATCGGAGTCTGAGTCACTGCCACTATGAGAGGTTGTCTCATTTTGATCCAATTCAACCCCAAGCAATGCATCATGTGCCTCCTCATCATCAACCTATGTAGTATCTTTGGGATCAACATCCCAATGTGCAGCTAGAGTCTGACGATACTCAAGTGTTTGTCTATCCTGAAGCCACAAGGCACTATGCACAACCACTAGCTTCTCTGATCGTCTAGAGGTAAGCATATTCCCCTTAACTGAATGGATGAAGTTATATGTAGACCAATTCCTCTCTGCAGTAGAGGAACTAGAAACTTGTGAAAGGAGACGAGTGGCAAAGATCCTCAACTTTGGTGCATCCTTGCCATGCTATGTCCACCATCCAATGGGTTCAATTTGAGCTAATGTAGCTCGATCCGTCCTTGCCTCTGGTCTATTAAATGTTGGGCCATGAAGACTCACGAAGGCTACCCACTGTGCTCTAAGTTTGTTGGACTCCTTAGTATACATTTTCCCAAGGGTCTTCACGAAGCCATATTTCAGCTCTTCATCATCACATGGAGGCACTCCCCTAGGCTTTGTTGCATACCATTTGGTATTTAGAGCATATGCAGTCATATGAATTGGGGTGTTCATAGCGTCCCACTGTCGTGTCACAATGGGCCTAATGTGCTCCTCATAAAATCCCAAATTAGGGTCCTTGCTATGAATTGCTTGCTTCATTTGTCCAAGCATGTTGTCAAATGTCACATAAATCTCTCCAAGGCCAGTAGAGTGTATATCAGCATATCTTATCACCCACACAATAGGTGAGATAATGGAGCGAATATATCTGCAAAGATTCAAGAATGAACATAATTTATTAAATTGACAAGTTAGAAACTTAGAAACAATAAAAATAATAAAATCAGAAATTGAATAATAAAATCAACAATTTATTAATTTGATATCAATAATAAAATGAAAACCATAAATTTAATACTAAAATCAGCAATGTATTAGTTAATAGTAAAATAACAAATTTAATACTAAAAATCAACAATTCATTAAAAAATAAAAACAACAATGTCTTACCTCATTGTGGACCACCAATCATCGTTGAGAGTTTTTTGTTTGATACTTTTTCCTACAACTGTGTTTGCCTCTACCCATCTAGCCCACTTTGAATTAACCACCATCAATTGAAGAGGATTTTGCACCTAAATCATCCTCTCTAACAAAATAAAGTAGCTAGCATATCTAGTATCCATAGGCTTGAGGAATTCCTTCATCAAAAAAGTCCTAAACAAAGCAAGTGATGTGTGATGATTGCAAATAAACATTTGAATGCCTCTAGCTTCTGACACCACTTCCTTCACCCAATCTATTTTCTCAATGTCTTTCAATACATTGTTCAACGCATGAACACAACATGGGGTCCAAAAAATGTGGTTGTAAGGACCTTCCGCCATTAAGCTAGCTAGCTAGCATACACAAGCTGAATCAGTCACTACTTGTACAACATTTGAGGGTCCAACCTCTTCTATAGCATCCTCCAAATTCTGAAATTGGAAGCTTGCGTCTTTCCTCTTCCCTTAACAATCAACAACTCTAAGAAAATAAGTCTGTTGAACATGTGACATTAACATTGATAAGTGGTCGATGTCTAATATCAATCCACCCATCCATAATGATAGAGCAACCACCCCTTATCCAAACTTGTCTCATCTTCATCAATATACTCACTTTGGAATACTCCTTATCAAGGAGGGAGGTGTGCAGCTTATGATCTCCAGGGGGGACATATGAAGGACCAACATGAAGTGCATCTTCGAATATTTGTTTTAAAAAAAAAGAATGCGCCACATGAAATGGTATAGCATTAGCATAAAAAAACTTGACAATAGAACTATCAGCTACATCTTGCAATTGCATGTTAAACATGCCAGCAACACTAGTGGACCTTTTTTTTCCTCTTTGACTCTCAAGCACAACACTCCTAGATTCAGTAGTTATAGCACTAGACACCAACCCACTAGGATGCAAAGAATCCATTGGAATTCCTGTTTTTTTGGCTTCACCCTCCATGTGCAACCTTGTAATGTTCCCCTTTTGGTAGTAATCCTGTCAGTGGCTCATCAGCCTATTCTGGAATCATGTAGGCTCGTTGAGGTGTTTCAAAAGGTCCCAGTTTTGGAAGAATTGTGTTCATTCCTCATTATTTACTATTTATAGTAAATACTATTTTTGGCAAGTAGCAGTTGTCAGCCTTTAGTTCATCACGTCATTGGAAGCAGTTTTCAGTATTAAGCCTTGGTCATTTAAAAATATCATTTTAATGAATCTCTTCATTAAAAAGGAAAATTATTCTAATTTGCAGTTGACCCCTTGGCCTAAGGTATTAACTCAAGTTATTTTAAAAAAGGGGACTTCAAGGGTGGTGCCTTGTGAAGGAAATTTAAAGTGTTTTATTAATTCTTCTTTGCCTCAAGTGGGGTGTATTTTTGAGAAGGAATTATAATTCTTTTGGAAATTTGAAAAGGCTTGGCTTTTGGCGTACCTTCTTGGAGGATTGGAACAGTCTCTTATCTTCCTTTAAAAGTAAGGCTTGGCTCCAACATTTGATCATCCATTATTTTGCTAAAGTTATCCTATCAAAATGATTTATCATTTTATACTTCGAGGAATGCTGACCTCCTAGTTCTTCCTTCAATTTCGTGTTTGTAAGAAAACAGCTAGTTGAATTATTGCTGCTTCTCATCCAGACTAGCAGATTGTGTTTCAAGGTGAAAATTTGATGTATTTTCTAGTTTTACAGTTGCTGTTTGCATACAACTGAATGTAGTTTTTTGTTCATGGTTGATTGTATGGATTTTATATTGTTCTGGGCATTTGGTAATAAGATTCCTAAGGTCTAGGCGACCATCTCCAAGCAATTTCAGATTTTATTTTGGAGTGTGCATTTTTATAATGAAAAATCGCCCCTCTCAAGGGTCGTACTTTATTGGGAAGTGTGCCATTAACTATTGCAGGTGTTTGGAGTTGTTTTCCGTGTCTCAACAGGGGCGCCTATCTCCCAATTGATCTATGCTTTTGACGTCATGCACATCGGAGGTACTTTGATTGAGTTGTGAGCAATTTACGAATTTCTGTAGTTGCTAATATACATTTCCAGAATTACAGTTCGCTGATCAGAATTAAAGTCAATTGTTGTTTTCTATCTTTCTTCTTCTTTTCTCGTTATATTCTGATAGAGAGATAATGTATAACAAGGTGCTTGAATATTGGTGAAATTGGCATTGTAAATTGCAGCTTTCTCTTTATACAAGCTGCTAACAGTAGTACTGTTTCAGTTTGATTATTGCTGCTCTATTTAATTAATTTCACACTAAGCAGCCCTGGATGGTTTACCGCCAGTGAGGACAATCTGTTTGTAACCACTATCATACCCACTTCAAGTGGAGAATTCCCACGTTTCAGTGGATGCCTACCGCAGCAGAAGAAGTCTTTAATGTTGTAATCTTTTCCCCCCATTGTTTGGTGGTAGCGTAGAAAGCTCATTGGCTGGTTATCCGCCTTCTTGTTATTTCAATTCAGCAGTAGTACTCCACCATATGTTAGCACTTCGCCTGCAAAGGGATCTTGAGTGCACATCCTTGGTGTCGAGTTTAATATTTCTCTTTCAGTAGAATCGCGTACTTGTTGATTTAGTAGATCCTAGGGATCCTTTGACCATATGCTCGCCCCTCCTCCTTAAGTGGTTTTAGGGCACATTCTTGGTTAGAGTTCTTTCATGTACGTTTTGGTTATGCTAACCTTAACGGGTGATTGATTCTATTGTAAATGTTTGGTTTAAAACTCAAAAA
The DNA here is from genome assembly GCA_007115665.2 of Sequoiadendron giganteum. Taxonomy (NCBI): domain Eukaryota; kingdom Viridiplantae; phylum Streptophyta; class Pinopsida; order Cupressales; family Cupressaceae; genus Sequoiadendron; species Sequoiadendron giganteum. The sequence goes on from CM021100.1 coordinate 765,485,063, forward strand.
AATTGAGAGAGAATATTTCAGTGGTATTAGAGCAGAAGTTCCTTCCATGTTGTGTCTACTAGTCTTTCAGTTGACAGATGAGTGACAGAGCAACTAGATACTTCATCAGTTGTCAGGCCAGATCTCAGTTACAGTTTCCGCCAATGCCAGAAGCAGATACTTTGTTAGAAGCTTTGAGGGAAATAGGTAAAACAGTTGAGAGAATGTCAGACGAGTCTCGTCTTTTGATGGAAGAGAAAGATGCACGAGCAGAAAAGAAGTTTGATAACATGTTAGAGATGATGGCACGTTTGTTGGATAAATTGGATCAGCAAACTACTCAAAATAATATTCAGCCCCAACCAAATCATCCTGGTGAAAACAACAGTCATAGTGGTGTTAATGGAACTTATGTTCCCAGTGGTCATAATGCTTCAGCAGTTAATGGAAGGGATAGAACTGTTGGACAGCATGTTACAAATACAAGAGGATCTTCATCTAGACCTCTCCTCCCTACATTCACTCCGAGAGATGAACAACAACCTGAAATTGGATTACCTTTCGCGGATGATGCTAGGCAAGCCTATATGGAGTATATCTTTTTACCCCCGGATATGAGAGATGCATGGACCTTTGATCAATTCATGAATCAAAGAAGCAGAAGGCATGGTAGAAGGAATGAACAACGTCCTCCCATGAACCATAGGAATGATTTTCAACAAGCATTGGGGAAGATTACATTGGACCACTTTGATGGAGGTAATAAGTGTGCAGCTAGAGCATGGGTGCAGAAATTGGATAACTATCTCTCACTTAGACCAATGCTGGAGGAGGATGCAATTAAGTTTGCCACATTACACTTGGATGTAGTGGCTCACGAATGGTGGACTCATGGTTTGGTTACTCTTGGCCATAACCTCATTCACACCTATGAGGAGTTTACCAATAAATTAATTGAAAGATTTGATACCAGAGATCCTGAGTTGAGTTTCTGAGAATTGGCACAATTGAAACAACACAGATCTTTAGATACCTATGTTGCTGATTTTCAAAAGCTGTCGGTAATGGTGCTTAACATTACTGAAAGAAGACTTGTGGTTCTATTTGTGGAAGGTTTGATGGAGCCTTTGAAAGGATGGGTCAAAGCCTTTGATCCACCATCATTGGATGAAGCAATCAAGAAAGCAAGGAGCATGGAGTTGGTTGCTCCAAGGCCAAAATTTTAGTCTAAACCATTCAAAAAGGATAAGAAGAAGTTCACTCCTAATCAGCCCAACAAGTATCCACAAAGAATATCTGATGAACTTCGTGATCAGCTCAGAAAAGAGGGAGTTTGTTATACTTGTCATGAACCTTGGACATGGGGTCAGCGCTGTTATGGGAAAGGTAAAGTTCAACAAATGGAGGGCTATTTTGATTATGGATCAAAATCTGATCCACTTGATCAGCAGTATGAAACAGCAAGTGATGAGGAAAAAGAAGCTCCAGAAGAGGAACCAGAAGTTGGAGATGGTAGTGTTTTTGCCCAACTATCTAGTTTCCAAAAGAACGAATCCTTTCGAATACGTGGAGTGGTTAGCTCTCAAAGGATTGTTTCTCTAATTGATACAGGAGCAACTCACAATTTTATTGATGAAGGCCTAGTTACCAAAAGAGGATTGAAGACTGAAGATTTTGAAGGATTCAAAGTAATGGTAGCAGATGGCTTTACCATATCTTGCACCAAGAAAATTCCTAATCTCTCTATGCAATTGGGGAATTATGAGGTGAAGGATGACTTCTATGTGGTAGGCATTGGTGATACCGATGCTGTTTTGGGAATACAATGGCTGCGATCTCTTGGAGAGATCACTTTGAATCTGCAAACTATGGAATTGAAGTTCCAAGGTAATGGGAAGAAGGTGGTTTTGAGAGGCATGTCCAATGGAGGGCCACGGATTGTGTCCTTGAAACGAATGGAGAGGCTCATCTGTCATGATCAAGTTGAGTGGGCAGCAGAGTGTATGATCCTACCAGCTGATCCGGTTGTAGAAAAAAGACAATATCTGCCTGATATACAAGCTCTTCTTTCTAAAAAGAGCAAGGTTTTTGGTGACTTACCTTCAGGAAGACCACCGAAAAGAGGGTGTGAGCATGTGATTGAATTAGAAGAAGGTGCCAAACCTGTCATTACTACTCCTTACCGCTACCCAAAGAAACAGAAGGATGAGATAGAGAAGACTATCAAAGAACTTCTTGAGGTAGGGTTTATTAGACCAAGCAAAAACCCATTTGCTTCAGTAGTGGTATTAGTCAAAAAGAAAGATGGTACAATATGGATGTGTGTTGATTATCGTGCATTAAATCAGAAAACCATCAAGAATAGATATCCTATTCCTAGGATAGATGATCTTATTGATGAGCTCCATGGGGCTATGTTCTTTTCAAAGATTGATCTTCGATCTGGTTACCATCAAATCAGAATGAGAGAAGGGGATATTGAGAAAATGGCATTCAAATGTCACTATGGGCACTTTGAGTTCCTTGTCATGCCTTTCGGTTTGACTAACGCTCCAACAACATTTTAATCATGTATGAATAAGACTTTTAGGCAACAGTTGAGGAAGTTTGTGCTTATCTTCTTTGACGACATTCTTGTTTTCAGTAAGTCTTGGGAGGAGCACCTTCAGCACTTGGAAGAAGTGCTTAGCATTTTGGAGACTGAATGCATGTTTGCTAAAGAATCTAAATGTGAGTTTGGGATGATTAAGCTTCTCTATCTCGGCCACATTATCAGTTCTAAAGGGGTCAAAGTTGATCCTGAAAAGATTAGAGCCATTGTTGATTGGCCACCTCCGAAAAATCTGACTCACTTGAAGGGATTTTTGGACTTATGTGGGTTTTATAGAAGATTTGTCAAGGGGTATTCTCACATGGCAGCACCTCTTACAGATCTCACCAAAAAGGGAGCTTTCCTATGGACAAATAAAGCACAAGGAGTGTTTGATAAGTTCAAACAAATTATGAGTTCATGTTCAGTTTTGGCTTTGCCTGATTTTAAAAAGCCTTTTGAATTACAATGTGATGCTTCAAGAGAAGGAGTTGGAGCTGTTCTTATGCAAGACAAACACCCTATTGTCTTTGAGAGCAAAAAATTGAGAGGAGCAGAAAAATTATACTCGATTTATGACAAAGAGATGCTTGCCATCATGCATGCTTTGTCCAAATTCCACCAATACTTGGTGGGAAGTAAATTTGTGGTTAAGACTGATCATAATAGTCTTAAACATTTCATGCGGCAAAAGGATTTGAATGAAAGGCAACAGAAATGGGTAAGCAAGCTTTAGGCTTACAACTTTGATATCGAGTATGTTAAGGGGAAAAACAATGTAGTTGCGGATGCTTTGTCCAGAAGGCCTCAATTGCAGTCACTTTGTGAGATTTCAGTAGATTGGAGAGAGTTGATAGCTGCTGATTCTGCAAAAAATCAGTTTACTACGAGCATTATAGAAGGCCATTTGGTTGATGAAATGTATAACTTGGTTGGTGATTTGATTATGTATAAGGGTAGAATCTTTTTGGTACCCGAATCCAAGCTTAAGAGTAAGATTTTTCAGTCATTTCATGATGTTCCTCTTGCTGGTCATCAAGGTATGTTCAAGACTTACAAGCAGATAAGAGAAAGGTTTGCTTGGAAGGGAATGAAGCAAGAAGTCATGAACTACATAAGGGAATGTCCTACATGTCAAAAGAATAAAAATGAACATTCTTTTCTTGCTGGTTTGCTGTAGCCCTTGCCTATTCCCAATCAGAAATGGGAAAGTATTGCTATGGACTTCATCATCGGGTTACCCAAGGTGCAAGGCCGTGATTGCATTTATGTTGTGGTGGATAGATTGACCAAATATGCTCATTTTTATGCTATCACTACTACATTTACAGTAGCTCAAGTAGCTGAGTTATTCTTTAGAGAAGTTTTCCGTTTGCATGGTTTGCCTAAGACCATTGTCAGTGATAGGGACAACAAGTTCCTAAGTGTATTTTGGCAAGAGATTTTTAGATTGAGTGGTACAGTGCTCACTCCAAGCACTAGTTATCACCCGCAAACGGATGGGCAATCCGAGATTGTCAATAAATGGTTAGAAGGCTACCTTAGAAATTATGTTTCAGGGCAGCAAAAGGCTTGGGTTAAGTGGCTTCATTTGGGAGAGTTTTGTTACAACTCTTCTTATCACATGTCAACTAAGATGTCTCCTTTTATGATATTTTATGGGTATGATGCTCCTAACTTTGTAGACTTGGTGTTCGGTGATAGTAGAGCTCCCCAGGCAAGAGATATGCTTTAGCACAATCAAGACATCTTAAAGTCACTAAAAGAAAATCTGCAGCAAGCCCAAAATCAGCAGAAGTTGTACGTTGATCAGCAGCGTGTTGAACGTTCATTTGAGGTAGGAGACATGGTTTATCTGAGACTTCAGCCCTACAGACAGTCTTCTCTCAAAAGAAGTGGTGCAGAAAAATTGAAGCCATGTTTCTACGGTCCATTTAGAGTCACCAAAAGGATTGGTGAAGTGGTATATGAGTTGGAACTTCCAGCGGATAGCAAAGTTCACAATGCCTTTCACGTTTCCTGCCTCAAGAAGGCACTTGGGCACAATGTGGTAGTTACTTCAGAATTACCTCCTTTAGACGAAGAAGGGCAGTTGGTGTTGCTTTCGGAAGAGATCCTTGACAGTAAGGAGCGGTCCTTGAGGAGGCGAACAATCAAAGAGTATTTGGTAAGATGGAAAACTTTGCCTATTGAAGATGCTGCTTGGGAAGGTGAACAAATTTTGCAGCATCCAGCTTTGTAGTTGCTTGAGGACAAGCAAATTAGAGGAGGGGGGACTGTAATGTTCCCCTTCTGGCAGTAATCCTGTCAGTGGCTCATCAGCCTATTCTGGAATCCTGTAGGCTTGTTGAGGTGTTTCAAAGGGTTCTAGTTTTGGAAGAATTGTGTTCATTCCTCATTATTTACTATTTATAGTAAATACTATTTTTGGCAGTTAGCAGTTGTCAGCCTTCAGTTCATCACGTCATTGGAAGCAGTTTTCAATATTAAGCCTTGGTCATTTAAAAATATCATTTTAATGAATCTCTTCATTAAAAAGGCAAATTATTCTAATTTGTAGTTAACCCCTTGGCCTAAGGTATTAACTTTAGTTATTTTAAAAAAGGGGACTTCAAGGGTGGCACCTCATGAAGGAAATTTAAAGTGTTTTATTAATTCTTCTTTGCCTCAAGTGAGGCGTATTTTTGAGAAGGAATTATAATTCTTTTGGAAATTTGAAAAGGCTTGGCTTTTGGCGTACCTTCTTGGAGGATTGGAACAATCTCTTATCTTCCTTTAAAAGTAAGGCTTGGCTCCAGCATTTGATCATCCATTATTTTGCTAAAGTTATGCTGTCAAAATGATTTATCATTTTATACTTCGAGGAATGCTGACCTCCTAGTTCTTCCTTCAATTTCGTGTTTGCAAGACAACACCTAGTTGAATTATTGTTGCTTCTCATCCAGACTAGCAGATTGTGTTTCAAGGTGAAAATTTGATGTATTTTCCAGTTTTACAATTGTTGTTTGCATACAGCTGAATGTAGTTTTTTGTTCACGGTTGATTGTACGAATTTTATATTGTTCTGAGCATTTGATAATAAGATTCCGAAGGTCTAGGCGACCATCTCCAAGCAATTTCAGATTTTATTTTGGAGTGTGCATTTTTATAATGAAAAATCGCCCCTCTCAAAGGCCGTACCTTTCAGCTTTGCATTGGGAAGTGTGCCATTAATTATTGCAGGTGTTTGGAGCTGTTTTCTGTGTCTCAACAGGGGCACCTATCTCCCAATTGATCTATGCTTTTGACGTCATGCACATCGGAGGTACTTTGATTGAGTTGTGAGCAATTTACGAATTTCTGTAGTTGTTGATATACATTTCCAGAATTACAGTTCGTTGATCAGAATTAAAGTCAATTGTTGTTTTCTATCTTTCTTCTTCTTTTCTCGTTATATTCTGATAGAGAGATAATGTATAACAAGGTGCTTGAATATTGGTGAAATTCGCATTGTAAATTGCAGCCTTCTCTTTGTACAAGCTGCTAACAGTAGTATCGTTTCAATTTGATTATTGCTGCTCTGTTTAGTTAATTTCACACTAAGCACCCCTGGATGGTTTACCACCAGTGAGGACAATCTGTTTGTAACCACTCTCATACCCACTTCAAGTGGAGAATTCCCACGTTGCAGTGGATGCCTGCCGCAACAGAAGAAGTCTTTAATGTTGTAATCTTTTCCCCCCACTGTTTGGTGGTAGCGTGGAAAACTCATTGGCTGGTTATCCGCCTTGTTGTTATTTCAATTCAGCAGTAGTACTCCACCATATGTTAGCACCTCGCCTTCAAAGGGATCTTGAGTGCACATCCTTGGTGTCGAGTTTAATATTTTTCTTTCAGTAGAATCGCGTACTTGTTGATTCAGTAGATCCTAGGGATCCTTTGACCATATGCTCGCCCCTCCTCCTTAAGTGGTTTTAGGGAGCATTCTTGGTTAGAGTTCTTTCATGTACGTTTTGGTTATGCTAACCTTAACGGGTGATTGATTCTATTGTAAATGTTTGGTTTAAAAATCAAAAAAATTGAGAGAGAATATTTCAAACCTAGTCACCTCTACCTTCATAGCTAATGTTATGGTTTGCATACTTTTACCCCTTGACATGTTATTGCTAAAATATGGGAGTAAATTCATGTAGCTTCCCATATAGTCCTCGCAAATATGACATAGCCATACTCTACTCCCCCTTGAATTTTTTTTTCTTAGTGTCTATGGCTGTTGCAAATTGTAAAAGAGGTTTTTTTGGGTTAAATGGACCCTTTGCATGCTTCTTCAAGAGGTGAGAAGGCACTGAAAAGGATTTGTTAAACTATGTGTCCCTGAAACAGTCACATTCATTGAAGAACTTCCATGGCATGTTTGTTCAATTTCAATTTCTTGACCCTCACTACCGATAGTGCACATTATTTTTTTCTTTGGTTGAAATGTAAATGACAGCTACAAGTGCAAACATAGAACACAAACACACAAAAAAACCCTCTTAAGTATTTGGAATTTTAACAAAAACAAAAACAAATGCAAAAGAATCTGTAAAAAAATAAAAAAAATAATGAAATTACCTCAAATGATGGAGACATGGACTTCTTATGCCCTTTTCTCACTTCTCTTTCCTTCTCTCACTTGATTTCCCATAGCTGTGCTCTTCTTCCTTCAACTTTTCACAATCTGGAAAATGAAACAAATGAGTTGTTTTTTTTTTTGCTTTGAATGTGATAATGTTATTTTTAGGTTTAGGCTTAAAGAAAAGGGGTATGGGGGGTCCTTGTGGGCCCTCACACCCTTTATTTAAATATTTTGTGTTTTGAAAAAAAAAAAAAAATGTTGCTGGCCCGTAGGGACGGCTAGCTGTCCCCTGCCATTTCCTCCATTTTACTAGGCATACCAGAAACGTTTCTGGTTTCAGAGACAAATTTGGGGACAGTGTGGGGACAATTCCAAGGCATCCCCGCGTCCTCGAAACATTTCTGACTAGGGATGCCCCTAATTTTTTTGGGTACACATCTTTGGGTTACATAGGTTAATATAGATGTTTATAGTGCCACCATGACATCCATGAGCTCATACAATGATTTACTAGCTCTTAATACAGCTGCAACTACTCTCACCATGAACATGATATCTATAACACACTTGAATTAGTCAAAGAATGGTCTACAACCACATTACAATGAAAACTAAGATGACACAACTCATGGAGAAGCAAGAAAAGACCTTCCTTGAGTCTCCCGTACACATAAATTGGCCAATCAACTGCCAAAAGGGAATTTCAAATGCAAAAATGCTTCAAATTCCATGTTCTCTCTGAACTATGACATATGTGTTTACCTCTTTTTGAAATAGGAAATTCACCAAAACATGTTTTACATGTGATTGAGGTCGATAATTTTTCTCGAAGTGCTTGGAGATGTCCCATTTCATCCTTGATCATATTCAATCATCATACAACCCCTTTCTACAACAAAACCCACCAAGAAGTGTTGAACTTTTCTTCCTAGCTTGGTGCAAATACTCTAACTGAACATGATACTCTAAGCCAAAAGGTCAAGTTCACTTATACATGATTGTTTGGATCATATCTCCAAAATCAGGATGCTTTGGTCCCCAAAAGATATAGGGATTCAATGGAAAAGTGATTTGTAATCGCTACAAAAACTAAGATTATGACTATGAAATCATTCAATAACTGAAGTACAATTAACTTAATTGTTTTCAACGACAGGTTGAAATGATTCTATGCTTAAATACAATTGGAAAAATGCAAGCAAACACAATGAAACACATTGCACAGTTTTTAGTTGGGAAACCCCTAATTTGTGAGGAAAAACCCAATTTGATAGGTGAAAATTAACACTATTATCTTATGTATTATTAAACATTCAATACAAGAGAAAATATACAATGTTGTTACTGATCCTATCCTTGTCTGCTTTGTGAATTGAATTGTATATCCATCTTGTGTTTGTGTCAAGCGCTTTATGCTTCTTACTCCAACAACCAACTCTTGACTTCCCCTTTCACTTTTGTATGACACAATGTCTTATTCCCATGCACTAGAGTAGACCAAGTGTCTTGATCATTTGAAAAGTCATGTTGTTTTTGTTCCCATTCCATTTTGGTTGAAGTGACAAAACCACCCCTTTCGACCAAAACTACCTTGACACTTGTAAAATTGTTGCATGTTTTCAAAATTGCCACTTTTCATAGAATTGTGTGGGTGGTTATGTTTTCCTTCATTTTCATTTTCAAAACCACCACCTAATAAAACTAGTGGTTTTGTCTATGACAAAACAATGAGTAGTTACAATCGTCCAACTGATATCATGGAAGCTACATACCTCTTTGATCCTTTTTGGATCAAAAAGGCTTGTTGAACTCTTCATCCAATGAAGATAACATCTTGCCTTGCACCGCAAGACTAATGCCATAAAAAACTTGGTACATGTCTTCCCTTAGTTAATCTGATGCACCTATTGTCCTCCTTGCCACTTTTTCTAAGATTGAACCCTCTTTTCACTCCCAAACTTAGTTTCCTTTCCAAGAACAACCCTTTTAGTTGCATTAATCAATCGTTTTCTTTTTGACGTACTAGCTAAAGTAATCTTGTATTTGCCAATGTGAGTTCAAAAATTACTCCTTTTCATTCAAGACCAATTTATGTTCCTTCTTCCTTTGGAAATAGATTGTGTTGGCATAAAAATAAGCACCTTTGGAGTGCGAGTTGGTATGGACAGCTATGCACAGTGCGTTGACTTCTCTTCAAATTAGGAGGGAAAGCTCCCTCTTTTGCTGATATGCGTGAAAAAGTAAATGATTCTAAATCCTATCTTTTTGACTCAACTGGAAGAGGCACAAGGTTAAGGAAACCAAGAACATTGCAGCTAAGTATTTTATCTGGTTTTGCAGATCTTAACTACAACTAAAACTAAATGCTTTTAATCTATCCTATTCCCTCAAGAAAAATAGAGCATGAGGAATTAGGATCAGGAATGTAACTATACGATAAACTCTACAACAGGATTTCCAAGGAGGAGGAACCCCTATCTGATGCGTAGGCTGCTATGAAGTTTATTAGGCACGACATCAAACAATAAGCTTAATTACTAAATTTCCGAGGAGGACCCCAATCCAAGGCGTAGATATGCAACAAGCTTATTGGTAATGACACTTAGATGATAATTCTTCTTCCCAAATTTCCAAGGCGGAGGGACTCCTATCCGAGGCGTAGATTGAAAGAACAACTATTAGCACAACATAAGGTAGCAAACTAGGACAACAAATTGCATTGGCGAGACATGCATACAATAAATGATCAAACTAGCAACTCCATTGAACTACGTTTGAACAAACACCATAATAATAACATTCAAGCAAGGTGGCACAACTATTTATTATTATAGTAAAAGCTCATGAACAGATACAAACAACAATATTTCAGGCAAGGTGGCGCAACATATATTACTATCTTGTGCAAAAGTTATTTACAAATGAGCAAAAAACTCTTATTTATAGACATGAAAGGTGTAGGGAACCCTAAAATCACCTTGAGTCAACTACAGTCTCGCAAGCATGTGAGAATTTATTCTCTAAGTCTAAATAAATGAAACTATATAGTTAACTGGAAAACTACCATCAGTTAACCAATACAAACAAGACTAAATGGACATGTGCAACATGCATGTCCTTATTGAAAGGAGAGCTAACTGATAACTAACATCAGTCAATTGGTTCTAACTAAAAGTCCATCCTCCTGCAAAGATATCTCCAAGAATGAGATAGGCATGCATGAGATTAGCAATAAGAACTCAAGAAATGATGCTGAGTTAACTGCTGCTTCTAACTCATCGTTGTAAATAACTGCAGGTTCTAACTGATTATCTTCTACAAGCCCTCTCTATCTATCACCTCGTCCAGGAACTTATTGATTGTATCTTCATCTGGCACTCTGACGCTATCCACGATGACGAACTGCCTGTTCACCTCTTTCTCTCCATCCCTGATTGCCCTCTGACTGTCTCTGACTTCTGCAGTCATCTTGTTGAAACTGGTAGTCATCACTGAGAAGTCATCCAACTTGGACGCCTCAGGCTCTGCACCTAGGTTATCACAAATCAATTTCTCGAACTCGGCCTGAACTGCCTCTAACTCAGTGCATATACCATCCTCACGCCGATAGTGACATGGGATCTGGGTGATGAACTCGCTGATAAGTTTGAGAGCTGTAACAACGTTCTCTTGAAGTGCGGCCATCTTTGCAGAGATCCTATCATATGTTTCCACTTTGAACAGATGCTATTCTCTCCAAGCGAAAACCTTCTTCTTATCTTCGTCTGCTTCAATGGCGTAATGGGCAACTGCCAGCTGAGATATGAGTACCAAGTCTTTCGGCTTGTGTTCTACTATGAATATCTCGAGTTGCTGAATCTTCTGACAAAGCTCATGTGCATCGAACCTCAACTGATATATCTCTGTGAGGAGGTACCGACCTACAACAATGAAGTTTTCAATCCAATTGTCTAGAAGCTTCCTGCGATTGACCAAATGACCAAGTCTCTGCTGATTTGCGGCTACTTGTCAACGCTGTGGGAGCAAAGGTGCCTGTCCTGCGTTTCCATGAAGTAGATCCGAAATGTATTGTTGGAGCTGCCTGTTCTCAGCTTTGAGGGCTGCTTTATCTTCTCCATCCTTCATGACACGCTACTCCAGATTACTCGCGACGACCTTGAAAAGGCTCACATCCACGTGTCGAGTGCTCCTACCTAGATTTGATTTGATGAAGGTGAAATCACCAACTTCAACTTCGTCCAGGTTCTTGCCCTTTGGTGGTGTAGCAACTTCAATGATGATCTCCGCTTTAGGATTCTTCTCAATGTTCACCTGTTTCTTGACTCTCTTGATCGACCTATCTTGATAAGGATCGCCAAATTCAGACAAATCAAGCTGATATGAAGGCCTACGCCTTTCTCTTCCCAATGACCTCCCGAGCCAAGATGAATGATCAACGTTGTTCTCTCTCGAGAAGCTGCTCTTGATGTGTCAACCACTGGAAGATCAACTGGAATGAAAGTCTCATGAACTGGAGACTCGGGCTCTGAATCAATGTCGATAGGAGATGATCGTGGAGAAAATGGTGGACTTGGAGATGAATCGGCCTCAACCTATACCACTGGTTCCATTGGGATTTCTGTTGTTTTCTCAACCTTCTTCCACGTTGTAATGCTTTTCCCCTTCGAGTTTCCACTAACTTTGACACCTTCAGGCGGCTTCAAGACAACCCTAACTCGAGGCCTTGACCTGGAAGTAGAAGGTAGTGAAGAAAACCCTGCTAGCGGCTTTGTTACTGGAACTGCCCTTCGCTTCCGTTTGCTCTCCAAGAAGTACATGCTCATCTTAATAACTGATTTTGACAAGTCCTTAATTGAAGTATTCTCCTTGACATACCAATCAGGTTGGTGAAGTGGCTGGCGAGCAACTTGGTCTTTAACGAATGAATTGAGTAGTACCTCTTCGTCATCATTTGACAAACCCTCCCCATCTTCTGACAGGAAATCAGCAAGTTGTGGGAGAGTAAGCCTGCAGTAATGACATTGGCACACCTCAAACTCATCCTCGCAATTGACCCATAAGTGCTCAAGCGCTGCCCTATGTGAATTAATTTGCTCCAACCATGCTGAATAATGACCCAAAGGATCATAAGTATGCCTTTGAGGAAAACACTTGAGCTGAAGCTTTTCCAACTTGTTTGTCATTAACTTGCAAGTAGCAGCAATCTTGCACTTGTAAATACCCAATCCAAACAGAAAGGTGAATGCCAGCTTATGTCGATTGCGAAGAAAAGAGTGAACCTCCCGTTCTTGTCTCATAAACTCCATGAAAAGGACTCTATTTGACGATTACCTCGGTAGCATCAGAGGCTCTTCGGTGTAACCATACACTCGAATATATGTGAAAGTAGGGAATTGTATGAACCAATCGGCCCAACTCTCCATCGCTGATTTTGCCTCTAGAGAAATCTTGATATGCATCTCGTTATCTAGATCCCTGACTGTCTTCATAAGAAAGTGATCATTCACCGCCTTAAAGTCCTGTTCAACCTTTAAAAACTCCAACTGTGAGTAGTATTCGTGAACACACTGAACACCAAGAGCTCCATTGGTCTTCAAAGGTTTAAAGCTGCCTTGAAATGCAACCAAGTAAACCAGAAAAGACACCATATGAAATTCGTGAATTTTGAGGAACTCTGTAATCTGTTGGTGAAGACACTCGCTAATAAACATTGCCCAGTCAAAGTTTTCCTTCTTGGCGATAACCCGAGAGATGATATAGAACATCCATGGTTGGAAAATGTTTGCTTCTTCCTGACCTAATACCCGATTGAGCAAAGTTATTAAGATTGCAATCTTGTCCTTGAACTCACCATGCCCAACTTTCTTCGGCATGTTGGTTTTCTGAATCTTCAACCATCGTTGAACAACTTTCTTCTGTGATCTGTCTTTGTCCTCTTTCCATATCTTGTCGCAATCTGGAATGGATACAACAAAATTGTTTGAGCATGGAGGGATAGAAAAACACTTCTCCACGTCCCTCGGCTTGAGGCTACAAACGACCCTCCCATCGATTGACCTGATTTTTCTGGTAGACGAGTCCTAATGCTTAATGCAAGCAATAACAAACTTGAGATCAAAGATCGTGATGGGAATAGACGCTACTACCAGGAACCCAAAATGCTCAAGATTTCTGATTGTGGTGATGTTGGTACCCTCCAATGTCTTCAGATTGATGACAGGATATACATGACCCAAGTCTGTATTGGTAGTTTTGAGAAAGTCGTGCACAAAGACCGATTTGGCCTTGTAATCTATGGGGTTGAATGGCATTTTGAAAAAATGGATTTTTGACTGTAAAGTTGGATATGTTTGGACAACTTTCAGAAAAGGCTGAAAAAGCTCTAGGATAGGCTAAAAATAGCATGTTGAGGTAAATTTTCTGGAAAAATTCTGAGATATGGGTTTTATGCAGAATAGAATTTTAAGACAACCCAGATTGATAGAATTTCGAAAAAGTGAGTTTTAGCAAGGCATGCAAAAGGTTTTCAGTTGAGAATTGTAGGGGCCATAGTTGGAAAACTTGCCAAAAACTCACGAGTTTTTTTTCGAAACGAGTATTTGGTGCAAGAACTCGCTAGAAAAAACTCGTGAGTTTTTCTGAAAATCTCGTCGAGTTTTTAAAAAAAACTCGGTTGCTCAACATAAAGACCCCCGCGAGGGGCGCTACCCCTCGACCCCGCTAGGGGTGTTGCCCCTAGGCCCCCACAAGGGGTGCTACCCCTCGACCTTGTTGGGGGCATTACCCCCAGACCCCCATGAGGGGTGTTGCCCCTTGACCCCATTAGGGGCATTGCCCTCAAACTCAGATTAAATTCATTTGGTTTTCTAGGTACTCTCCAAGTCCAAGTTTCTAAGTTTTCCTACAAGTCTTCATCTATAATATTGTCTAGTTCTACCTCTCCCCTAGTTTTCACTAGACATGGGAAGAGAGAGATATAAATTTGTAAAATATATTAATATAGTATTTACTTTAAGTTTTACAAAAACAATTTGCTATTTTCATTTTGTTTCAGACTATCAGTATCAGCGCATTCCACATGAGGATGCCATTTTGTACCCAATTTGCTTTCAAATCAATCAAATAAAACTAGACTCAACTTGAAGTTCTATGTACTCATTTATTGACTCATTGGATGCATCTTATCATTGAATTTTGCAAAAAAAATGTGTTTTCAATGAAGTTTATGCTTAAGTTGCCAAGTTTTTTGCCAAGTTTTTGCCAAGTTTTCGCCGAGTTTTTGCCAAGTTTTCGCCAAGTTTTTTCCGAGCCAATTTTTTCGGGCTTGCCAAGTACTTGCAATTGGCGAGTTTTCCAACTATGGCAGGGGCTATAGGGGCATTGGGGACAATTTTTTTCGAGAAAATTTGAAAACATGGGTTTTGTGGGCAATGGAATTCCAAGCTGACCTAGATGATTAGATTTTGGAAAAAAATGAGTTTTAGGTCCACATGCAAAGAGATCTTAAAAAAAAAGCACAATGCTCCAGAATGGAGGTAGCGGCGCAATTTTCTCAAAAAAATCTAAGGCATGGGTTTTGCTATTGTTGCTGAAATAGATGAACCCAGATGATCTGTTTTTGAAAATTTCGCCATCTACTTTGACATGCGAAGAATACCTAAGACGAGAAAAGAAGAATTTAAGATAGGAGATAAAAGTTTTTGTGTCTGTGCTTCAGTGAAAAATGCCTATGCTTGAATTGGATTCGATGTAACCTGCATGCAAACGGAAAATGAAGTCTGCAATATCCTTCCTCTGAACATTTTGAATCTGATGCTACGAAGAACACTAAATTCTGACACCTGTAGTGTTACACCCCAAATTGTAAGCTACTACATAATAGTACTGCATAGGGCCGAATGATTGTAATGAGAATTCAATGATTGAATAAAATATGTGTACCTTGTTATCAATATGAGTGTTTTCACATTTGATGATTGTCTCATTTTAATGTAGTTCTATTGATGTCATTCTTGGTGGATTAGTGCATATAAAGTTATTGAATTGTTAATATTCTAACTTATGAGATGTTATGTGTACTGCTTATGTTGTGAACATTTGACTCCCGTGAAAGTATGTTAGTGGATGCAAGTATATGTACCATTGCTCTAGGCGGAGGGGAAATATCACTTGAGAGAGGATCTTGGTCGGTTAACCGGTTATGTGAACTATCTGAGCATACACACACATCACTATAGAGTAAGCAAACTGAGCCAGTTATGTTAGATAAGTCATCCATAGTCATAGATTGGCATTAGGAGTCATGTCTTCTTCTGTACGCTTTATGAGTGATGTTCATCTATTTATCTGTCTCATTGTATTACGATCATTACGATGGTAACGTACATGAATGTAAGTGAATAGGGAGTGTACATATATACATGTATATAGTATATACACGTATCCATATGTATATACATATCGATACAACCGTATGATTGGCAAACGTATATGCTCATACGGTTGCATCGATATGGTATACTTACATATACGTGTACATTAAGGTATATATAGACGTATATACATGTATATATGCACACAACCTATTGTATGGATATTAATAATATTATATTATTATTGCTAGACAATTTACATATACATGTGTTGGCATAAGAACTAACACCTCTGGAGTGTAAGTTTGTATGGATAGCTATGCACACTACATAATGAGTGCTCTTCAAATTAGGAGGGGAAGCTCCCTCGTTGTGCTGGAATGCATGGAATAGAAAAGTAAACTAAATCCTATCTTTTTGTTCTCAACTGGTAGAGGCACAAGGTTAAGAAACCCTAGAACGTTGCAGCTAAGGATTTTCAGGTTTCGCAGATTGTCTAACTACAACTAAGCTAACTTCTTTAAATCTATCCAGTTTCCTCAAGAAACAGAGCATGAGGAAATGGAGCGGGAATGTATTACACGATAAACTTCAGGTGTGGGCTCACAACATGAAGGCAAGGGAGGCACAACTATTTGCTTATCTAGGAAGAAGCTTATTAAAACAAACGAATATACGGTAAACCGGGTACAGCTTCACAACATGAAGGCAAGGTAGGTGCAACTATCTGCTTGGCTGAATGAGTTTACTATCACACACATCAAATGATAAGCTTTGAGTACAGATTCACAATGTGAAGGCAAGGCGGGCACAACTATTTGCTCTTCTGAATAGGCTTATGATAAACAAAACATAAGGTAAGCAACTAGGACAGTATATTGTATAGACGAAACAACAACAGATCATTTTACAAAATGGGTTGAAGCGGTTCCTACCAAGCGAGCTACCTCAGAAGTTGTTTGCGACTTTTTAAAAGAAAACATCATTTCACGCTTCAGGGTGCCTCGCAAAATTGTGGTTGATAACGCAAAAAGTTTCTCGTCAGAGGAGATACTTAATTTTTGTTTTGATCATGGCATCACGCTGTCACATTCATCAGATTATTACCCTCAAGGTAATGGACAAGCCGAATCTTCAAACAAGAACATAGTAACAATTGTGCGCAAGCTAGTTGACGCAAATTAGAAAGCTTGGCACAGCAAAATATATGATGCTCTTTGGGCTGATAGAATCACTCCCAAACGAGCCATCAGCACTTCACCTTTTATACTTTTGTATGGTACAGAAGCAATGTTACCCATTACATTGGAGTTGTCCACTTTGCAGTTGGCATCTATAGTGGACAATGGTGAGTTCAAAGATCTAATCGAAAGGAGGATCTTGAACTTGATGAAGCTGGAGGAAGAAAGGGTGGAGGTCGTTGATAGAATCACTCAGCATCAAGAGTGAGTGAAGAAGATTTTTGATAAGAAGGCTCGTCCGCGAGACTTCGAGATCGGAGATCAGGTCCTGTTATGGGACAAAAGACATGAACCTAAAGGAATGCATGGAAAATTTGATTCCTTATGGTTGGGACCCTTCCAAATACATGAATCAAGAGAAGAGAACACATACATGCTCTCACATCAAGATGGAAGGCTTCTCCCGCTGCCTTACAGCGTACAATATCTCAAACACTTCAACCCTTCGGGGGAGGAGTGATTTTTGTAAATTTTTATAACTACTTTTTATTCTTTATTGTTATGTCGTATTGTGTTTACCCGTTCTGTGATGTTTTGTCGTGTTTTAGGTGATTAAAATAGGTAGTCTTGTTATAGGTGATTAGGAAAAGTCCAAGTGTATTAGGTGATTAGGGAAACGTCCTGACTCTAATGCCCAATGTTAAAGTCACTGGTCTACAAAACACAGAGATTCCTAGATTCTCCTATGTTGTAAGTATCTGACATGGTCACCAGACGGAGCCTAATGTTGTACCCAAACCAAATTTTTTGCTTCATTAATGCATTTTGCTTCAAATGGTCTAAACCTTGTAAAAGTGAGGTCAAAACTCAGTTTTTGGGCAAATAAAGTATGGGCTTTTAGTCAGTGTGATGCCAGGAAGATACTGGCAAAATTTGAAAATTTTGAAAATTAGGGTTTTTGAACTCTATTTTTAGCTCAAAACCCTAAAAAATAGGAATTTGTCAAAATTGGCTGAAATTAATTTTGATTGGCTTATTTCACATCACGATCACAGTGGTGAAGTCAGTTTCAGTTAAAAGTCAGTTTAAGGTTGGTGGGTAGTTTTCACTTTTTCAGGAGAAAAGATAGGACCTCTGAGGTAGTCAATGGCAGTTGGCCAGTACCAAGTATCAATATATAAGCCTGAAACTCAA